>VXAU01000575.1:452592-976509 GCA_013399695.1 Formicarius rufipectus | reverse complement strand
TTTGTTTGTTTGTTTTTGTTGGTGTTTTTTTGTGTGTGTTTTGGTTGTTTGTTTGGGGGTTTTTTCCCTGAAAAAAACCTACTGTATCCTTTCATCCCGGCTTACACGCAATGCTACCTGCCTCAGCTTGTGTTGCAGGTGTGGCTGCAGTGCCACGTTTGTGTCATTTGGTGGCAGAGATGATAAGGCGAGGTCTTCCCCTGGTGCTCTGACCCACGTGGGCTCCCAGGATTGCTCAACAACTTGACATTATTGCTTTTCTGTTTGTTGGGTTTTTTNCAGGCTTATCCCAAAATCTTCGTTCGCGAAGTCCAACCAACAACAACAACAACAACACGCAATGCTAGCACAAAAAGTGGGAACCTAACTGAGTTAAAACTCTGTTTGCACATGACTTTTGTCCCTTTTCCCCAGTTGGTTGTCTCACCTGTAATCCTAACCATAAATTGATTTCCCTCCAGTGTGGAGGAGAGAAGTCAGCAGCACTGACTCCAGACACACAAAGTGATCCAGAGACATCACAAGATGGATTATAAATATAATGAATTTTACTGGCTTGCAATGAAGTTATCATTCCTGTCTGTAATTAAAATCCTGCAGTAACTTTGTGAACATAATTATGTTATACCCCAAATGGAATATCAAAGAAAACCTGATGCAGGTAAGAGGAAAACAAGGAAAATGCAATTCTGATGCAATGTTGTAGATAAAAACTCCATTTTTGCACAAATAGACATCACCAACAACCTATTTCCCTTTTCCCTGATACATACAGATTGAGTAGTATTTAAGTCTTGAAGTGATACCACCAGAATCAGATACTTGTAATAGTCTGCCCCAGATCACCACAATATTAACATTATTGATTTGTTTTTCAGAACAAAAGATGAACATACCCAAATTTAATGAAGATGCACTCCTAAAAGTATCAAACTGGGCAAAACGGCTGAATAGAGGGACCCACTATGCCCTCTTATACAAAAACAGCAGGAAAGAAAAGGTCTGGAGACACAGAGGACTAAGGCACTTGCTATTTTGTAGTTGCAGCAATTCCTTTGTTAGTTTATGTTTTGAATTAGAAATTCATGATTATGTCAATTTTTGTCTTTGTAAAGGGAGTTATTGTTTTATTTGTGTCATTATTTTGGCAAATTCTTATGCAGCTCCAAAAAAAAACCAAAACACCACAGTTATGGTATGGCCTTATGCCAGCATAGTATTTCAGGCACTGCAGAGACAAAGGTTTGAATGACAACAATGACATGGTTTTGTGATGACACTTCAAATTAAAATTGACATTTAAAATTATATTACTCATAATTCAAAAAGGAAATGTTTTATTTGGCTTGAGGCACTGAAATGGTCTCAAGTCTGATTTGTCTGGGACATTTCATCTATATACCTTTCTGTTACTCAAGACCAAGAAAACAGTTTCTCTGCCACCACCATCATGAGAGTTAACTTTCCCTATGTCCCAAGTTTTGCCAAGCAGTGAAAGCAGTGGCTTTATGTACCCTTTGAGAAAAGGAAGCAGAACTGTCATGTTATGACATTTACCATTTGCTCAAAACGCAAGAGTGAAAAACACAAAGCAATGCTAACTGAAGATGCAACTGTACCATATCTTGGTAGAAATGTAATTTCTATGTATATTAAGGTTTACCAAATTGAGCAATATCCTTTTTCTCTAATACTGCACATCATCTTTTGATCTGTGACGTGCAGTTACTCTAATAGTGATTTTCAAAGTACTCCTTGGAAATTATTTGGAAATCATTTAATGTTTGGAAATTATTTAATTTATAGTTGTCTTTCAAGAGATTTTAAAGCAATGAAAAGAAGCAATATCATGTGGTTACTTCAGATAATTTACATGACTGAATCACTTCAACTTTGAAAACAGAAGCTACTTTGAGAGTTTTTGACTTTAAAAAAGTCTTCAGGAAACCTGATCAGTTTGATCTTGGGTTAGGGGCTTGAATGTTGACAGCTGTCACACCTTATATGTAATGTTTTTTCACTCCATGAACAATCTTGACATTTTGGGAAAAACTTTCCATTCAGTTCATTAAGATATCTGTTTGGTTCCAAATGATCCACAGTGGGATCACTCCACTTCTGTTTAGACTCAGGTAAAAGATGGTCTTTCCTTGAAGATTCACACATGGTAGCTCACCATTTCTCTGCTCTTGGTATTTGAGTCCTAATGCAAGATTTTCACAGAAGTTACCAAGCATGCATTTTTGTCTTCTTACAGGATTCAGTGTTTCTCTTGCCATTTTGCTACAGAAGATATTAATGTCAAGGCTTAATTTTTGCTGCCATCCTTAAAGATGTCTCTGAGGTAGAGCTGCCTGGAATTCCCTGGTTAGTACTGTTAGGTACTTTGATTACTGTAACCAAGTACCAGCCATCTTCTTGCTCCCTTACTGCTACAATCAAATAAAGCTGTACCATGTTGCTATCACAAACATTTGATTGTACCCACACATGGATGGCAGTGAGGGGAAGGCTTCCCCTCAAGTAGCATGACCTGGGTGTCATTAACTATTTTTACTGAACACCAAATATCGCCAAGTACTTCCAGCTCTTTTCAGGATGAGAAATTAGAGATGTGCCATTGTTCCTAGGCTTCATCACTTTGCAGCTGCCATTGTGGGAATGCTGAGTTGGCAAATAGTAGTGATTGGTGACCCATGACAGGTGGTCAGTTATCCCTCTAACAAGGAACCGGACACTTGGTTGTAGCAAGTGAGAAAGATGCAGAGGATCATCTTGACTGAGGTGGAGACTAGGTTAGGTATTTGGCAAGTAGGAAGCTGTCTGGGTGAGCAGATTGAGGGAAACAGCATGGCCAAGATCTCCCAATGACCAAGTGACTAACCTACCAAGGGTCCTTTTCGCCAACTCTAGGAACTGCAATGCCTTGTGAAGGGGCTCTTCCTCACAGGAATGAAAGGGACAAAGTGGAAATTACTACTCAGAGGGCTTACCCATCCTTCTCCTGGCACAGTCTCTTTTCTGTCCTATAAGGGGCTACATTTCTGTATGTTCTGCTGTGTTTCAAAGCGTGAAGATTACAAGAACAAGTCTCACTTCTTTTATGTCACTCCTTCAAAGCCAGACAGACTCACTGCTAGGAAATGCTCCTTTTCCTTTGATCATCTCCATCAACATTGTAGGGAGAAATTGACCCTTTAAGGAAACATATTTGTCACCTTGCAGAAAAAGACAATATGAAAAAGACTACAAATCCCCAAAGTTTCAAGGACTTCCCATTTATACTTGCCCACTTATTATTCTCAAATCACCAGCTATGCAGGATTTTTATTTTGGCACATCCTGTATGAAACTGTAATAAAGTTGTTGCATGGCAGGATGTTACAGTTTAAGAATGATATTCTCCAATTTAGTACTCCTGCTAAAATCATGCTGCTTGCTCCCCCTCTCCCTTCAAGTGGAAGCACAAAAGGCAAAGATCAGGGATTGAAATAAGAACAGTTTACTGGAAACAGCAATGTGATAAGAACAATGACAGCAACAATATTAATAACAAAAAGTAGAAGACAAAAAACTTTTTACACAAAAAGCCCTGGGCAATACTGATCAGCCTTTTCCTGCCATGTTTTCTTCCAACCAAAAGAAATCCCTCTTTTTCCTAAGTGAGAGAGAGTTCCTGCATCCCACCCCAGCATTCACAGTGATTTGAGGTGGTATAGAATAACATTTGGGTCCCGGCCATATACCCCTCAGCCACACTCCCTCCCATCTACTGCAAAATATTAACCCTGAAATACTGCATAATATTAACCTGGCCAAAACCAGGACACAGGATGTTTTGTTTCTCAGGAATGGAATTAGCCCATCATGCTGGGTTCAGAAGTGTTTTAGCTTCATTTGGAGTCTGAGACTTGCAGCAGGACTGTTCTTGCTGACTGTTCCCATCTTAGCAAAGGACTTTTTGGATGGTTAAGACCCATATCTTAAGACCCATACCTATTTCCCAACAAAATCTGTCTGTTTCTCTCTATATATATCCTTCCATCCAGCTATCTACCCATCTATCCATTTGTCTATACAGCTGCTTATTTCAGCTGTTGTCCTCAATACTTTATTGACTGAAATAGTCAGGAAGACGGCAGGGAAAACTTAAAGTGATGAGATGGACCTCTAGGAGCGTAAAGAAATGAAGCACACTGTAAGCTTGGCCAGGGCTTCTCTCAGCCTAATAGCAGGGTTGACAGTAGATATCTCTGTGTGAGGGCTGGGTATTTTTAGGGAAAGGACCTTAAGAAGAGTTTGTGAGAAATCAGAGCAAGTAATGGAACAATTTCTTCCACACAAACTGTTCTGTTTTCTGTAGTTCCTAGGTGTCGATCAGACTTGGTAGAAGGTCTCAGTGTTGTTGGAGGTATAGAATTTGCCCCAGCAAACCTACTTCCTGTCCCCTTACCCCCACCCCACAGGCTTGCCAGTTTAAGGATGTCTGCCTGGGAATCCTTGTTCTGCTTTTGCTTCCCAGAACCCTACTGCCAAGGTGTTTTCCACAGGAAGGGGAACCAGGTCACAATTTCTTTTGTAAAATTAATCTTTAATTAACTTTGCCCACAACATATATGACTGGAATTCCTTGTCACCTAAGAAACACTTAAAATAAACAACCAAATGTGTTTTTCTCAGTCCCCTGTTCTCGTCTAAAAAAAACCCAACCAACCAACACAACCAAAAAACCAACCAACCAAACAAAAACACCAAAAAAACCCAGCTCTAACCAAGAGTATAAAAGATCAGGGGGGAGGGGGGAGGGAAAGATAAAAAATAAGCTTAATTTGACTCTTTAAGATAGTGAACAAATACCAAGACAGTGGTTTCAAGCTTTGAATTACTTTACTTTGGCATTCCAAACAGCAGTCATAGATGATTTTTTCTTTTAATTTTACAAGTTGCTTTTAAAAACAGGGTTAAAATTCCAAACACTTAGCTTGCTATCATGTGTCCAAAGCAGATGTCTTCCAATTTCAGGATCATTCCCAATTACAGCTTTCTCATCTTGCTTGATACTGTGGATATTCTGCATGTGAAGGACATGCTTGCTACATACACCTCTGCCAGCTCCACAGCAGACTTTAAATAATAGCTGCAAGCCATGCGGAGAGTGATGGTCAGCCAGAGGCACGTGGAGTAGAAGTGATGTGCCCTTTGTGGCAGGTGGAGGATGGCCAGACACAGGGACCACAGCTGCACCCAGTCCCTGGCTGCAGGGGGGAGGGCAGTGGATGCACTCACAGACCTGCAGAAAAATACAACCCACCAAAACAGTGGAAGGTGTCTAATTAAGCTCCCCTTCCCTGAAAAGCTGTCTCTAGGTAAGCAAAACTGTTTAAAACATGTTCATCATTAAAGTGTCCCCCGACAGCAGGATGCGGCAGCAGACTCAGTGACAGAAGGGAGAAGAAGAGAGGCATATGGACCCCAGCCCTGTCCCCTGCTGACAAGCTGCCTCGCTGCAAGCCCCCTTTTCACTGTTGTCCGTGCACACAGCAGATTGCAATGGCCCAACTTTCCCATCTGTATCCCAGGCCTGTGCCCCTGACAATGTGGCAGCCATGCAGTTTTCATCAGGCGGGGAGCAGGGGAGGGGGAGACTGCAGGGAGGGGGAGGGCGGGGGAGGAGGGGGAGATATTAACCACCAATAATCACAGTGCTATCCATAATGCATTGTCTCCATGAGATTACATGGTATATTTCCAGTGGGGATTAGCCCATCCATCACAGCCCTTTATTGGCCCTTTTTTTGTTGTATAAAGCCCAAACAGTGTCGTAAAATTCTAAACCGCTTAATTGCTGCGCTGTAAAAATTTGCATATCAGAGATATGTCATTCCTTCGTTAAATGGCACTAGGCATTTGTTACAAAGTCCCAACAATTGCAGGAGAGCATCCCAGAAAAAGGTCACCTCTTGGCATTATGGAAAGTTCTCTGCTGAATTCTAATCTGCAGCAATTATGGTTTGAATGTATTGCAACTTAATGGATTTTGATTTTCTGTGTTTCAAACTCCCTCGGCACACAGAGCCCTGTCCTGCCTGGTCAGACAAGGTAAGTGATGTGATGGTAGCTGCACAGTCTCTCTTTCTGTAAGGTCTGCAAGTTTGACTCCTAAAAGATGTCTTCACAAGACAAACTGTGAACCTTGGTACAAATTTTCCATGATGGGCATATGTCTTGATTTCTTAGATTAATAGCAAGTTCTGTAGAGAGTACTGCAGCCATTGCATTACCACTTCAAGTGTTCATCATTAAAAATAACCTGAAGATAGAAATTTATGCATGTGTACTAGCAAAAAGGATAATTATGATAATGAGCAGCTTTTAAGGCATGGATCTGAAAAGATTCTTTATGAGAGCAAGAACATATCATTGTCCTGATTTTGCACCTTCAGAAGCTGACTTTGGAGAGTCGGTTTGAAGCCAGAGACACCCTGCAAAATCTAAAGATGAATACTGCTCTCAGCAGCCCTAACAGTTCCCGCCTGCATCCTTCCACCTGCTTGCCAAGGACTGAAAGTAACAGCAGGTCTTCAAGATGTGGCCAGGTCTTCACTCCAAGTCTTCTCCATTAACTGCAGCAGAGTTTGTCCAGACATACTTTCAATTCACATATAATTTGTCCATATTTTAAAAGTAAGGTTACATCACCCCATGTAGCATCATAATACAAAATGTTGCATGGCAGGATGGGTGCAGGTCGTGTACTTTTCCAACAAAATAGAACCTAGAAGCTGAATCTTTTTCCTGTATAATAGCAGGAAACATGATTTCTCATCTTGCTAGGAACATGTAAACCAAGGAGGTGACTGGAACAGTCTAAGAGGTTTTTAAAAGTCCCATAGTGATTTGGATGTCAAAGTCTCTGTTGCAGGCCCTGGTGTAACAGAAGAGCCCTTTGCCAGCCCTGATATAAAAATTAGGAGAGAACAAGAAGAAATTCTAGGTTGTGTGTACACGGCACCTTGGCTTAAGTTAGCATGTACTGAAATAGTGTGAGTTAACTTTGAAAACTGTTCAAGTACCTTAAGACACCTCAAGAGAGGTACCCAACATAGTGAGGATTCAAAGCAAAGCAAGTCTCCTTTAATTATCCAGTCTGTTCCTCTTTCCTGCAACTCACTTTTACAAGGGACACAAACATCTCTCGATATCTGAGGCATTGTCATTGCCCATCTCACAAATGTGGTCAGATTCAGCCAACGCATATGCTTTCAGATGTGGATAAGTGAAATATGTCCTCCTTCAAGGGACTGCCATGATCACTTTATTTAGTGACTGGAAATTTCCTCCAAGAAGGAAGGAAGCACCTCCAAGAGGCACCATGCTGATGTTAGCACTGGTGTGTCTAACACCTGAGAGGGACAATGGCAAGTGGGCTCCTGCAGGTATGCCCCACACACAATGGTAAGGTAGAACATACTTTGATGCTTTTGAAGGTCTACTTTTTGAAGGTACCTTCTAAGAGTTTAAACCTGATCGCTTTTTCCATGTGAAGCAGAGACAGGTGAGAGGGGAGGGGAGGAGCTGGCCAACAAGAACTTCTTTCTCCTGCCTGTGTGCATGGTATCAGTGCAAGAATCTGCTTAAGCCTTTCAAACTTCCCCTCAGCATGTGCAGTTTGCCCTGTCCTCTGGCCATAATTGATGTCCTATGAATACTACTCCCTCAGGAGCAAGAGGATTAGCAAGGTTATGTGTGCCACAGAACCTGAACCTCCTGCAGAACCTCACATGACTTCCTCAGCAGAAAGCAAGAGGGAGAGCTAATGTATTGCAGATACCAGGATCAGAGTGATTGCTTCCCTTCAAGGCATCTTGCTTATCTTTGTAACCCAGCCTCATGACTCCAGGAATCTGGCAACATATTGTATCACCTCAGCAGAATTTCTTCTAACACTCCTTTTCCAGCAAGCCGTTTATATTTTATGGTATATATTTTATGTGTTTGTCTCCTAAACATTTTTCTTCCCGCTAATAAGTACATTTTTCTGGTGTGTACCTCTTACCGGTGTTGCAGACACTCATATTTAAAATCAACATTACATTGTATTTAATCATCACATTATTAGAATTTTTTTATTATTATATTTTAATCTGGCAGGTGATTTATTAACCAGAAAGAACTCTAACAAGCAACCCAAACATTCTAACATAACAAAACATCTTATCTTTGTTTTCCTTTTTAATTAACAACTAACATCAATGCAAACTTCCTGTCCTACATGTGAACTCAGCCACAGTCACTTCACTTTCATCTGAGCTCTTGATTAAGTGGACCTCCTATGAAGTAGCCCCATGTACCTTTCCAGAAAGAGATTTCAGCCCCTGCCCTCATGCTGTTAAAACCCTCTCCCTTCTGTGGCACCAGTGCAACCGCTGGTATGGCTGCAAATCTACAAAAACATCCACACAGGAAGAGAACCCTCCAACAAGAAGTTCAAACAGATTATTTCAGATGTACAGTTCACAGTGGTTCCTCGGAATCTCTCAAAGAAACCTGTACCTCTTTCCTACTGCTATGTATGTTTTACAGAAGGAGAAGCAAAGTCTGATCCATCCAAGGTTTTCCAGCATTGCAGTGACAGAGCTGGAAACAGGTCTGGAATCTGCATTGCAGCACCACACATGATCCCAAGGGCCATTTCTTCCCTTCCTCCTCTTCCACCCTCTAGAAGCTTTCAACTCTCAGGAGCAAGCTCCCAAAGTCATAGGAACAGCCTGAAGAGCTCAATCGGGTCTTCAAAGGATGGAACTGCCAGCTGCCCTCCCTGCAGAGCTCATCACCCACTGACATTTATATCTGCCTTGGAAATAGACTTGCTACCACAACCCATCTCCCAGTCAGTCTTCTGCTTCTTTCTCTCTTTCATATTCTGCCCATACCAGACACAGAGGACCATCACTGCTGCCTTCAGTGAGGTTTAGATAGGGCTAAATAATCTCTAAGTGCAATTTATTTTACCCTTATTGAGCATTAATAATGTTTCTGTTAGGATACAACAAATTATGTAATAATGTGTCCTTTTCTCTTGCTTGATTCATTATTCAAAATTACCCAGACAATAATTTATGTGCATTATTCTGCAATTAATCTGGCATGAGTTTCTTGCAAATACCCACCGAACAGCATCTGAACTTTCTCAGTTAGTTAGAAAGGTCTGTTCTGCACCTGGGAATAAGGTCAGACCCGGTGACAGCAAATTTTAGGGAATGTCAGCTTAAGAATATAAGCTATTTCCATTCAATTAGTACATAATCCCCTGTGAGTTTTTTTATTTTGTTTTCCAAATATCAGGGGCTTTTTTTTCTGCCATTTAGCATAAATCTGCTTCTAATTGAATTAAGATAAATCCTTACAATCTAGATGACATAAAAATATTTTCCGTGTGCTTTTTGCACTGTTTTAACTAAATTAGTGTAAAACCACAGCTTTAGTTCAGTCAGCACTGCAAATAAATTAGCCTTTTTAACCACATTTCCAATGCAATAGTTCCATTTTGTATCATCAGCATCTGTTTCCCGTGCCTTTTGTTCATTTTTTTAACATGTGGTATCTTGCATCTTGCATCCCAAAGTCTTTTGAACTCAGTGAAAAAGTTTCTTCAACATTCATGACATCTGCATCTATTGAACTTTCGGCTGAGTATCTTGTTTGATTGGTAGACTAGACGCATAGCTGCTAGAAGTTGCCTTCACATTAGAGACTGCAGGTACAGTCCAATTAGGAGCACCTGAGGTGAGAGGTCCCAGGTAAAGCAGAATGGCTGAAAGGAATGGCTGGAGAACCACTTGATGGTGCAAGATATTCCTTCAGAGGCCTCATATTCATTTGTGTACAGATCTGTGTTCATTACATTTTAATTACTTCCCAGTAAATGTGCCTTAATAAGCTCTTTTTAAAGAAATAAAGTAACTGCCATATTAAACACATCTTGAATAAATATGTGGCAAGGGGAACCAGCCCTTTCTTAACTTCCAGGGTCTATAAACATTCATATGCTCATAAATACATTTACATGTAGACACAAGACTCACTAAAAGCCTTTGCAGATACTATTCATCCTTTTTGCACAAACATATTCCAGTCATCATTAGCCTTGTAATTAAAATCCTTTTAACAGCACTAATTGAAGGCTTCACCACCATAACTTTGTCATCTTAAAAGCTGCTTGCTCAATGCATAATTATTGGAAATGCTGGAGAGGGGGTGGGTCAAACAATCCAGGCAAGACTTCTCATCGCACAAGTGAGTGGGAGTCAGTGAGCTAAGAGGCAGGGAAAATGCAAAATCCTATGATACACTAACAGATTAGAGAAAAATCAGCAGGTTATCAGCACTGCTACCTCAACATCAGCAAGGTCCATTAACACTTCATGCAGCAAAGCTAATATTCTTTGCTCACTCCCCCTGGCCTTTAAGTGAAAAGGTCTTCCCACAGCAACCTAGGGCACTTTCACCAATAATTAACTGAAACGGAGTTCATTAGGTAAAACAGGGGTAAGCAGGCATGGGAATGTCACATCAGCTTCGCATACGGAAAGTAAAGCCAATCCATAATCCATTGAAGCACAGAGTGGGGTAAAGGCGCATGTATCACAGCAGTCACCAAGGTGTAGAAATACTATAATAAAGTTCCACAACTGTCCTATTAACATACCAGACTTGATTTGGCTGCATTATATTTCATCAAATAGTTTACAAAGCACCCAGCATAAAACATCATCATAATTGTAATCATATATTTGGCGATTTAACGTGTACACCATAATGTACCATTAGTTACACAAATAACTAATAATTTGCTAATGACAATATTATGTTAAGTCAGTTTAGGGGCAATTAAAGTGAGTGATATTTACATATGCCTAATGAATCACAGTCGATGGCAGATTAAGAGATTCTAATGAATATTCATCCAGACATTCGCAACCAGCTTCACTGTTTATAAACTGAATTATGGTTGATTTGCCCTTTTAAAAATGAATATGTGAGTATCTTCTGCATGGGAAGAATGAACAATTGGGACTGATTGTAAAATATTTTTTTTTAAGCAATGTACTGGTCAGGACACAAAACATTTTTATGCACTCTCATACCCTTGGCTTCTCAGCTCTTTTTATATCACATATCAGCATTGATGAACTATCTCCATTTTCATTCCTGCCCTTGACATGAAATACAGAAAATGTTTTGTGTTGAATTAAATGCAATAGAAGTTTTATTCAGACTCACTAAGGAAATAATTACACAGGTAGGCTGCTTTCCCCAAGAAGAGTAACCAAACTCTCTTTGCCATATGCTAGCAACATTCTGCTTTTAAAGGTAGCTTTTATGCATGCTCACTTGAGTGACTGACCAAAATATTATTCACTTAAAAAGAAGCTGTGTAAGCTTCTCATAGGATAAAATTAGAGTTACTTTGACACATCCTATGCCAGAAGCTTCTGTTACTATTAATATCAATAATATTGGTAGCAGTTTCAATAATAGCTAAGAATATTGGATACAATTTTATGGTTTGGCTATCAGATTTCAAAGTGAGCTCAAAGAAAAATGAAACATTTAAAGTCCATACAGAGAGTTTTCCTTGGAAATCCTTGTGAAGTGTTTGTGTAATTCTGAAGTAGCCCTTCATGGGACTGGTCTCTGCAACAGAATCACAGAATGGATTGTGTTGGAAGGGACTACAGAGGGCCCTCTGGTCCAATCTCCCTGCTCAAGCAGGGTTATCCTAGAGCACATTGCACAGGACTGCATAGAGACAGTTCTTGAATATCTGCAGTGAGGGAAACTCCACAACCTCTCTGGGAAATCTACTCCAGTGCATGATCTCCTGCACAGTAAAGTTCTTCCTTACATTCAGGTGGAATTTCCTGTGCGTAAGTTTCTGCCCATTCTTGCTTCAGCTTCATTTCCCGTATATCATGCATGATTTAAAATGTGGAAAATTATAAGGTGATCTTCATCACTCTCCTCCAGAAACCTGGAAGTGAAGCCACTATGAAATAATCTTGCCAAGGGAAAGCTTGTTTGCTTTCATTGAGATCAAACACAGGAACTCTGCAACCCTCCCCTAACAAGAGATAATCTCCAGTAGGTAAAGCAACATCATTAAAGGTATTCCGTTTTGTTTTGCTCAGTTTGGGGATTTTAGGTTTATCAGTCCCAACCTCCAAAGTGATTTGGGAGTTCAGAGAATAAAGACATTTTTATCAATGCCCTCCGCAGAAGCCTTGGTGCTAGAAACCAATGTACTGGTAGATTTACACAGTGTGATGTGATGCTTCATGGAGACCCAGCTTGAATTCTGAAAGCAGGAGAGACATACTTTGTTTTATCTAAAATTACCTATGTTCAGGAAAAGTTCGACTACAGCTAGAAAAAATGCTGCTGGGATTCAATCAGGAGATACCATAATTGCAACACAGATTTAATGAACATGCAGCTCTAACAATTGACTTTACCTTTCTAATTGCTCTCACCTAATCTGCTTAATAGAGTTGGTCAGAACTCCTGTATTCCACAACACTACCAAAAATTTGCTGGATATTTTGAATATTTTCAATCAGTTACTTATTGAGAGAAATGTCTTTCATTTTTCAATGAAAACTCAAAGCACAGCAACAAATAAAACGTGATGGTTCTTTTTAACTTTAAAAATTAAGTAGAAGTTATCTTAAAAAGTAACCTTTTTTTTTATTTAAAACATCATTCATGTTTTCATTTCATTTTTCTTTACAGCTACATTTCAACAACAGGAATGAAATTCAGTTCAGTTCTTTGCTGGTTTTAAATAATAAAGATGCCACAGTTTTCTCAGTTGCCTGTTTCTTCATTTTTGTTTGCATTTTCTTAATGCAATGTTTTATAAGAGGATGATGAGCTAATACAGCATGAAAGGAATACTATAACCCCTGCACTGTCTTTGAGAAGTACTTGAACTTATCATCATTGTGCTGTCCATTTCCAAGGCTTTTCTTCTTCCCTAAAATAGATCTGCTTTTGAGGTGCTAAAAGGCCAGCTTCAGCTGTGGTACTTTCAAGATATCTGTGGCTTCACACTAAGAAGCTATTTTAAATTTACTGACATTCTATACGCTAAATCTTCCAGAGTCTACAACCAACAGGAATACTGGTTATTTTATCCTTCCCTTCATATTTCTCTCTCTTGAAAGGAATTAAGCCAGTAATCACTTCCAAGGTCCCAAAGGTCAAATGTCCTTACTTTATCATTTCAGCTTCAGTGCATCTGTTTACCTCTGCAAGTTTGCCTCATCATGGTGAATAGATACAAACTCTACCACTCATACTGCTGGTGACTGAAGAGTTTCAGAAAAGTTCTGTCCCTTACATTCAGCAACCCCAACCACCCACACCTATTGCAGCAATTCACAAAAGTGTCAGGAATAACTTGATCTGCCAATCAAACAATAATCTCCTGTGATCTTAAGTGGCACTGTACTTGTTTGAAAAAGCATTTTGCTGTCTTTGCTATCTATTATAGAAGTTACCCATCTTTCTCTTTTATCCCAAAACTATGGGCCTTCTTCTTCAACCATTACTCTCAGAAGCACACTCAATAAACCATTTCCCATTTAAGGTTTTATTTACATTACTATGTAATTCTGGATTGAGAAGATTCCTAAAATACATGGACCCAAATTTTTCAAATTAAATACTGCTGTGATTTTTTTGTTCGCACACACAGTGCAGACATGTGGCTTCTTGCCAGTCAAAAACTGTGTTAACATTTGTGAGAATATTGCATCTATCGCTGTACACAGAGTGAAACCTTACAGTTAATGACAGGCACAGCCTACAACAAGGGCACTTCTTAACTGCTACAGGGTCAGGGCTTCGCCCAAGACCATTATTGCTATTGCCTCTATTACTACAGTATTAAAAAGGCACAGGCATTGCACAGAGTTACATTGTTCACAGACACTGAACACAGAGAAAGATATTTCTCCCTCAGCAGAGGAAGGAAGTTACTGCTGAAAAGGTTTGTTTGTTTGTTTAATTATTCATATATTCAGTGGTACTGAAAGCCTCAGGGATTTTCTTAAAATGTAAATTCCAATAACTATAAGCCAGATTTAAAAGGAACAGAGTAGTCTGTTGAGTGAGCTCTGTTGTACAGTTAAGAGATCAAAAAACAAGGGCTGCTTATTTTACACAAGAATGTTTAGAAAAGTATCAAAATTACTCAGCTAGAGTAACACAGGAAACATAAAGGTGTCTAGGGGCTGCACTGTCTGGTCTTATTCAACATCTTTCTTTTAACCTTTAATCTTCAAA
This sequence comes from Formicarius rufipectus, assembly GCA_013399695.1. Taxonomy (NCBI): domain Eukaryota; kingdom Metazoa; phylum Chordata; class Aves; order Passeriformes; family Formicariidae; genus Formicarius; species Formicarius rufipectus. Next base: position 962,160 of record VXAU01000575.1, on the reverse strand, counting down.
GGATCCATGGAGAAGCACTTAGGTGCGACTGTAATGATTGAAATTCACTGCAGTCCTTCATAAAATGTGGTCAGATTAAAGGTTAAAAACCAAATAAGCAGTGGATAAAATCATATACCTCATGAATAATTTTTACCCACTTTGGAAGTGTGTGAAATTTTCTTAATTACCTTGCTTACCTTGAACTTACAGGAGAGCTCTGTGTATACTGTGCCCTCTTCTTCATCCCACCCTCCAGAGCTCATTGCAGGTCCCGTACCTAACTGGTTCACATATAAAGAATAGGAACCCATGAGTGTACTGGTCAGACTGTTTCTGCAAACTCCTGATGCAAGGAAATATGAAAAGCAAAAGAAACAAGGGGAAGAGAAGAGTTCATTTGGCTTAACACTGGCACTGGGGATGAGCTCTGCTTCAACAGGTGCAGTCCTACAGCCTTCTGTGTCTCCTACAGCAAATGAGAGAACTGATAGACATTTAATGAGCCTCATTCTAACCTGTGTGGAATAATCTTTCCACTAATCAGAAGATTAGGAACTGGTTTGCATCCATCTAGTAATAGCAGTGCTTAAATCTCTTGTTTGCACTTTACTAGCTGCAGATTGTAAATGTTTCATGAGCCGCTGAGCTTGCAGCATTACTATTTTATTAGAATGTTGAATATCTTGTGTTCATTGCTGTCTTACCAGCAAATTCTATCTAAAAACGAATTGCATGCATACTTCTTGTGAATGACAATTTGGTAGTGTGATGTATGTTGTTGTTTCAGCTTGTTTTGCATCAACAGTTTGAAAATAGCTTTTCTGCCTTGCTGAGACACAGTGGTGCACCTGTGGTAATGCCAATAAAAATACATTCACACCATGAGTATATCCAGTTTGTCTCCTGAAGAAGGGACAGAGGTCCTGTTAGCCTCTGGTCCTGGTGTTAAGCACACATGAAAAATTCTTCTGCCTCTGAAATGCAGAAAACGTTTTCCTGAGTTGAGTATTCTCCATAATGTTCTCTTTCCTTAAAATGGGACCACAGCATTACTGAACAGATAAACTGGACTGGTTCAGAGTTTTTCCACATCAAGCACTGACCTTCAAGGCATAGAACCATCCTCTTGGTGCTTTGGTCAGTTCTCACAAATCACGTATACCCTTGCTAAGGTCTACTGATGCAGACAAGCCGATCTAGTAATGAAAGTAGCTGGGAGTCATTCATGAACTCTGTGGGAACTCTCTCTTGCTGACCATGCAACTGGAATACTCAAGAGGAAAAAAAATAAAAGCAGCAGAGATAAAAGATAAAAGCAACAGAGTTTGGGGTGTAAAGTCTGTGCAGCTCCACTGAGAGGTCCTACCAGCCCTGAGGCTGGTGCCCAGAAGCAGAGATTGTAAGAGTCAAGTAGTTTAGAAAGGGAAAAGGGGTACATAAGAGGTCCTCCCTCCCAGTGGAATAAATCATGAATTAGCTTTTTTTGCTATCCCTTCCATGTGGATTTTGCCATCATGAAGTCTGATCAAGAACCAGTTGTCTTATCTGGACTGAACTTCATTGACTTGTATCTTTATCCACATCTAGGCTCTGCTCATAATAGCTGCTGAAATCCCAGGCCAGCTGAGGTCCCCTTCTGATTGTGTGATTGTTGTGGGTTTCACCTCCTAGAGGGAAGAGTTTACATTATTTGCTTATTTCATTTTACTTTGCGTCTTAGGAGCACTGGAAACAGCTGATTTGTAAAGCTTTTCAGGATCAATGGATGGATCTACATGACCAGCAAGGTATAACATGCTCTGCCACTGCAAAGGGTACCAGACCATTCTCCCCAGTGTCCTCCTCCCACAACCATTCCCGCATTATTAGATCTCCGGTGTCAAAGCTCACCCAACAACACACAGAAAAACCCTGCTCTGGCCCTGGTATTTGCAAATAAGGGAGTACTCAAAGCTTTCATGTTGAGATAACTGTTAAGGAGTGTAATTTCCTACAGTTCTGCAACAAACAGTTGTGATAAAAGACCTACACAAACCTGACAATTAAGTTCCAAGAGGATGACATAATCTAGTGAATGCCATAGGCAGTAACATACTCAACTTGCCAGCATGCTCAATATCCTTCCCACAACAGCCACAGTCACCCTGCCTACTATGGTTTCCCCAATCAGCCACAAACTAAGCAGTCCCATATCTCCTACATATCCCACTATCTCCCCCGCACCCTCAATACCTTCAGTTCTGCCCATTTAAAGCATAACCTCCTCTCCCACTGCTTCCTTCTATGGGATCTGCCCACCCACCCCATATCTCCTGTTACACCTTCTGATCACCTGCTCCATCACAGAAACAGCTTTCTCCTAACAGTGCACTAGACTGTAACAACCTTACCCACTGGCATTACAGGTATGCACCAAAGGCTTTCAGTAGGAGCAGGACCTGCTTTCAGACAAACAGTTGGATAATAAGATATACAAACCTAACTAAATTGGCATGAAAGCATCTTTTGAGGACCAGACAGCCACCCAAAAGCCACAGGTGATGTCTACGCTCACAGCCCAGGGCAAGGCCAGGTGGTACCAAGAAAAGTTGACTGTTAGGCTGCAAAACAAAGCAAAGGAAACCTAGTTTTCAGGATGGTTCTGGTTCCCTTCCTTTTATGAAGGTCCTTATTCAGCATTAAAAAAAATGAACAAACAAAACAAAAAACAAAAAAACCTCCAAACAAACCAGATCTGAGATTCATTTCCTATTTCATGCAGTTGTTTTCAATCCAAGCAGAAATTAAAAGTATGCATGCAAGTAATTGGGGGCTTTCTGGAAGGAATATGCCTGGGATTCACCCAGGTCTACAGTGAGCACCAGGCATATGTTTAGAATGTTCCCTCCAGTGACTGACTTTGGCAATCCCTGGTACTTGGAGGTCCACTGCAGATCCAGAGTGGTCTTGAGATTGTGATGACAAACAGCACTCAGTGAAGGAAGTCATTGCTTACTAGGCAGTGTTAGGAGGCAAATCTGCTACTGCCAGCCCAAGCTAAGCACTGTGAAACTAAGTACACCCTGTGAAACAAATGTTTTTTGTCACTTTGCCAGCTACTCATTTAACTTTTCAAATTGTTACAGAAACCTCTGTCTTGTCAAACAACTAGTTTGATTTGCTGCCACCTGTCACTCTTAATGTCCTTGATGTCATTTGCGGGGACAAGAGATGTCCTTTCCATAGTCACTGGTTCATGGTTTGGAGCCATTTTTCCTCTATAGAAAATAGAACTCGAATTCGCTAAAGAACTTGACATTTCCCGAGGGTTGGTGCACCTCCAGTGACTCTGTTGCGGGTAACATTTAGCAGGCCAACCTCTAAAAACCGATGCAACTTTACCAGAGAGAGAGAGAGAGAGAGAGAGAGAGAGAGAGAGAGAGAGAGAGAAGGCAAATACGTCAATTTAAGGCAATGCCAAGGAGCAGAGTGTCATGCACCGTGGGAAACCCACGGCTCGGGTCTCTTCCCCTCTCACTCCACACCCTGGACCCCTCACCTCGTACCCTGCCTCCCTCACCGCATCCCTCCCTGCATTCCCCTCCCTACGCCTCTCATCCTTCCCTCCCTCATCCCGCATCCCTCATCCCGCGTCCCGCTCCCGTCGAGCTCGGTGCTCCTGCAGCTCCCCCTGGCGGCCACACCTCGGAGCCGCTTTGGGGTTGGAGCGCTCGGAGGTTCTTGCGGCGCAGGCACCCCGGTCCTGCGGGGCCTCTGTGCAGCACAGACTGGACCCTGGTTCTCATCCCCAGGTAACACTTGCATGGAAAGAAAAGCATGCATTCCCAAAGAAAATCTGATCTGCGTCTCTTTTTTTAACTGAAGGCAGAGGGAGTCAAACCATTGCAGTGCAGTAAACAATTGCCACTAAACTATTTATGTTCTGTTAAACTCAGAAGTTGTATAAACCAGAACAGCCCTTTAAATCTGCTAAGGAGTACCACTCTATATATGCTTTGTTCCCTGTGGTGGGAGAAAAACCTTGCCATCCACTCCCCAGACAAAACCCCAGCAAAAGAAAAGCTGCTAAGGAAACTGCTGTCTTCAAGGAAATGCTTCCAGCTGCTGTTGTCTTTATTAAAAGAAATAAAGAAAGAAACAACAACATAAAAAAAGGCCCCTCCAGCTCCTGAGAGAATCTTCAGCTATTAAAACCATATACTCATTTAGCTCCCAAAAGAAGTCTTTCATAATTGCAAGCAAAACCCACAGCTGAACCAAGCTCTTACTGCTTTTCCCCAGTTAGACTGCATGTGATCACTGTAAAACTTACTCCTGAGTGTTACTTTATGGCTGAGGTTACAAAGGAGTTTGGTGAGTGCACTACCTAACTTTGTATCCCAGTAGCCGCTGGAATTCCCAGAGCATTCTTTTCCACACACTGAACAGAGAAGTTAAAAATGCAAGAATTAAGTCCTTAGAAATTAGGTGGTGAATGAGAGACATTTAGCTGGCCAAGAGGCAAGTTCTAGGTATGCTAAGAGGTATGAGGGACCTCTGTTTACAATACTATACCTGAATAGAGCTCTCTGACTGTAGTCATGATTTCCTAGAAAGACTTGCTACTACTTGCTGGATGCTGGAAAGTTCATGCAAATCTATCTGGTTTGAGGGATGCTCTCTCTAAGCAGCAGAACTGTTGGATCAAGCCGGGAAGCAGAGTGCTGTAGAGCAATTAGGTAAAGACAGAGATGTCAACTTACTCCTGCCCTTCACTGACTTTCAGACTTCAGGAAGGCATCTGAACAGGCAATATGTCATCAGTGTGCTCAAGACACAGAGCAGATGAGAAAGAAACCAGAGAGTTTCCATGCAGTATGCAGGCCAGTTTCTCCCTGGTCAGTGCTAGATGCTCCACCTTCTGAGCTTAGCTGCTGTAGAGATGCAGAGCTCACTAGGGTTAGTGCTGGGGACTGACCACCCTTCTCAGGCTTAGAACTCTTTCCTACACTCAGGATGTGCTGACCACTTGCCCTTGTTTGGGAACTTTCTTAGTCACCTTGGGAGGATGGGTAGATGCAGGATGCTGCAGTCCTTGGGGCTGGCCAAAGCAGAATGCCTGTCACCTCCGCCTCCAGAGATGCATCAGATAGTATGTGTATGAATAGTACCACTTTCTTCAAGGCCACAAGATATTCCCTGATGTAAGCGCTGGAGATTGAGGTGATATACAGGCAGAAATAGCTCCTAACTGCTCTGGAAACATGGGGAAGCCCAGAGGAACAAGTTCTGTGCACATACAGAAACAAGTGTGTGAGCACTCCATCTCCCTCACTTCCCAACACCTTCTGAAATGCTTTATCCACCTCTGGAACAGCACATATGTGGGACACAAGTGACTCAGTCCACAGTCTCCAGTCTCCATTGCCCAGAACCTCTCTGTGAGGAGAGGCAAAAGTCTTCAGTGAAATACCTCGATGAGGAAATAGGCACAGTAGCATCTTTCCCTCCTGGTAGCCCTCAGCACACCCACCCTGTCCTGTACCCATCTCCTAGCAATACAGCCTTCCCACCTGGCTTTTCAAGAGTCAAGACCAGACTACAGAGTAGCCTTGGCCAACTTGGGCACCCCAGACTCATCCCCCAGGACTTCCTGGAGTCTGTGCTACTGAGCTATGGGTTATAAGGAGGGGATGGCCACGGTGTGGCACACTACCACATGCAGCAGCAGCTCTTTCCCCAGCAACCTTCACATCAGTGACATTTCCCTATCCCAATGTCCTGTCTGCACTTGTCAGAGTGATGCTTCCCAGGTGCTGAAACAACAGTCAGCCAGAGCTGGTGAGCAACAGCCAGCACCAGGAATGCAGAGTCAGAGCCAGTTGCTCTGCACTTTACTGCAGACATAGAGCAGCCTCAGCAGTGTGGATATCAGAATTTACCACACTGCAGATCCCCACATTTCTGTGACTTGTAAGTGGGTTCTAGAAGCTGCTCCTCAACAGTTCATCATCACTGACACAGCCTGGAGACACATGATGCTTGGTCAGGGCAAGGGACCCTACCTTGTCTCACTGAGCTCCACTCTTGTAGCAGACTGAGAGTAATCTGTGTATGTGACAGGTTTAATCCCAGGGCCACCTGTGCTCTTAGGTGTTCCCCAAGAGTCCAAGAAAACTGCAGAGTCTCTACCAGAACAGCAGCTCAGCTGCCTTTGTGGAGACACAGGACACAGACACACAGTGCAGGGAAACAAGATTTCCTTTGCTGTGATCCCTGCTTCAGGTGGGCTTGTGTAGCAGTCAGGCATGATCCCCGTTTGTGCAGGGGTCAAACAGGAACATTTATTGAAATTACAAGATGCAATATAAAGGTACAGTGAGTTAATATTCATCTCAGGGGCTGGTTTTATGCTAAATTGGGAAGAGATATTACAACTAGGAGATTACATTATGGTTGCTATGGAGGTCAGTCAGGAATGCGAGGTCAGAAGAAACAAAGGCACTTTATACATAAAAGTTCATTTTGGCCTAGGAGGAGTGCCCAGGAGTCTACAAATCTTGTCAGCTGTAGGCAGTTTCGGAGATATCTGAAGCAGCAGATGTCAGAAAACTGGTTGAGTTTATCAAGCTTAGTATACTCCCCATATACTTTCCCAAGGTTTCTTTGACTTCCCAGTCAGTTCTCTTGAAGCCAAGATATTTTCAAACCCCATAGGCCTGGGTTCTAGAGATGCCTACTGCATTTCTGTCAAAATAGATCTTAACATTGTCCTGCTTCTGGAACTAGGTACACCACAGTCTGCTGTGCAGCAGGTCCTCTTGGTGGCCCATCATTTTCTTTGGCAGCTGTAGTGATGGTTGCTACCACTGCAGCAGAAAACATGGTTCAAGGAACAGGGTTTTTCCAGACTTAGAGGCTTCATCATCTTGCAAATACTCACATCCAAGCTAGTTTTCCAGAGAGGTTGGGAGATATCAGTAAATTTCTCACACATGCCATAGCGGAAGCTTCTGCAGTGGTAGAGTTTATTAATTGCTCTTTGCTCCAATGGCAGTTTGGTGCCTACAGAGTCATAGTGTAGAGTATTATATGGCTATAAATGTTAGTAATAGAAAAGACTCTATTTTCCAGACTTGCAGTTGCTGGCAACTTCATTTGTGTTTGCAGTGCAGTAATTTGACAATCCACACTTCTTCTTACCAGTATTTCCACCTAGTGCAAGATTTGTCTTGTACACTTACCCATTCAGTATATTACATGGTAAATATAATTTGTTCATCAGTCACAGGATGTGAGAGTACAATTTTTACAATGTACAGCATAAGCTTAAATAGGAATATAAATTGTACTGGCAAACTGTTGTACAGTCTGCTTCAATACTGTGTAAACTTGGCAGAGATGCCCTAAGCCTACCAGGAACTGAAGAGAGCTTTGTTTTTCCCACCACAGAGGCAATGTTAGCATCATTCCCTGGATGTGTGATGTCCATGTATGTGTTTCAAACATCAGTCCTTAGCAGAGATTGCAGACAGATGAGACTCAGCCTTGCTCCCTCTGCAGTGAGATACTCCCAAGAGGAGGTCAGAGAGGAGCAGGCAGCGTCACAGACTGCTGAGAGACCTACAAGTCACTTGCTGTAACACAAGCTCAAATACGTGTAAGATTTGGGATGTTCTGTGAAAGGAGTAAGATGACATAGCCACTTTCTTCTCACAGGTACGTGTCTAACATGGAATGGACTTTGTGAGGAGTGGGGTTTTTTCCCAGTATGGGATATATCCCACTTGTCATAGTCTGTTTTACAGCAGGGCCACGCACTCCCTCCTTCTGTCTCTCTAGACTGCAGAAGTGTTATGGCAGCTTCTTCAGCAGATGCACTTCCTGGTGCCAGAGGGACCCTGAAGTTCATCACCAATTCCTGATTCAAAACAAAACAAACCCAAAACCAAACCAAACCAAACCAAACCAAAACAAAACAAAAACAAAAAACCACAAACAAACAAAACAAACAAACAAACAAAAAAAAAGGCGGACAGGTAAACGCCATAGTATTTGCAAGTTACACACAGACTACGTGAATTAGAGGATAAAATCCGAACTAATCTCCTCTTTCACACCGTGTTGCGGTCTCGTTAGGATGAGCTATCCCTGTGCCGTGACATCTCTCCCGCAGCAGGGGCAGCAGCGGCCGCAGCACCGCTGTCACGGCAGGGCAGCGCATGTCGCGACAGCTCTTGGCAGGGACGCTGCCGGAGGTGCGCCAGAGTCCTGCTGCAGCTCCTGCGGGTCCTGGCAACCCCATCTTAGAGAATCACAGAATCATAGAGTAGTTTGGGTTGGAAAGGACCTTTTTTAAGGTCACCCAGTTCCAACTCCCCTACCATGGGCAAGGACATCTTCAACTACACCAGGCTGCTCAGAGCCTTGTCCATCCTAACCTGGAACATTTCCTGGGATGGGACATCCATCATGTCTCTGACAACCTCACCAGTCTCATTGTTAAAAAAATTTATTCACATGTAATCTAAAATTGCCCTCCTTTATTTTAAAACAATTGCCTTTTGTCCTATGGCAACAAGTAGTTTCACTGGCATGGATCAGAAAATGCAAGAGGTGAATGGGGGTTTTTTATCATTATGAGAAGCCTGTGGTATAAAGGCAAGACATTTTAAATCCTTTGAACCCATGACAGACTGCTGCTCTGCCTTGTCTGGCTGTGGAATTTGTGATCTGACCTGGCCTGGCCCTCTCATTTCATGGGGAGTGATGCCTGGGCAGCGGGTCCCTCTGCCCCACTCCCACCAGCAGCTGGAGAGAACACACCATCTACACTTCTGGAAAAGTTCTGGTGAATCTGAATTTTCTGCATTTTTTTTTAACCAAAAACCCGAGTCCTGACAAGGTTTAGTATTTCACAGAGGTCTTCTGAGCCAGGTTCTGACTGGTGTGTTTTGTATTCCAGGGCACAGAATTTTCCTGCCTCAGAAACCGCATTCTCTCTCAGTAATCCATTGGGCTAATTAATGCTACATTGCTAGATTTCTGGATTGAATTACAACTTTTCACAAGTATATTTAGAGACAGCATGAAGAGGCGACACTGGTTGGATTTTTGTTAGGCAAACACAGGGATGAATTGGTTGTCACAGTAATGAAATAAATTGAACAAGGATGAAAGGGAGCTGAAGGGTTAGGAAAACAGTTGCTTTTTAGGATCATAGAATAGTTTGGGTTGAAAGGGACCTTTAAAGGACATCTAGTTCAACCCCACTGCAATAAGCAGAGACATCTTCGACTAGATCAGGTCACTCAGAGATTCATACAGTCTGAACCTGCAGGTTTCCAGGGATGGGGCATACATCACACCTCTGGGCAAACTGTTCCAGTATTTCAATACCCTCAAAATAACTTAGTCCTTACATGTAATTCATATCAATCCTCTTTTAGTTTAAAAACTCTGTGTCCTACTGCAACAGCCCTGCTTAAAAGGATGAAATTTAACTGAGAACTGAAATGTGTGCTTTAGTCCATCCCTATTCCGGCCCACTTTCAGAAAAGCAATTAGGCACTTAATTAACTTCAAACACATGGGCTGTTAAGCATGTGTCTAAGTGGTTTGTTGAATAGGGATAGCATTAAAAGCATGCTTAAAATTAAGTACATACGCTCAGCTAATTTCCTTGCCAGCGAAGCACACTTTCTAATCATAATGGACCAAATTCACAATGACATCATTCAGAATGACAGCAAGGTCAAACTTGGTCTGTGGATTTCTGTCCTTTGAGATAAGGAGGAATTAAGCTTGAAGAAAGTAAGAAGAAATCAGACAGGTACTGTGAAGTGCCACTGCTGCACACTGAAATGGGTACAGTATGTACAGGTATTTATGAAAGCAGAAAATATCTTTCCTATCTCATTAACATTCTCAATAAATTTAAATTTTTTCTTCTTCAGGACAGAGGGGAGAAGTTCAAACGGGAATGTTTCTGTTCATTGGGGAAAAAAAAATAAAATAAAAAAAAATAAAAAAAAACTTGAATTTTATGTTTTCTGCGGTTAGAATAATTTATATCTCAAAGCAAAATTACTCAAAATGAGAAAGATAGATTTTTCTAAGAAAAAGCATTAAAAACAATACAAGAATTTCCATCAAAGCTTGTAATTTCCCTCCAAGTTGTTCTGGGAGAATTTGTTGGGTTTTTTTTAAATTAAATGGGTATTCCAGTAAAAAAAAAAAAAACCAGTCACTAATTTTCCTTAAATCCTATTTTTCACTTCTGCTAATTAATAATCAGAAAAGAAAAAAAAAAGAGCACTGGAACACACTGTCCCTTTTGCCTTCTCATCCTAATTTGGGCATTGCAACCCCTGGAAGAGTTTTGACAAGAAAAAAAATCCCAATCCACAAATCAAAATCAGGTCAGTTGAGACAGAGGATCCTATGTATTTTCTAAAATTATGTAGATACCTCCAGGCGCTGATGAAAAATGATCCTAGCTCCCAATAAGGTAATGAGTGTTAACATGGGTATGCAGACTCGCACGGGAACTGGAGTGCGACTGCTTCAGTCCCCCTGGTCACACTGGGGAAAGCTTGTCCCAAGACAGTCCTGAGAAGGGGAATGCACGGGGAAGGAGCTGTGGAAGCCAGGCAATCCCACTGCCGTGCTGTGGCTCAGGGCTGCCGGAAGTCCACCACCACACAGGGATGTGACTCAGCACCAGAGCAGCCTGTGGACAGGAGTGGGCAGGAAGAGTGGGCGCTTTCTTGCTCTCACCTGGTGGCAAGGTCTGATCTGCTGGACCTCAGACCATGGTGGCAACTATGAAGCTGGGGGCTCCATGTTTATTTCCATCTGCTCAACTGACATCCCCAAACAAGTAGTAGGAGATGACTCTGTGGTCACAGGATGCCCAGTGTAAGGGCACCATTGGAGCCTTCAGGTCTGCAGGGGAAACAGAGAGAGGGGCTAAATGCACCCAGCTGGTTCAGGGACCCACCAAGATGAAAACTGCTCAGTAATGTTTGACATTTTGTTGGCTTTCCTTCCACCTCCACAGAACACACAGTGCTGCATCAGATTGCTACAAGGCCGCTTAGGTCCATGGCGAACATCACTTCAAACACTTGGCCCACCTTGACTATGATCAGTCACCTTACATTTAGATCTGACAAATAGCTCTGACTAAAATTATGATTTCTTCTGGCAATTTGTAGTCAGAAACCACTGCTGATATCAGAGCTGTGCATGTCCCCTCCCTGCAGCACATACTTCTTCAGCTCCTCAGCATAAAGTTTCAACCTCCGCTTAGTTTGATATTCATGTGTGTCTTCATCAAATGAAAGAAATTGGTGTATTTTTTAGAATATCAAAATCTACATGCTGATATACTCATTCACCTATCTTCAAAAAATTTCATACTTTAGCCCCAGAGACGGGCCCAGGTAACTGCTTTAATAAATCCTTTGGTTGTAAGAGCACAGGTATTGCAACTCATAACTTTCAAAGAGCTAGGAAAATTATTTCCCGAAGCTACTGAGACTTGATTATAAATTTTTGTAGCCTTTTATTAATATATTGTGTGATGCTGATCAAATGTAACATGTGATGTTAATGAATGCCACCTCAGTTCTCAAGACATAAGATGACTTTAGGGGAAGGTTGTTCTGCTCATATCTGTTAACTGAGACCACGGATAGCAAAAAACTCAGTGCCCAGTCTCACCTGTCTTACCATTGTCTGCAAACTTACAGATCTGAATGGGCAGGTGAAAATCTGAGCCCTACTACGGTTTCCTGACCCAGCTCACAGAACAAGATCAGGCTGATACTAGGCTACCCACCATTGCAAATATCTCTAGATAGTCCCTAGTTCACAGACACTATCCATGGGCAGACAGGAAGGGTCAAAACTGCACAATGCTCAGTTTTGCACTTGACAGTGGCATTGGTATTCATTGTTAGCATGATTATTTGTTGCACAAAACACAAATATTAATGAGAGGAGATCACATATTGTCTCTGTGGGCTTTCAAAGGGACGAGGCTGCTTTCAAAACACATGGTTTCATGGCTAGGTTGTCCCAGTTGAACACACTTGGGATTTCCTGCAATTGCTCAACAACACTATGCAGATATCTGCAAAGCTGGGTAATTCCAGTATTCCTGAGGCACATGGTAATATTACCTTGGCTCCATCTAAGAAAATTTCCAGGCCTTGAACATTTCCACAAACTTTTATGGAAAGCACAAGGTTCAAAATTGAGTGAACAAACATCATTCTAGTCCAAAAATTACTCAAAAGTATGTTTTCTTTTATTAATGAGTAACACAGGAAATTTTTTCTTCTCTGATGGTAAGCAAAGAAATCAGAAAGCAAATGAGATCTAATCATAGCTCTGAACAGTACATGGGTAAGGTCTTTAAGACGCCTTCCATTTCCTCTCAGAATTCTCTGGGAAATTCTTAGGATCGTCTCCTTGCCTGAAAAGTCCCACATTTCTGGTGGCACCAAAAATGGAAATTGCATTGTGGAAGGAAAAACAGTTTGTGGTTTATTTGATACAATAGTGGTTGTGCTTGTGGTTGGAGTGCAAGGCAACTTTGAGTCAAAACCAGTTTTACATATTTTTGAGCATGGATCTCAGACATCCTCACACACAGAGAAAAAGACATATATATATATATATATACACGTTCCATCTTGAATTTATTTTTTCTTAAAAGCTGCGGAGAATTTTTTACTTACATGAAAATACATTTAGTGCTATCAAAACATATTTGTGTTTAGACTAACAAGATGGAGTTATAACAAGAACATATTTACAAATTATTCTTTACAAGGGAAATTGGTTTCTGACAGGTTCTTAAGACTTTTTACACATTATTCCTCTAATGATGATAATGGGGAAATTCATGAAACAAGCAAATACCTTTTCCTATTTAAGTGGTGAAATTTACTACAAAATTTCAACAAGATGAAAAAAACTCCCCTGATAGTCCCCAAAAGCAGCACTGAAACAGAGTTTATGTTTTTATCTTCTTGCAACGCTGCCTAAAAGCATTCAGTATTTAAATAGCACTACAGACCTGCAGCTCAAGCTGAAGAGTGACACAAAGATACAGAAAAAATGTTTTTTCTTACTTTTTGAAAGAGGTTTGGGTGTGAAGACGAAAAGGAGATTCTTCTAAGTTGTTGGGATTTTGGTTTTGTTTTTCTATAGAGGGAACAGGAGAAAACATTCCATTTCTTGGTCAGTTTCTCATAAAAACTGAGTAAGCAAGTTATGGTAATAACTCAAAGTGAAGGTCATGGAATTTGTGATTACATGGATCTATTATGCCAAGTCTTTAAACAAATTGCTTGATTCTTTATCACAGTACTAGTATGCTGAATTACAACAAAATTAGATAGTATCCCTTTTTTTTTTGCCTGACAAAACATGGTCTTTCTGCTTTTAAATTTTACCTCTTTTAAAATTTATGAAGAAGTAGGGGAACCTTTCCAGATGAGAGACTTTAAAGATCTCACTACTTCTTACTTTGGGGATGTTCAGAGGGCTGTATTGTAAAGCAGAAGGCCCCTACCAGTTCATGTGAGGTTATTCGTCCCCTGGTTCTTTCTGTCTATGTGACAGACCACAGACAGAATGTCCCTGGTGGCTCACAGTGAGTCTTGTGGGTGGTTAAATGTGTGGGAGTTACTCATTTTTGTTCTGGAGTATCTCCAGGAGAAATCACCCTCAAATTTATGCTGCTATTTTTGTGTGAGTTGTTTGCAGTGTAAAGAGGAGTTTACCATGTACTTTTGTACTCTATGATAGACATAAAAGGAAGTATAAAACTTCCACTGCTTATTGCCAAACTGAATAGATATATCGAAGGGGAAGTCCAAGATGCTTTTTTCCGCTCCCTTCAAAGTCATTACTTTATAGTCCAAACAAACAAATGGCCTTTAGAGAGACAGGCAGTGATTCACCCAAGACTGAAAGCAGCACAATCTCTCCCCACTGGGCTCACAGCAAAGTCACAGAAATTGATGTGATTTCATAGTTGTGCTCTGCAGTGTCAGAAGACTAGCCTTTGAACTCTCCAAGCTGCTGCTTTCTGGAGGCTCATTCTTCAAGAGACATATGCCCTATCCTACACCTTTTCTAGATTTGATTCTACCAAGAAAACAAATCATAGTATTTTCACTCCTATACAGCAGAGTGTTTTAAATTAAAACATTATGACCAAGGCCTTTTTATGCAACTGGCTTCGAGCTACATAATATAAATAGCTGTTGCTGTATCCTGAAATCTCTGCAGCTCTAAGCAGGTTCAGTCCTGCCATCCCACATCTAGAACAGTAATCTTCACTCTCTTGGCACACACAGAGACACATGGGAGCAGGGTTACTCACTGGTCTATGCCCATGCCAGGCTGAAACGGGTGACAAAACTTCCAGAGAGGGCAGTAAGGTAGCATGAAACTCCAAATACCCTGTGAAATTATATTATCTATGACCATAGGGCAACCACAGCAGTGAGATAAGAACCATTCCTAAGGCTGTAACTGCTCACCCTGATAGTTAAAAAGGAAAAGGAAATTATTATACACTTGGGGGAAAGCAGAGTGAACCTGAGTGGCCAAAGTGCAAGCACTGCACTCTGACAAACAAAGCCAGTAAACCAGTCCCTGCACATGTGTGTCTTTACTGCCCTGTTGCCCCAGCTCACAGCTGTTATATTAGCTTTTACCACTTGACATGCTAGCTTAAGTCAGCAGAGACACAGACATTACTATATGTCATAAACTACCACAAATGGGAATGTGAATCAGAGACCTATGGCCCCTGACAGTCATCCATCTTTGCATGACAGAAAACAGACCCTGGGTTTAATACCTTCTCTTCTGATCTGCATACCCAAAATGCAGGCTAAAGGGCAGCACTGGGAACAGAAAGCTGTCACGTGCAGGCATTAGTCTTTTTGAGGATCTGCAAACGGAGAAGTTAACTGCTGCAAGATAATCCACAAGTAGCAGACTGAGGATAAGAAACCACCAGGTCCACTCCTCTCTTTTTCCCCACAGCCTTTGGGATTAGGTTCTGTCCAGTGTGCTACCAGAGAAAGCCACCTCTTTTCCAGGGTGTGCACACATATGCCCTTATAGTCAGTGGTTGGTCTAGTGCAAAAAAGACTTTATAGATAATCGATCACAGAACACTTTTCTGTGGCTTATGTTGAACCCATGCTGTAACTATTAGTTCTGGTCTTTCTTGGGAAAATCATCTGGCAATAGTAGAAGTCCCAGCACACTGGGAGGCACTCTGGCTCTTCTGAGCAGGGAGATGACAGTTCAGCAGGGAGAAGGGTTGGGTTGGTTAACTCCTGCAACAAGTTTGGGAGGCATTATTTGATGGCTTCTGAGGAGTTTATGAGTTATGGTTTTTTGAGGATGGGAGGCAAATTGAAAGCCTTTCAGTTTTCCAAAGCTCTTACAATGATGGGAAGGCTCAGTTGGTACAAAAGTCTTCAGAAGCCTCCTGGAGAGGCTCTGGGCTTTTCCTGCTGTCATCTAGGATCTTGCTGCTGGACCTATTGATGCTCAGGAAGAGTGCAGCCATTTTAACCACTCTCGAGTCTGAATGCAGTATCTGACATAAGAATTTGGCATTAAAGTGACGTCATAAACAAACTGGGAACTAGGATGGATTCTGGAAGCCTGAGCACAGATTCTGGAAGCTCTTGCTACGGAGGATGCAGGTAATCACTTGTTGTATCATCTTGTGTCTTCCCACTGCTCACATTGAACTTGTTCTGAAGAATAACAGCAACCAAAGGTGTCCAGGAAGAAATTATGTTGTTTCCAGCAAAGAACTACTGTCCTCAAACTACTGTCAAACTAAAAAGAAAAGTGCCTTTCCTATTTCTGCATCCTATCCAAAGTTATATTGCCATGTCATAACCCAGCTTCCTCAACAAGTATATGTTGCTTTTACTGTCTGTTGGGGCTGTCATTTAGGCACTCAAATGACAATGTTTGTGTGGAGGCTTGTGTTTGCTAACTTAGCATTTTTCTTATTTTTGTTTCCTTCTATATGCCATCCAGACAGAGAAAAAAAAATAACTAAGTGCAGTTTCTAATATGCAGTCATCGGGTGTTCCTCACAGCTGAAATCTGGTTGATGAGTTGATGCTCTGTTCAGTAAGAGATTCCCCAAACTTTCCCAGGACCTGCTGGTAGCTGGTAAAAGTGTACTGAGGCAAATCAGAGCAGCAAATGACCTTTTGGATGCAGGGACAAGAGTAGAGAGTGCTGGCCAGGTGCTCAGGAAAGACATATTGCAACCATGGAGCCAGCCAGCACCACTTGCTCAATTCAGGCTGTTTCCCCAGATGTCAGTGGGACCCCACAGGCAAGGTTTGAGGGACACATTCAAGCCTACCTCTACATCTACCTGACATCAGGTGCAAAGCCATTCACAGAGAGGCAGGAGCTGAGCAAGAAGGCAGGGATGAGCACGAGATGCCACTTCTTCATAAGAGCTGGGCAGGGGGTAATTCAAGAGCTCTTCAAAACTGGCACCATCTACCTGCGTGGACTTTGATCCTAGCTGGGGACTCAGGCAGCTGCTCCTTGTGCAGTGTTGTAGCATCAGCAGTCTCATCACTCATTTTAACAGATTGGCAAAAGAGTGAAAGTAAAATAATCTCTCTCTCTTTCTGAACGTCTGGAAAATCCACTTAATTCACCCATGCTTATTCTTCAGCTGTTGTCCCCCATAGTTACATTCCGCAGAGACATTGTCAGGCTCATTTGAAAACCTGTTGAGTGAAACCGTTTTAAAAATCCTTACAGCTCTTTTTCTAGCTCAGGCTGGGGTGACTCAGGGTGCCACAAACCTGCCTAGAGGAGGTGGGCTGGCTGTGATGATGGCTCTGGCTCCATGTTAGGGCTGTAGGAATCCAGGCTGGTTGCTGCTGGCACATGAATGGCACCAAAACACAATTTTCTCCACAATGCTGAGAATCTCTGAATAAGCTTTAAAGGCAACTGATTGGTACCCATTCAGCTGGATGCTAAGGCTCTAGTGTCCTTTTTTTCTTTTACAATAAGATATTTTCTCTGCATCACATGCAGCCAAAAGGTTAGCTGTGGTGCTGGCACAGGTGAGAGAGCTGATGAAGCTGCCCTGGAATTCTCGAGGTCTGAAATTGCCCGAGGTCAAAGGTACTCACCTTTGAATCTGTCCTGCTTCATTACAGGGCCCATAACTGTAAGAAAATAGTTCTGCTTTGGCAACATATTCTCTTAACAGGGTCATGAGGGAGAACCATAAAACATTTTCTTTCCCTTTGATATTTGTGACTGGGGATCATCTCAGCTACAGGCAGTAAAGTAATAACAGTCATGTTGAGTATGTGGCAAACACATGGCAAACCTGAGGTTTCTTGCCACAGGCTATGTAGCCTTACAAACTCAGCCAGATGTGCTTGGGCAGCACCTGCACACTTGCTTTATTGTTGTTATTAGTATAGACCAAGTCAGCCAAACTTGCAGAGGGCTGGTTTGTAACTGGACCAGGGCTTCAGAAACTTGAGCGAAGAGCCCCATCTCGGGTTATGGGTTACAGCAATCAGGTGTCTCTCCTCAGATGTATTCAAAGCCCTGAGAGTCCTGGACTTTCCCAGCACATTCCTCGGGAATGTAAATAGTCTTCGGATCACCCACCAGGTGCCAGCAAGCTTCTTGAGGTTGCTGAAGGGGAAGTCCTCATGACATACTCCAACTAAATAATAATAATAATAATAATGATTATAATCATGATAATAATGATGATTAAGGTATTTGGGTTTTTTTTTGCCTCAGGGGAGGATGCTAGTTTGGGAAGAAGCAGCAGCTGTTACTAAAGAATACTATTCAGAAGAGGTCAACTTAAAATAAGATTTGCTGGATATTGGTAAGGTATCTGTTCAGAAGTCTGGCCGACAACGCACTGACAAAGCAAAGGAATGTTTTCTTTGGCTCAAAGAGGAAATGTTGAAGCAGATGTTTTAAATAAAGATCCTGGCACTGCAGATATGAGCACCTTGAAATATACATTTGTATGCATTCTGGAGATATTAAGGAATTTACAAGCAGTAACCATGGGTTGTTTTGACCCCGTGGACAATCAAGGGGACCCTCAACCTCTGGGCCTTGGTCTTGGTTCTGCTACTGCCTTGCTGGTTAACCTTGAGCAAGTTGTTTGATCTCTTGCGCTTCATTTTTCCCAGACACAAACCAAGGTGTCTGCCACAACATCCTTCACAGAGCAGGCGGAGGAAAGACTATGCAGCTGCCAGGCACAGTCAAGAATACGAATACCAGCACGGTTCCTGAGGGGTGGGATGGCATGCTGAGAGTGACCGGTAGCAGGGACAGGGCTTACAGGGGGAGTCCTTGTCAGCTTGGGGTGCCTGATATCCATATAACGGTAACAGGAATGCTGCCTGAAAAGTACATTGGCTGCTAAAATATTCCCTGGGAAGTTATTCTAATTTCTTTATTCTGAATCTCATCAAGTCTCTGTGTCTTTAAGTAATTTCTATGTTGTTCATGTCTTCTGTTTTTCCATTTTCTTTTCTTCTCCAATTGTTTCCTCTGGACCTCTTGGCTGCTTCTGCCCTCTCCTCTCCCCCTGCATCAACTTCTCCTTTCTCCAGCAGCCCTTCCAAGACAGATGTCACATTCATAACACTCCACAGCCACTCCAACCAGATGGCTGGGGGGCCCCCTCACTGGACAACCAGTTGGTGGGAAGTACCCAGACAGTGTTGGGGCAATGAGTGAGCAAACAATGATCTCACAAATGGAGCCCTTCAGCTTAATGGGGCTGCACATCAGTAAAGCATCCCTGGTGGAGAACTGGAGATGACCTGAGTCCCGCTGAAGTGCCATGATCCACCTGGGACCATCTGGCAGTAACAGTCCCTCTACCTCTCCTGCCCCTACTAGGGGCTGGAAGGGATGTCCAGGACAGCAAGGTGGTAGTTGATGCCCAGTCTGGGAGGTAAGAAGGAGTGCAACCCACCAGCACTGGGAGATCTTTAAAAGATACTCCAGAAAGGCTGTCCAGCCTGGGTGCCCAATCCCAGGCTAGGCAGGGCAGGCACCAGGAAATCTTCCAGCCTATGCCAAAGGCATTGCTGCTCCCTTGGGACAGCTGGTTACTGGGGAAGCTGTGCCTGCACTGCTGCTGATGTAGGGGTTAAGTGGTGGGGGAGGCGAGGTTTGACGTGGTCCACAGAAACCCTTATCAGCACAGAGTGGCCATCACGCTTTTTGGCTGCCAGTACCAGTGTCCACCCGAATGGAAAGTGCCAGGCGGCTGAAATGCATGAGGCACTGGAAATGATGCTTCCAGGGATGTATCCTCATTTTTTCTGCCTTTTTTTTTTTTTTTTTTTAATGTAAGCTAAAGAGTTCTTTGCTGCCAAAGAAAAACATTAACAAGAGAAGCAAGCACGAAGGGGAACGCAGCAGGAAGCATGTGGCAAGCCATGATGGGCCTTGACACACATTTCCTATGCTTAAAGTGGCTTAATATAGTCCTGAAAAAAAGGTATTCATTGTTATGAAATATGTCCTTGGTCTTCTTAAAAATATCCTGATTTTACAGGCAGCAGAGCAGGCTGGTCCTTTGGCACCTAACAATAGAATTTTATTACCAGATCTCAGATATATCTTGGTCCTGGGAATATAGAGTCACTGCCAAGACTGGAGCCTGTCCCTAAGCAAAGCTCCTTCTGCATGCACTCCAAAAAGCATTTCCTTTCCTAAAATATAGGCAACTGAAGCAAAGGTTTCTACTCAACAGGAGAGTGATATTTTTAGACATTTGAAATCATGGTTTCAGGAGTTAAGGAAGGAAATTTGTATCAGCATGAGATCCATCCAAGAGATGTATCAGTTACTTAAGAGATATGTACATGCAGAAAGATCAAAGCCTCCTTCTGGGATGAATAACCATGACTCACAGAGCTGGGAGGTGCAAAGAAATTACTCCAGCTACCGTGCTATCACTTGTTAGACAGAAAGAAAGCATTTCTTTACATTTACTTTAAGGTATCCCTTTTGTTCCACAAATGTTTAAAGTACTACCCTGTAGCAATAAAAGGGCAGGTGAAGTAGGAAGAGGAACAGCATGTTCTTGACAGTAGAAATAAGTCACAGTTCTCTCCCACTGTCAGAAAGGGAAGTCAGCGCAGCTGGAATGGCACACAGCACTAGGGGAAATCACCTCTTCGTTTTCACCTCCCCCTTCTTTGCATCCTATGGCAGCAGACCTGCGGGCACTGAGGTTGCAGACAAGGAGGTGAAAAATACCCATGCGGGCTTTCCAGCTTGTTTTGACGTGTTGAGTGTTTGGAAAAGCAAAGTGAGGTGTCTATGCAGCTACAGCCACCATGGCATGACATCCACTTATCACCCTAGACCATCCAGCTCCCTGCCCAAAAGAAAGATGTCTAGATAAATAAACCTGAACCCAGAAAAACAGACTACTCTGCCTTCCCGCACCCCAGAATGAGACAGGGAAATGCACTGGACATGGCCACATCCTGGCTACTTCTCACCATTGCTCACTCAGGAAGGAGGTGGGGGTCCCTCCTCCCTCCTCTCCACAGCTGGCTTCCCAGATATGCTGTGTCCTTTGGCGGCTTCTTGGAGCTCCTCTCCTCCTCATTACCCCACATTGTCATTCCCTTTTGCCTTGCCTTTTTCCATTGTGACTTCTCTCCCTGACTCTTTGAATTCCCTTCCCCATTCCTGTGTGCCCTCTTGCCTCCTCTCTACACATCCCCTGCTCCCTACTAGCTCCTCTGGCCCCCAGCCAAGCACAACATATTCCTCCCTGCCTTCTCCTCCCTCCTCACCCCACAGAAGGGAAGAGAAACAGGGCTGTGCTTTGGGTATTGCTCTTTTGGGCAACAGCCATGAATGGCCTTTGTCCCATTGAGCAGCAGAGGGAAATTTGAGGCCTGGACAACCAAATGTTATGGCATCCATGGTTGCTTCAGATTTC
Organism: Formicarius rufipectus; assembly: GCA_013399695.1. NCBI lineage: Eukaryota > Metazoa > Chordata > Aves > Passeriformes > Formicariidae > Formicarius > Formicarius rufipectus. The sequence goes on along the minus strand of VXAU01000575.1, from coordinate 941,147 downwards.
ACCTTGACACAAATTTAATGCCCTTCTACAAAAGAAGGGTTCCACTCAGTACCAAAGATTGTGCCCCAGTGAAGCACTCCCAAGACCTGGCCAAGTGTTGGGGGTGTCCTGCAGCAGGCAGCCTCAGCACAGACAAAACCTGGTCCTAGGGCACCTTAGCCTCGACAGCCCATAAATAAAGGTGTTTGTTTGATGTTTATTTCATCCTCAGCCACACATGCACCTGCTCCCACCTTATGCTACACACAAGACAGAGGATTGTTGGTATCGTTGACTTTCAGGCACCTAAATGACAGAGCAACCCTAAGGTGAGAGCTGAGTGTCTCATCCTGCTGCTCCAGCCGTAGTCAGAGGAGAAGTTGTGCTGAGACATAGGTCCTGTTTTCTCCCACTAAGCAGTCACGCAGTCTCTCAGTTCAGTCTGCCTACTCCAGCTGGATAATATCAATACCCCTCCCTGCACCACACATCACTGGGGTGTCCACAGATGGTGTCTACCCCTGGTGGAGAAGGGGAATAGAAAACATCTCCCTTGTTTTCCTGCAACTTTAATCTGTATTTCTTTATTGCAGACCACAGGTCTGTGGGCTGTCTTCCCCTTCATTGTACGCTTATACCCCACTAGTGGCACACAGGTATGGCCAGATACCTTCATGCTGTCATCACCAGCCTTGAGGGTGAGCTGTTCTCTGATATTGTGTGGGTACAGAGCAAGAGATAGGAGCAAAAGATGCCCCACCTGCTCACAGTCCTAACTTGAGAGAGCTGATCCCAGGAACATGCATGTGCGTCCTCAGAAGGGAACTTGGAGACCTTAACCAGTGTGCCTGTCAAATTGCACAGTGCCATCACTGCCATAGGGGGAGCAGGGAAGCCAGACAAGTGTAGATCTGGCATGCAGATTTTGGAAGAAAAGAGATGTGGTATGAGAGAGCTCTGCTAAGAGGGAGGAGAGACTTCTTGCATGCAGAATGAAGCCATGAGGCAGTGTGGGATACATGTACACAGAAGATCTATGCTGTTACCTGACACTACTCATAGGACTTTCAGTTTTCAGCCTCAATTTGTCCATACCCAAATATCTGCTTTGGGATGAGGTTTTCACAGGAGCGTGGAAAAGAATGCAGCCAAAACCCTTTGCAAGTGCGAGATTGTGTAATAAACACTGTATAGCCCAGAATTTTGGCAGACATCAAATTTTGGCAAAGCTGCAGTGTCCCAACATGTTGGAGCAGGGCTTTGCATTTAGTAGGGAGATGTCTTTCAGTCGGAGGAGGGAGTTTTATTGTTCTTGGAACAATCTGCCCAAATTTAGTCAAAATATAGGTGGTTTAGGAGAAACTTCAGTTTGCGCATCCTCAAGAAACAGCTCACTGAATCTTCCCTGAGGACTGTTTGCACTGATCATGTTTAGAATCAGGACTTCAGAAAGGTCCCTGCTTAAGGCTACTGCAGAGCATTACCAGATTTAAGCACCAGAGATGCTAACACTTCTGGGGATCCCTAGTTCCTCCTAAGTGCAAGCAATATGGAGAAGTTAGAGGACTATCTAAATGCAGATGAACCAGGCACAAATAGTAGACAGTGAGACAAGTGGAACAGGTGGGGATAAAAGACTCAGAGTCAGTGTCAGAGGATCAGACTGGGATTAGTTGGAATGTGTGTCACTTCTCATATGCCAAAGACTGAACCAGTATTAATTACGGTGCGGTAGCCCCTTCACATAACCATTAAGTGAATATGCCTCTCCTTCCTGTTTTGCTTCTATTCTATATCCCCCCCTTCTCCTTCTGCCATCTCTGTTTCCCTTTTCCCAATGCCCTTCCCTCTGTCTTAACTCTCTGCCCTTCTCATAACATCCATATTTTGCTGCTAGCCACTGCAGTTGCTTTGCTGTTGACTTCTTTGTTCTTACACTGTCTTGTTACCTTCCAGCACAGTCCTGTCGTCCCACACGTTTTGAGACACTGTGCTCCCTTCAGCACTGTTGAGTCCTCTCTCTTACCTTCACCCAGCACCGCAAAGCCCTGCAAAATGGCCTTTGCCTAACTGTGAGTCCATGAGCACAGGTGTTAACTTAGATGCTCTCAGCTCTCTCTCCCTGATTCCTGGAGTTACGAGTTCTCCCTAACCCATCTGGGATTAACCCCTACTTTCTCCCATGGCAAAGTCTCTCCTGGCTCACCTCAGCTCCTCATTTGTTCTTTGTTTCTGACGCTCATGAGAGTGGTCCTCTGGGGTGAGGACCATTTCCACTGCCTCTGTGATGAGCCTGACTTCCTGCAGCCTTAGAAAATAATTTGTTTGTTTTTCCTTATTCTTATTGAAACTTTTCTGCAAATCTAACTTAATTTATTCCTGCTCCTGCCTCTCCACCAGCACAGAGACAGTCTGCCAAAAAGTTCTTTTCTGAATTCCTTTCTCCTTCTGACTAGTCATTTTCCCCAGGGAACTTATCACTCCCCCCATCCTATCTCTTCATCTCCTTCCTTACCTCTTCGGTGTCCTCTCACGTTGGCATTATACAGGGAAATCTTGTCTCTCAAGGTTGTGGGAGGGGACCCTTCTGTTGCCACATCTTTCCCTGCTCCTACCATTCCCGCACTGAGCCCCAGGAATGCTAGTTCACTGGATATGTCTTTGGGGCAATTCAACTCACTAATCCTGCAGAAAATGCCCTTCTGAGGCTTTTAGCTAGGCTTTTAGCTAGGCTTTTTTCCTGAAGGTTTTTATTTGACTGAAATTACAGTAGTGAATTGAAAGCCAGTGGGGCAGAGAAAGAAGAGGCAGCATCTGGCCGAGGAGAGAAAGGAGGCAGTGGGTGGTAGAGTCAGACCTTCCTCTTTCAGTGGCCACAAACTGTGAGATTGGCTCAGAACACTAACTGTAACTTCACCCTCACTTTCCTCTGGTTCTTTCCTTCATATTATGAACATGTCTCCCCTTTATAGAGCAACAGCCTCAATTTCTACTGCTTTTCCAGTGAAGACCTCCAGGTTCCTTTTCCCTTTAAGCTCACTGGCAAAAGGGTTTTACACTATCTCCAGTCTAGACCCTCCAAACAGCACTCTGCTGAGTTTCCAACCATCTCTTTCCTAGCTAAACCTCACAAATACCCATTAACAGGTGTCTTGATCTGTCTATCCCTTTCCCCCCAGAAACCAGTGGTCATGAAACCTTTGTCATCCTGCCCCCAGGACTCCATCCTTCTCTGGCACTTGTCTCCCAATCTTCACTTCTGACTTCAGTCTCTTTTAACATGAGTGAAGTGGAATATTTCTTCATCAGAAAGCTCACTCTTTTTCCATTCAAGCTTCATATAGATTCAAGTATATGAATACTTGAATAAACTCTTTTGCACCACAGTGTTGCTGTGAATGTGCCAGTTTACCCAGATAGGAGGTTCTCATAGAAACTTAAGAGCCTTGGCTTTCTATCTAGAAAATAGGCAGCTTTTCCAACCACATCTTCTAATAGCCTAAAGTACTTAAACACTTCACAAGAGGAACTGTATCTTACAGCATTCTAGTATTGAAGAGGGTTAACTGCTGGTTTCATTACAGAGAGCAAATCTGATTAAAAAGCAACTTATACTGGTGTAACTGAATCTATGCTAGTGCTCTTAGTGGAATAACACTGTTAGCAAAAAATACCCATACTTCTAACTGACATGATTTTGCTGGAAAGGTTTTATGTATAAATGAATCCCCAGAATTTGTTTTTGCCTCGGGATTTCTACCTATGGTTCTGGCTGGCGTTTTTTTGTTTGGTTGGTTTGTTTGTTTGGTTGGGGTTTTTTTATCAAGTCAGGTGCAGAGCATACCAAAATACTCTGTCACTGGCCAGTGCATACAACTGAGTATTTTGGCAGGGCTGAGCACTCCCAGCACCTGTGTGATCCCAGGTTTGGAAGCCCAAAGTCCTCTCTGCAACTCCTTATGGCAATGCCTTGCAGAGGATTTTTGTAGGAAAGCATAAGATTTCTGTATAGGCAGGTGCAGGATGGCTGCTTTGAGAGTCTTCTGAGAAACCAGAAGTAATAGTCAAGGCTGGGCTGAACCCTGGAGGGAACCAAATCCCTTCTTGATATTGTAGAGTTCTGGATACTGGTGCCACAAGCTGAGGCACAGGTGAAGTCCTGAGATGGAAGCCAGTGCTGGACACACTGCCAGGTGAATTTCAGCATGAAGCACTTGGACAGTTATTAAAATCCTTTGCAGACTTATTCACCTAAAGGAACTGTCAACATCAATGCTGTGTCTTACATTCCCTTATTTTATGTATGGATGGAAAGAGATGATAAAAATACTGCACTTTCCTGGACAGCCTGCAGTGGGACAGAAGTACAGCTATAGCTATGGGTAATAAAAGAGTTCCATGTAAGTCCCTAATTTTATGGGAGCTTATAAGAATGGTGTCAGCAAGGCAATATAGTAGTATTTTCAAGCATCCTTGCATCACTCTGGAAGGTGATGGAGTCCTACAGAAAGCAGGCACTGTCTGTGGCTCTGGAGCCTGTTGAGAAACTATAGAGATGGTCCCTAAAGAGATTTTATATAAAAACACACTGTTAGGAAAAAAAATAGAATTACTTTCTTCAGGATATCAGGTAAAGAACCAAAAAGCATCTTCCAGGAAACAATGCAGAGATGACACAGACAAAAGGAGGGGGTTTGCATATTTGGACAAGATACTTTGCAAGAATACCAGGAGAAAATACCACACATTTAAAAGGAAATCAGACAGGATTGCATTGCAACTGGCTCCCTCCTTGCTTACATTTGCCTTAGGGCCAGTCCTTCTGCACTTCAAAGACATCCACTCTCCACAAGCTTTGTGTGGTTGTTTTTTTTTCATCTCTGCCCTCCATCTCTTCATTGTGGCCTTCAGACCACGTGGTCTTCTTCGGTTTATGTTGGGTTTTTCCGTTGACAAAAGTCCGTTTATAAGCCTCCTTGGGAAGTTGGACAGCAAACAAAGAGGTTAACAAAATTGTTTGTAGGTTATAAAGAGGGATTTCATCTATCCAGGGCAGATGAAAGCTGTAACCGGAGAAATCACTGTTGTATGATGAAAGTGGATGAGAAAATTGTGGTTGGACTGCTGTTGGGACAGGCATCAGTCATGTCATCTCTACCATGGCACTGTGCTGACAGTCAGAGAGGAAGCTGCTATTGGTGTTTTTCTGAGGGTATTTTCCATCTGTTGTTAGTAATGTATTGTTCTTCTAGCAGCAATAAAATAGAAAAGTCTGCACAAAATATAAATCCTTACGTAAATATGTTTTTCCCCAGTTTACAGTGAAGTGGGTTCAGTATAGATGATTTCCTCTTGTGATATTAGATTAAAGCTCTAAAAAGCAGCTGTGGTCAGTATCCAGACACAGCTGGAGCCAGAGATGTCAGTCCGTGGTCAACTCCCAAATCAAATTCTTTAAACCACCTTTTATTTTTTTCCAGTTATGGTCCAGGTAGGACATTGTTCTTAGTGACAAGCTTATTGCATGTTGAATCCTGATGGACAGTGTTATTCCTCAAGAATAACTCACCCCAGGAAAAAAGAAGCACAACTGTGTCTGTTTGTCCTTACGAAGGCTGGGACCCTTAAACTACATTTCTTACACTTATTTCTGAGTATCCACTAGCATCTGAAGTGCTTCTGCAGGCAAGTGACTGCCATTAGGTGCTTTCTCCCTTAAATTTCTCACTCTCTCTTTGTTCATGTTACTTTGTCAGAGGGTATATTACCAAAATTCCCCTCTCAGCCAGTAGCCCAAGACAAGGCTGGTTAGTTGAAGATTGTTGCTCACATAGATGAGGTGCCTGTTGGCCATATTTACACTGGCACTAACCAGCCTTCCGTCTGGAAATCACTGAAGGTTTATCTAAGCAGGATAGCCGGACTCTCAAGAAAATTAAGAAGACTCTGCTAAAGGTATGAACTCTGTTTCTACAAGTAAGAGCATGCTTGATGCCTCTTGAAGGGGTGGGGTAGAGCTAAGTTGCTTTCTTCTCTGTGGTTTGAGTTTGCAGTTTTAGTTGAGTCATCTCAGTCTCCCTGCATGTCCCTGGGAGGTGGGCCAACAATGCCCAAGCTCCCCGATCCTGATCCCGCCCCCACCCCCACCCCCCACCCCCAACCCCATCCTGACAATTCCCTGTGCCCGAGGCTACAAGACACCTACCACATACTGAGAGGAGGGGAAATTCCAGGAGCACCGTGGGAGAGAGCAGGACTGGGCATGCAGCTGGATCCCAGGACAACCTTGCTGGCTCATTTACTCCTGCGACTGAGGATTGGGGGTTGCTCTTGAAAGGGATAGCTTGGCTCTTGCCAACCTGACAGCCTCTAGTAGTTGTATTCTCTTTCTAGCAGTTCTGCAGGTGGCTCTAGCTCAGCGTCTCATCACCCAATCTCTAAGGGACCCTGGGAAAGCAGCAGGAAGGTCAGACAGGGACAGGGAATAGTGAGACATTCCCTTTCAATGGCATCTCATGCAGCTACACTGCACTTGGAGAAATGTAAAATTGCTTCTGGGTCTCAGCAAAATGACAGTTTCTCTTACATGTCCAAGTCAATAAGAATTGGGGTCACCCTGCCGTTTCCAGGACATCATCTTGTCTTTTGATGACGAGATAAGATCATTTGCACATATGATAAAATGGTGAACATGTCAGTGTTAGGTTAATGGTAAAACTCAATGATCTTAGGGGTTTTTTCCAATCTTAACAACTCCCTGGTTCTATGAGTGGGAGAGTATTCTGTTCTAGATTGCTGTTATACCCTAATCTAGCATGCAACATAACTCAGTCCTGCCATGACACCCAGCTCCCTGCTAATCCACCCTGGAGAAGCACCAGTTCATTTCCAAGTTCTTTTGGGATAGGGAAGCTGGTTCCCTCTGAAAAATGGAATCAGTAAAATTGGACAAAAACCCTAAGATCATCGAATCCAAGCATTAAACAAATTCAGGTGCAATGGGGAAAACAGTTCAGCTCAGGATGGCCTGAGGATGTGACATAGGCAATCTGTAACAACTCTGCCTTATTTATTCCAAGGTGTCCTACATGTCCTACAGGCAGCCCCGAGGCACTAGCTTCCCCATGACCTCATCTCACACGTGTGGCATGTGGCAGCCTGGAACCCTTAAGCCTCATGATGTAAAAATACCTTTGCATTCAGGTGCCACACAACTCTCTCATTGCTTCAGACACTTTAAACTGAGAAAACAGACAAGAAATATTTATCATGTCCTAAAGCTCTAGCTGCACTACATGGAGAACAGAGGGCTGGGACTAGACCTCTGTGACCTGGGTGCAGTCACTGTGCTGAGCAGTACAAGCACAGCAACTGACACTGGTTGGCTGGGACAGCAATCATTTATCCATTGAGAAAAAGATGTTTGGCAGAGCATCACAGTCCATGATGTCCCCAAAGCCTTTCACTATGTTTTAGGAGACAGAGGGAGCAAGAGTTGTCAATATTTCATGACAACACTAGTTACAACACTGCTGCCTTCCAAATATAATTGCTCATTATATGTGTATTAGCAGAAGAAATATTAACTTGCAGTTACTGGCATAACTTTGCAAAAGAATAAAAGTCCTTTTTACTGTGTATACTTTCACAGCCATTTGCTTGCTGTAATTATGTAGCCACAGTGCTACCCTCCATTAAGAGGGAGAACTTTCTCTTTCAAGATGACTTCCTGGAAAGTAAAGCACCACTTGTGCCAATGAATATTGTTGGGGGGCACACCTTCCCTTTTTCAATGTTTATCACATGGAAAAGCAAGCAGGTAGCAATGGAAATACGGTTTTATATGGTTTGCTTTTTTTTTTTTAAGTAGAAACTCTGCTTTTAAAATAATATCTCATGGAGAATATCTTAAAGTGCAGCACAGAGCTCCTCTTTGTGTGGGCAGAAATTCTGCATGAAGAACAAAAGGTATTTGCATATACACATGAGATTCAAGAGAAGGTATTGCAAAAAAGGAAAAGAAAACCAAAAACCAAACAAAAAACCAAACCAAACCAAACCAAAAACAAACAAAACCAAAACAAAAACAAATAAAAAAACAAAAACCCACAGATGATAATATATGCTAGCCTTGTCCTCCTGATATCTTTGCTTCTTCCTATATCCATCTCTTTTTTCATACCCTCCTCAAGATTAGGAACAAAGTGCTATCCTACAAAAATGGAGCAGGAAAAATGACCAATGCCACACTAGTGATGATAACTAGAGAGGAGCTCTCACTGCTGACCCAGTGAAAGGCCGTTCCCAGCTGGCATTTTTTGACTGCTGCAATGTGGCAGAACCAATGTTTATTAGAGGGAGGAAGCAGGTCTCCTATGAGAAAAGGTTGAGAGAATTGGGATTGTTCAGCTTGGAAAATAGAAGCCTTCAGGGTGATCTAATTGCAGCCTTCCCATACCTGAAGGGAGACTACAAGAAAGACTGTTTACAAGGGCATGTAGTGACAGGACAAGGAGGAAAAGGTTCAAATTGAAAGAGAGTAAGTTTAGATTAGATATTAGAAAAAAGTTCTTTGCTGTGAGGGTCATGAGGCAGTGGAAGAGGTTGTCCTGAGAAATTGTGGATGCCCCATCCCTGATGGTGTTCAAGGCCAGGTTGGATGGGGGTTTTAGCATCCTGGTCTAGATGAAGGTGTCCCTGCCCCCAGAAGGGCAGTTGGAATTTTAAGGTCCCTTTCAACCCAAACCATTCTATGATTCCATGGTGCAGGTCACTCATGTGGAGAGGGAGAAGATTTGGTACAGCTTTCTGCTTGTAGGAGCACGCAGGGGCCCAGGAGACTTCACTACTGTTGCCTGGTTTCTGATACAAAAACATCACCTTGTGTTTAAGCATTGGCCAGATCCTGAACCTGGAGAACAAACTTACATCAGGAAGTCCTAGGTCACTGCTGCCACGGGCCCTTTTCTAAACATGCACCCCATTTGCCTGAGAGGAAGGCCCTTCAGCTCTTATCCCCAGTGTATGTTTGTGTGTGGGAGGGTATGTAAAGTCATAAGCAACCAGGCCAGAGGGAGGTACGAGATATGGGTGAAGCCCAGGACCCCTGAAGTCCATTGAACTTCGAGTAAGTGACAGAAGAAATGTCACAGAAGTGACGGAAGAAATGCTGTGAATCATATGGTCAAAATACCACAACTACCAAACTAAACCACGGGCTTGCAGTTGTGTATCTGGGAGGGTCATATGGATTTCCTTTCTACGAAACCACAGTAGTCTCTGCTATTGTATATATTCCTACCAGAAAGAGGGAGAGGATTCCTGATGTAGGGCCAGAAAAGCATCTGAGGAATTACCTAGAGTGACTCACAGAAATTACACTTTAAACAGAGAGAAAGGTCATCCCAGCATCACCTCAAGAAAGTTCTGGTCTGTAGTAATTTGACATTGCAAACTCAGTTCTTGCTCTGTCATACAGCCAAATTCTTCTGCCTGGTTAGGCAGCAGTTCATCTCAGTTAACAGAAGACCTTTATAAATTTTGTCAGTAAGATTGCAAGATTTTCCTCCGTAATGTTAAGGTCTTTGATCTCCAATTAATTATCTTCCTAGAGTTAAACTGAGAAGCTGGAGCATGATCTTTTGTCACGCTACAAAAATTCTACTTGATTGGAGTTTTCATAGGCTCTTAAAAATAAAGCTTTCATTTCTGGTTTTTTCCCCTCCTCTCTCTATATTCATAAGCCTCTGTTTATACAGAAAATCAATCACAAGATCACAGTCTAATTCTTTAAGCTCATTTGAACATTTTCAGAGGAAATATGGTTGCTTCATGTTCTTCATACTTCACACATACTACTGTTCAGTCACTGCTGTGATGAGTAAAAAGAGTACATTTTGGGGAGAAAGTCTGTGTAAGTATGTGTTTATCTTTTTTGGTAATAAACACCTGTCTCAGAAACTGAATCAAAAATAAAAAATGCATTTCTTCACAGCAGTCACTTCACAGCCCTCAGTTAATTCAGAGACTCACTGCTTGGATGCAACACCAAATTCAGAGCAGTTGTACAGAAGCAAGAAGCTTGCTGCCCTTCTGCAAATATGACAGAGCCCTGCTAGACCAGGTGGATGCTGGGCAGCAGGAGGCATGTCATAACCGCAACAGAAAAGTCAGTGAGATGGAAAAGTGATCACAAGAATGAAGTGGGAAAGGTGGAAAGGATTTGGAAGGAGAGAAGGGGCAGGAGTGCACAAAGAGAGCCTGAAGGGAAGGGTGAAAAGGAAGTTAAGGGCTCAGGCTTTGGGGTATTCATCCAAAAAAAAAAATCCCAGTCAAAACCACCAGGTGCTTTCTTCACACCTTGCGTTAATTCCTGGTTCTGTCTCCTTTCCACAGGCTTCCTCCAGAGCTTAGAGGCTCGGGATCAGTGCTAATGGTGGAGGCAAAGTGCCTCGGGCTAGCCTCATTTGATCACACTGCCACAGCTGGTCTCCCACATCCCATAAGCACTTCAAGTACTTGTGTAATGTGGCACCAATGTGCTGAATCCTGGGAGAGAACATGATGCAGCTGCCTCCTTAAGATATCTGGATTTCATCTGCAGCTTGGAGCTTCACTTGACAGTGGATGCTCTCACAGGAACACTTCTGGGTGACAGAGGGCCTGTGGTTTGCTGGTGCCTGACAAATTGCCAGTGATTGCCTATAGCAGAAGGATGCCTGGGAATGCAACCCAAGAGCTCACTCGGGCATGCTGACCCAGGAAGAAGCACAAGATGGGTGGGTGTCCTGCTCCTGCTCTGACCACTCTTTGGGAGACAGCAGGATAAATGTTACAGCACCTCCTTTCCCACTGAGAAGTATCTGACAACCCATCCCGGTATTGCTGCTATCAGGAAATAAAAGTAGTAACTGCAACACTCCCTCTTTCATAATCAGAGAAAGAAACATCTCTGACCCTGACTGACTAAAGGACAACATATTTCCCACTTCTGGGTGTGGGGTTAAACTGACAAAGTGCAGTTCTTGAAGCCTTTTTTTAATGATTAAATAAAAAGGCTGCAATGGGACTGAGCAGCCTGCTATTCTTGATGTGATTGTCTCTGACCAAGCTCCCCTCGGAACACCATCTGAAGGACAGGAAGGAAATAAGATCAAAAAGAAAGACAGTTGCACACTCTTAAGCTGGATTTTGGGCACTAACAGTGCATGGTGCTGCAAAAAGTGAAGAGGCTTATTCTTGTGCAGATCTGGAGAAAACAGAAATTGTCACAGGTTATGTGCTTTGTTTGGGGATGCTAGTAGTACTGTGGCCAATCCTGCTGGCAGCTGCTCTTACCAGAGAGCTGGCAAGCCCAGATAATTGAAAGAGGACACTGCTCCAAGGGGAGCTCTGGCAATGCTGTCACTGCAGCAGTAGGCATCAGTTCTTGTCTTAAAAGGACTATGAAATGCTAAAAAGTCATGCTCCCATCACAGAGGAAAAGGACTGGGTGCTGAAGACACTGGCATTCCTGCTATGTGACACACAGCACATTAGACAACTGATTCACTCATTTCCTACTGACTTCTGTCTGTTTTCTACATTTACGCCATAATCTTGCAAGCTGGGAACTTCCAGGCAAACGAGGACAGGGAAGGCAGCCATATAGGTTAGAGTGAGACTGGTCTGATAGTAAAATATCCTAAGATGACTCTGAGTTGTAATTACTGTACAGGAATGAAAAATATGGGTAAAATCCTAAATACCATCAACACCCTGGGGTTGGACTTTACCTGTAAATTCTAAAAATAAAGATTCCCACTATAAGTGATTTCCATTTCACGGTTCTTTTTCTATTTTCTATTTTGAGAATCGATTCCAGTTACACAACCTTTAGTTACAGAAGTTTAGAATTGAGAATTTCTTACTCAGAAAGGGGAATTAATCTTTAAATGCACCCAACAGTCACTGCGGGATAAGATGATCTCCTCCTAAAGAGAATTCAGATTAACAGTCAGTCACATAAATTTTCCTGCCAAGGTCAGGTAACAAAAGGAAGGAAGCAGAAAATGAAAGAAGTTAAAGGCAATGCAAAAGACCCAAAACGAAAATTGTTTTTGCTGGAATAGTCTGCCAGGAAACACTGAGGCAGCAGAGAAGGAAAGTATGTACGTGCTACTCTTCATGATGAGGCTGCTTTTTCCATTGAAAATATTGTTTCTGAAAACAATTACAAATTCCTAGCTCCAATTCTACTGTTTTAGACAGCCCTGAGAATTTCATGCTACCCTAACAAGGACATTTTAATATAAATCCTCTCACCTGTAATCTTCAGTCAGATATTGAAATGTTCACAGAGCTTGAGTGTTTCTTGTGCTGATACTGATCCATGCCTGCTTTCTATGAAGTCTCTAAGAAAGTCTGTAAATAAACAGAAAAATTAATAATGAATTTGCTCATGAAAAGAAGTCCCACTAGTATGCCTCAGCAAGTAATCTGACTTAAAATCAGTTGCGAATCTGAAATCTATCTGAGAAGGCAGGTTGGTACTTGGTTTAGCAGATTGCAGGGGACTGTGTTTTGTGTGTGAGAGAACATGTGTGAGTCTACGCAGGTACTCTTCAGGCATTTGAAAATTCATTTTCAGTTGGTAATAGTAGTACTCATTTTCCCTCTCTTTCTACCAGTGAGAATATGAAAAGAATTCCCATGCAGGATTTCTCCAACAGAAATTGCATTATTTTTCTTTTATCCACCTTTTTATACTGCCTCCAGCTCGGGAAAATGTGTGGTGGAGAAATACTCAAGCCTGCTAAACTTTTCACTTTTCCCTAGGGCCAGTGTTAAACTGCTGTTTTCTTCTTCCCCCCACCCCTGCCTCCCACCACCCCGCTGGCTGCTCTGGCCTTTTCTTTTTACTTGCTCTCTAGCTTTGCTGAAACTGAGGAGGATTTGAAAGCTGCAATAGGAAAACGAAAATGAAACATGACCTGATGGTGGCCTCCCAGAATGCAGTCAGCAAAGTCTGAGAAAGTCATTGAAGACCAATGTGCACAAATCAATGTATATTACAGTTTTCCTTGGATTGTTGTTGCAGTGTATTGTTCCTCACAAGCATCTCTACTTCCATTTCTAAATCCTGTATACATATTGTTCCTTGATTCCTCATAACTTTGAAGGAATGTTTCATAAACAGAAAGAAAATTAAATTCACCTGATATTTCAAATCTTACTTTGATGTTTGCTGTGTATAAAGGGGCTTTTTCCCGCAAATTACCAATTCCCAAATGGAAGAATTGATTTTGCTAAAACATCATTTCTCAGCAAGGAAATATTTATTTGGAAACATTTTGACTCTTTTCATGACAATCTTGAAATCTTTCAGTTTTGGGGAGCACAGTTAATTGAAGGTCATAAAACTTCCCTGAATACATTTTGAGAGATGCACAGAAGGCAAGATGATCAGAGACAGTGTTGTAACTGCAGTCCCATGAAAAGATGAATTACTCCACCATAACTTTCTCTGAGGCATAAAGTTAACCAGTTCAGTTGATTTAGAAAAGATATAAATATTTTAGTTACTGTCAGCACTTGCTCAGTGACTGTAACCAGGACTCATGTGTGCACTGGTTATTGCCAGCATCCACAGGTACAGTTTTGTTGCATAAGCAGCCAAAAAAATTCTCATCTTCCTCTTCTGGTGCTCTGCCTTTGCCACACGCTTCCCTCCAAATCCTCCATGCAGCTCTTGTTCCATGTAGAGTGCAAATCTCTCTGTTTCCTCTCTTCTCTGTTTGCATTTCTGTTTCCTCTTTCCTGCACTCTTCTCCTTCTAGATCCTTTCTCAGATCTCAGAGCTCTCTGCTGCTCTGGCTGTGCACCATGTGCCCTCCATCACTCTCCCTCTCCTCTCACTCAGCTGGCACCACTCTGCTCTCCCTGCAACCCCCACCCCACAGCACCCATTGATGAGGATGCTCTCCAACAACTGCTGGACTGAATAACCTTCCCTGCTACTGGAGGTGGAACATTAGCTTTTCATTTACCCGATGTGCCTTTGGGAGTTTGGCTGAGAATCCACAATGATGGTGACTAGTGTGTCTTTCCACATGGCCAAAAAGAGGAGTAAGAGGAGTAGTGCTCTGCTATAAATCAAGTAATTACTTAGACACTTGGGTTAGTGGTCTCTTCATTACTGTGTCATGGCACTCTTTCTGGCATCTCTGAGCATCATGAAAATCTCAGCACAGACCAGATTCATTATGAGGATTTGATGTGGCCTGACAGTGAGAATGCTAAAATTAAATCTGAATTTTTCACCCTTCCTTTCTGCCTTGTGAAAGAAGGGACTGAACTCTCAGAAAGTGCCTCCTTAAGATATCTGGATTTCATCTGCAGCTTGGAGCTTCACTTGACAGTGGATGCTCTCACAGGAACACTTCTGGGTGACAGAGGGCCTGTGGTTTGCTGGTGCCTGACAAATTGCCAGTGATTGCCTATAGATCTTCTGATCCCCCAAGAACCAAAGCCAGAGGTTTCTATTCCTGTGATGGAGTGGACAGAATGGAATATTTGCCCATCCATCAAAATTTTGACACAAAACTACTGTTCTCCACACTATTGGTACCTTATTATAAAAAATGATTACTCTCCAGGTACCCTAGAATTTCAACTTTGAACCAGGACACCCAAGGCATAAACAGGACGCAGATCCATCAGCTCTGCAGAGTGAGGGCAGGGTCTTCTGGAGAAGCAGAAGCAGTGCAAAGAGGTGCCAGTGCTGGCATCTTTATTGTTATGTCAAGTATCACAAAGACTCAGCTGTTAGAGACTTCCCCTCACATGGACTCCTTGCTCATTTTCTTCCTACTAGGTTTAGACATGTCCTGTACCAGTTTAGCTTACAGTCATTCCACTCCATATAAAACACATGCAGTGCTTACAGCAATTATAGTGACAATAACATCAAATGTCATGTAGCTGGTTTTGACAGTAGATCTCCAAAAGCTTTGCCATGGGAATAACATTACCTCTATTCCTAGCAGAGGGTAAATTGGTCACAGAAACTCAGGTGTCTGCAAACAGCCCTATTCAAGATAATTTGTTAATTTTTGATGGTTCTCAATAAATGATAGGGCTTTGTGTGAACTACATTTTGAACACTCTTCTAAACTGCTAATGCAACCAGTCAAAGCAATGTCAACTTTGGTGCAGCTCTCCAGAAGGCAACAGAATTAAGTTAAAGGAATTAAAAGATTTTCTTTACTGAACATCAAGGCAACCACACAGCTTCCCTGAAGGAGTAGGAACCAGGAATTTTGCCAGGTTTCCCTTCACTGTGACGTATTGCCATGCGGTATTACGCTGACGTGCATGTGGGAATCACCATCCCAGTAGCAGCTCTGCAGCCTCAAGGAAATAAACCAGACATGACAAGAGGACTTTACTGTCCTTCCACCTCCAGGTGCTTTCCCTGCTCTAGCACTAAAGCACACTCACAGTTCAGCAGGATAATTTTTTTTTCACCTTTTGTACCATATGTTTGTTTGGATATTTCACAAACTCTGAATGTATTAACTACAAGGAGGATGGACTGGCTTAAGCAAAACATTAACCTTCCCCCAAAACTTCTCTATAGCTAATGTCCCCAGAATAATTTTCATATCTCTTTTCTTTTTAAGAAGAAACCATATTCAGCTCACATAGTTTATCTGATAGCACTGTGCTGTCTTTGCAACAGAGGAAGAAAGAATATTTTAGGCTATTGGTTTACACATGCTTACAAGTGACACAAAAGGAAACAGAGCCGTGGATGGAAGCACAATAATACCGGACATTATCTAAGCTACCTCCTGCAGTTCAGGCACGACTTGAAGGGGAATTGTGGAATCAGTACAAGGGAATTTCCTTTGTCTGTGCCTTTGGTTTACTCACTCACTGCTTAGGGTTTTGCTTTGGATTAACAGACTGTCATGCTCTTTCAATTCATAGAATTTAACGAAGATAAGGAACTCCAGTCCACATCCTGTATCAGAGTGTTTTAGCAGTTCCCTTTTAATTAGATGCATAATTACTAAGGCACAGTTTTAATGTCATTATTTTTAAACATACTCTGACCTACTGAATGTAAGTTATACCAGAGCTTCTTTCTGACTTCTTGAATTATAGAGATCTACAGAAATCTTTTCTTGTCTTATTTTTTAGGCATCAATATGATCTTCATTTATTCAGCCATAAGAAAGTATATTACAAGGAAACCAAAAGCTGCATTTTACAATCTTTGTCCCTTCATCATAACAAATAGGGGCTGACAAATACCCTTCGAAGTATAAACCTTGATACCCTGCCCCATCATTCAAAAAATTCTGCTGGGACAAGAAGGTGTTTCATTGTTTCAGGTGTTTAATGCAGTGAAGTTGGGCGGGGCTTCACCAATCGCTCAGGCTGGCAAGGTAACTGCAGGCTGCACAGTGCAGAGCTCTGCCACTGTAGGCTGGAAGGTGCTCTGCTGTACCTGGAGTGTGCAGCACTCCTACAGGGCTTGTAGGTGATATGATGGTTGGAGGCATCTTGGACACAGCAGTCACAAAATGGTAGAATTTTCAGTTCTAAGTGACGAGAGGAGGGGGGTCAGCAGAACTGCTACCTTGGACTGCTGCAGGGCAGACTAGGACTCTGGTCCCTTGAGAGGCAGTGCTGAGGGGCAAAGGAGTCCAGGAGGGCTATTCATTCTTCAAGAAAGAAATCCTGAAGGTGCAGGTGTGGGACATTCCCACATGTCAAAAGACGAGACAGTAGCAAAGATCAGCCTGGCTGAACAGAGAGCTTTGGCTGGAACACAGGGAAAACGATTTTATGACCTATGGAAAAAGGGTCAGGCAACTCAGGAGGACTATAAGGATGTTGTGAGTTTATGTAGGGAGTGCCAAAACCCAGCTGGAACTTAACCTGACTGTTGCCATAAAAGACAATAAAAAATTTTCTGTAAATACATTAGCAACAACAGGAAGGCTGAGGCGAATCTTTATTGGATGCAGGGGCAAACACAGTGACAAAGGACAAGAAAGAGGCTTAGGTACTTAATACCTTCTTTACCTCAGTATTCAACTGTTCCAAGCCCCCTGACTGAAAGACAGGGCAGGGAGTGGAATGAAGCCCCATAATCGAAGGGGAAATGGTCAGTGACCTGTCACAGTACTCAGACACACATGTTTATCAGGCCAGATGGGATCCACCCAAGAGTACCAGAAGTCCAGTTATGGAGAGGTCCTAGGTGACTGGAAGTTAGCAAGTGCAACATCCATCTACAGGAAGGGTCAGAAGGAGGATCCAGGGAACTACAGGCCTGCCAGCCCAACCTCAGTGCAGGGAAGGTCATGGAGCAGATCAGCTTGAGAGTCCTCATGTGCAGGATAAACAGATCACGCCTAGCCAGCAGGGGTTCATGAAAGGCATGCCCTGCTTAACCAATTTGACCTCCTACAACAGGGATCTCAGTCGATAAGGAAATGGCTGTGAATGTTGTCTGCTTGGACTTTAGTAAAGTCTTTGACACCATTTCCACAGCATTGTCCTGGAGAAGCTGGCAGCCCATGGCTTGATCGGGTACAGAGTTGTCTGGGTTAAAATCTGTCTGGATGATCAGACCAGAGAGTGGTGGTGAATGGAATCTGGTCATGAGTGGTGTCCCACAGGGCTCAGTGTTGGGCCCAGCCCTGTTTAATATCTTTATTAATTATCTGGATGAGGGGATCAAGGGCATGCTCAGGCAGTTTGCAGATGCCACCATAGTATGGCCACCAGGACCAGGTCAGGGATTATTCCCTTGTACTTGGCACTGGTGAGACTACATGTCAAATCATGTGTTCAGTTTTGGGTTGCTCTGGACAAGAAAGACATTGAAGTGCTGGAGCATGTCCAGAAAAGAGCAATTGAACTGGTGAAGTGTCTGGAGTACAAGTCTTATGAAGGGTGATTGAGGTAGCTGATGTGTTTAGCTGGAGAAAAGGTGGCTCAGGGGGACCTTATGGCTCCCAACAATTACCTGAAAGGAGGTAGTAGTGAGGTGGGGGTCAGTCTCTTCTCCCAGGTAACAACTGATAAGACAAGGTGAAGTGGCCTCAAATTGTGTCAGGCAAGGTTTAGATTAGATGTTAGGACAAATTTTTTTATGGAAAGGGTTGTCAAGCACTGGGATATGTTCCCCAGGGAAGTGGTGGAGTCACTATCCCTGAAAGTATTTAAAAGACATGTAGGTGTGGAACTTGGGGACTTGGTTTAGTGGACTTGGCAGTGCTGGGTTAAAGGTCAATGATCTTAGAGGTCCTTTCCAACCTAAATGATTCTATTCTATGATCCGCAGCAGACTTGCTCTGGGTGCTCTGGGTATTGATGCTCCTGGGATGGCTTTGAGCCTAAATTAATCCTTACTCCCAAGATGAGTTTATCATCCCTGGAACAATGCCAAGGTAACAAAAGGATCCCAAGCTGTCCTGGAGATGTGGTACCATGCCACATGCATATCTGAAGCCAAGCACTGCAGTGCTGTGGCATTGCTTGTTGTTGTCCCTGCGGTGGCAGTAGAGGCGCTCTTATAGGTTTGTTCCAGTAGGCAGTACGGCAAGGCTCCTGTATTTCCCCAGGACCTGACAGGAAGGTCTTTTCTTGAACATTGTTGAGTTCTGTGTCACAGATCTGTCAGCTACTGAGTCCTCTTGGGTTATGGGCTGAGCTAATAGAATTACTGATTGTCACATCTTTGCTCAGATAAAGGGATACTGAAAAATAAACAAAACACCCACAGAAAAAGAAAGAAGTTCCAGTTACTCCAAGCATACGCAAACTAGTTGGTTTCACACGATCTTTATGGGGTTCTGCTCTTACTGTCTTCAAGCTGAATTAACTGTCCCCAGACTGAATTTTCTCACCTTTTGTAATGGCAACTGATGCCCAAGCACTGTGGTAAGATTACACTGCATAAATAAATATGTATTAGATAGGCAGGTTCATGTAAATTTTACCGAATATAGTATGTTACTGAGTGCTTGATTTGTGGAAACCTCCACCCTGCACCCTCCACCCTCCAACCTTGCACCTTGCGCAGAACAAACAATGTCTCTTTTCTAAACTAAACTCTGTGTCTGTGTTTAGTGAGCCCCTAAAATCTGCACCTCTCCATCCTTGCCTTTGGAAATCAGGAGCTCAGCAGTGGAGGCTGCACCGTGCCTACTGCAAGCTGTGTTGCTTCCACACTGGCATTATCAGCCCTTATTTTACAAAATACTATGGGTTTGCAGAGGTTCATTGTTTTTAGAGGGTTGCTTTTTAATCTTCTCTTGCATTCATCACAGAATAGACTTACTTGACGTGTCTTGCAGCATGAATGGTTGCCAGGTGTTACAAACCACAGAAAGCATGTGCCTACACTCTGAAAAACTCCCTTTTTGCAGTTGGAGATCAGTCACAGTTACTGAAAAAAGGAATGCTTCACTATTTTCATCCCTAAACACTAGTGTCAGTTCCCTCTTTAAACTCCAGAGTTTTATGTCCTGCCTATATTAGGATAGCAGCTTAAGTGGTGAATTGACAAATCCAGCCTGAACTGTGATTATGTAAACTTGTTCTTCTAGGCTTGTCCCTCAGCATCACTTGTGGGGCTCTCTGGGTGTGTACCAGCAAGAGCAGCTGTGGTGCTGCAGCAAGCCTCTCCAGCTTACTCACTGGAAGTAGGAGTACCTGCATTCTGATACCCAGAAAACAGCTTGCTGCATTTCCTATGCAATCTGAGTCAGGGTACACCAGCTGAATGGTCCTTGTGGATTTTGTGGGCATTTCAATGGATTTCACTTGGAAAACGCTCCCACTTTTGATTTTGGGGAAGAAGGAGGTGTGTTCTTATCCCTCTCAGGATGTGATACTGGTGGAGAGCTACCCTTTCAAGGTAAAAAGAAGTAAAACCGAGTTGTCCATGCCCTTCACTAGGGACTTTGAATCAAAACTGAATCACTGTTTGCTCTGTATTGTATCATGCTGAAGGCATGCTCTCGCATTTCCCTAGAGGAAGGTTTTTTTCCTGCCCTTGATGAATAACTTTGGTGTCAGTGGAAGCTGGGGCTGAGGAGTGGCGCACACTAAAATACCAAGGCTCCACTGCAGCTAGGGACAAGCACCAGTGACTCCTCATTCCTGGCTAATTAGCCCTGGGCATCCAGTGCCAGGAAGAAACTGGCAAGGATTCAGCCTTGGGAAATTCCCCAGGAATGGGGACAGGATGTCGCCTATGGGTGAGGGTCATGATCAGGCCTGGTGAGGGAAACCAGTGTCAGACCTGGTCCTGGATGTCCAGGCAGGGCTATGGTAAGGCCTGTTAGTGTAAACCACCATCATGTGCTGCTGGTGAACTGCTAACTTCAGCTCTATCTAGGCAGGTTTCTGGGGACAGCAACAAGATCCTCCCTGGTGTCACTCTCAGCAGCCATTCACCTCGTCTTTTTTATAAAGTACCAGGAGTCAGCATGTATGTTTGTTTTTCTGCCTGTCCCTCCTGCTCTTCCTGCATCTTCCCTCACTCAGAGGCACTCTGTCAGGCAGCCCTGGGCCTGCTGGCCAATGCCCACCATGACTCCCAGGGACAAGGGTTTTGAAAAAAAACTAAACTAAATTCTGCCAGATCTGTTAGAAGTGACAGTTTGTCTGGGTGTGTGGCCCAGGGGATGAAGGGATGCTCTGTCAGAAGGGTAACTTTTCTCATGCACCAGCAAGTCCACAGAGAAGAGATACCTTATGAAGAAGCCCATGACAAGAAGATCTCTAGAGACTGCCTGCCACAAAAGCTGAAGGCACAGGTCTGTAGGAAAAAGGTTTCATGAGCTCCAGGGTGAACATACAGAATGGGCTGTCCTAACGTGCTCATCAGAGCCTCAGTGAAGGAGATAAGACTTGGGCTGTATTTACAGCCCTACCCCTTTATGACCATGTGCACTACCCCTTTGGGTCTCCATCACTTGCCTGTCAGAAAGCAGCAAGAAGAGCTTCCTTAGGAAGTGGGTAGGTTTGACAGGGTAAATCTGACCATGGTCCTGAGGGATACTGAAGTACCCGTGAAAGGCTTTAAGACCATGGGTGTCTTAGAATGTTTGACTTGCAAAGAAGCCTGAAGAAAGCCTGAGATAGCTCCTCCCATTTCTGTGTGATCACCTAACAGTCCCTCTCGCAAGAATAAAGGTGACTTGACAGCACCAAGCTTCCATATATCCTACAAGGAATACAGAGTCACATTTTTTCTAGCCTTGTGACGGACAGACAAGGCAGGCAGACAGACACATCACTGCATGTCATCTCCTTTTTCTGTCACACACTGGGATGGCTCTGTACTTTCCAGTTGTGCTGGGGCTGTTGGCCTCCTGCCTGCATTCAGTCAGCTGCCTGTGAGTCACCCTGGTCGCCCGGCAGGACTTTCTGAGAACACCCACAAAAGCCATCAGTGACTGAGGGACAGGGCTCATCCCCAGAAGACCTGTATCTTTCCTCCCCGCCACTCACAAACTTTCACTGAGCACAAACTTGCTAGCTGTCAGCGACAGCTGCTGCCAGGTCCCACCACAGCAAAGCCAAAAAAAAAAAAAAAGTAACTGGGTTAACAATTTCCAAGAATAACAGAGAAGTACTTTTCTTTTTCAAGCATCATTTTTATGAATGAATTATTCATTCAATTGTGGTAATTCCTGCATTCATTTTAAAAAACCACCAACACAAGAAGCACAGTGACTTCTCTTGGCTAGTGCTGGCTCCTTAGCACTGGAATCCACAGTAAGGAGGCAGATCCACACTAAGTTTCTGATCTGCAAGGAAGAAAGGAAGAAGTATGATACAGTGGCACCACTGAGCACAGTGACTGCCTCACAGGCAACATGGGTGCCCTAGTCTCAGTGCTGAATTTGTACACAAGTAATTTTCAGTTAGAATGTGAAATAATGCAATTATTTTAATGATTTTGTATTCTACAGAGATCAAAACTATCAAAAGTGGCCAGTGCTACATGCTTTGTATCTGTGTGCATCAACAGCTTCCTTGCTTACTGGGGATATCCCACTGGGTATAACTTCCTGGGCAAAGCTGGATTTCTCTTCCTACCTCTAAGCATACAAGACATCCCCAAAGGCTCAGGCACTACCACTTGATTAAGCCCTGCTTTAGTATTAGAGGCTTCTCAGGCAGTGAGTACACCATCCCCTCTGCCCAGCACCCATGTCCTCTGAGCTTGTCTTAAAATACCAGCTGCCAAGACACACTTACACAAGCCCACTGCCTGATCTTGGTTAGAGAAATCAGAGGAAATATCATTGCTGCTGGATTGGTACTAAATCAGTTGGCCAGAGGTGGAGGGAGGGGCCAAAATGCATTCTTTTTACCTTTTGAACCCTTCAGCCCATTGTGAAACTTTTCATGATCCTCAGAGCATGGGATACCTAGATATAGGATCACGGGGTATCAGGCTGGAAGGGACGTAGAGAAGTCACTACTTCAACCTCCTGCTCAAAGCAGACATAGCTGTAAGCACAGACCAGGTTGCTCAGGCCTTTGTCTGACCAGTCTTGAAAAGTTCTAAGAACAGAGACTGCACAGTCTCACTGAGTGATCTGATCCAGTGCTTCACTGTCCTCTTAGGGAAGTGTATCCAGCCTGAGTCTCTTGTTTCAGCTTCAGTTCCTTGTTTCTTGTCCTCTCAAAGTGTAGCGCCGTGAAGACTCTGGCAACATCTTCTTGCTGACCTCCCTGCAGGTTCTGGGTGGTTGCTCTTCAGTCCTTCCAAAAACCTCTCTGCCTCAGGCTGAATTAGGCCCAATCACTCAACCTCTCCTCACAAGGCAAGCACTCACACCTTAACATCTTATGGCCCACTGCTGAACATGCCCCAGGTTTCCAGTATTTGGAAGAGAGAGTACAAAACTGGATATGGCATTCTAGATGTGGTCTGATGAGCCCTGAGTAGAGTGGGATAATCTCTCCTCTCCATCTACTGCTGTCCCTAACTAATGATCAAAAATGAAAGGGTGGACAGGTATGACCCTTAGTTCTGGACTCAGTAATTCTAAGAGAAGTTCCTCACTAGCCCATTATTATTATTCTGGTCTGGCACCAGAAATCAGTGCTCAGCACCTTCAAGTGCACTCAGAAAGTTCAGCATGGGTGGGACCACTCCTTGGTGTGGCCATCCAAGATATGTGATACAGCACCAATGCCAGCAATGCCAAGAGGGGGTAAAGTCTTGAAGCCTTATGATAGGAACAATGGATTTTGATTTTGCTCTCAGTGTTTACCAGAAAGATGAATGATCTGATTTAGCCATGCTACTGCCCCCTCATCAGTAACCTATCCACCTCAGAGGTCTGTGTTTATTTTTATAACATGCCCATGACCTGACAGGATTCAACCTACTCATAATCTGAAGGTTTAAAGGTGTTGAGGGTGTGAATCACCACCAACTGCAAGTCTTGCATGCTACCAGAAACTGCCTGAAACCTGCTCCCTCTCCTTCCCACACACACCTACCTCACCCACACTACTGTCACTGAAAAGGCAGAGAGGGCTTTCCTTCATTGCAGCCACCCCATCCTGTGATCACAACTAAACATTATACAAAGGCAAGGGAGGGCTGATGAAACAAAACAAGGGCCAGAGGGTAAAGTCTAAGAAAGTTCAGGTTGTGCCTAGAGCTGAGGATGCAAAGTGCAGCCTCACCGAACAGGAAGCCAAAGGACGTCAGCAGACACACGCCTGTAACAACAATGTTCATGAGATCAGCCTCTGGTCTCAGCAGCAGCGAGCCAAACAAGCCCTCCAGTGTAGTTGGCAATCACTTAAATCACCCCTATGTTTGCCAGGTCAAAAATGGGTTAATCAAAAAAAGAGAAAAACACTTTATTCTTTAGTGCTGACATCTCTATCAGCAGGACTACTTAAAGGTAGAATTCTTTCAGGTGACTGCCAGAAACAGAGCTGAGCAGAAAGCAGTTGCACTTCAGAAATTGTGGAGCTTCTGTCAAAACAGTAGAAAATGTAGAAAGTCAGTGTAGAGTAAAAATGAGCAAAACAAAAGACTTGCAAAAAACTTTCATTAAAAATTAGTCATTATGTGTCCAGCTGGAATCGGCAACTTTTGCAACAGGACTGATGACCTTTCTTAGTGGAAATTATCTGCTTCCATCTCTCTGGTGTTTCTGCTCTTACAGTAAAAAGTCATCAGTAGACCCTGGTAGAAAATATCTTCATTTCAACTGTTACAATAACTAAATTGGTTGTTGCTGTGAAATGAAAATTAATAGCTTTCCCTTGTCATTATAGCTAAAAGTCCCTTTCAGTGAAGTGGCAGTCAGTTCTTGTGAAATTGCCACATACTTGATACACAAGAAAGAAATAGATGCATCAAGGAATATTGGTAATTGTGCAATACAAATGATGCAAGTTGTTTTCTTTCGGGTTTTTTTGTGTCATTATGCAATTACAAGAGTTTGGCTAGTGCTAAATTCTTGATAAATTAAACAGAGGCACAGAGATGAATCAATATACACATGGATTTATGGTATATTTATATATTTGAAGCTGATACTTTAGGACAGGATTTTTCTGGGTAAGGAGAAAGTGACCACCTTCAAGGTGACCACCTATGAAAGAGAAAATGAAAAAGGAAATTGCTGTGCAGGCAGTGGCTGCTGATCATGACCCACAGCACCAAAAACTATGGACAGATCCACACCAAAACAAGCCAAACCAGCCTGGTGACATCTTTAGCAGGACGGGACAGTATGGGAAAGTGAGGACCTGCAGCATGAATTTATATCCAGGCAGGTAATAAATTAATTTTCAATTTGGGGTCTGTTTTTCACACAGGTACTAAAATAATATAGTTGTACTGTTGACTTCAGTGAGCTGTTCTGATTTACTTGGGATCTAGCTCTTTACTTAATTACCTGGTTAGTAAAACTCATGTAAAAGGTAAGTCTATAGGACAGGAGGGAGTATAGGACTTGATATGAAGTTCTTCAAATGCTTTCAAAATACAAATAAAATAAACTCATTTGTGTTTGTTTCTTTGGGAATTCCTAAAAACTTGGGCTGGCATCATCATGGCAGGAACGTGGCTTCCTGGCTTGCCTTGTGCCACTCCTTGTCTCACTGTGCTGCCTTGGCTGCACTCCAAACCCCACCTGGTATCAGCACCCCACCGTGATCACCCAGATGATGTGCCGTGGGGCACACTGAATGCCATTGCTCAACCCAGGTGAAACCACTGACCTCCTTTAGGAACTACTTGTTCCTCACACAACCAAAATGAGAAATACGCACGATTTCTGTGGTGCTCATCACCCAGAACATAGCGAGAGAATGCTTGGGGATGGGTGGGTGAGAACAAGGTCCGTATGTGACCACTGCCCTCCCATCACCGACAGAGTGACTCAGTCACCTATATATGCTCTAACCCACCTCCGGTGATGGCCTCCAGCTTCTCTGCAGACGTGAAATGCCAAAGCAAAGAGGGTGCCATGGCTTGCAGCCCTGCTGATTGAACTGACCAGTGAAAGAATGTGCCTGTGACATGGGGTTAAGGCTTGATACTGTCACTAGTCCTAACTGTGCATTAGGGGCACAGGGGCACCTGAGACATCCAGCCTGCAGTGGTGGGTTCTCGTTTGGCTTTTCATTATAAAGATGGAAAACAAGGTCCAAAACTAGGTATTTGCACTATGAATATCTAATTTCTCCACATTACTTAAATGGGAAAAAGAATCATTCCCTTCCTACAAAGTGGAAGTGTTTGGTACTAAATGGTGTTTATACAGCTTGGCTCCAACTGCAGAGTGCACAAGTTAGGGAGCTGTAAGGTAAACATGAGGAGACACTTTCAGTCACTAAAACTAAGGAGATGCTGGACCAGATTGCCAACAGCAAGTATGAGGGTTTATCATTGCAAGTGCACTAGAATAGGTAAGAGAGGCATCTGTCAGAGTCAGCTGAGGTCTGCCAGGTCCAGCCTCAGGGCTGGGGTAGGACAGGTCACTTCTGAATGCCAGGCTGTTTACTTTGTCTACCATGACCCATAAAAAATCATCTGAATCTGCTACTGAAAAAAGCCCTGTACACTCTGTTGATGCTAAAAAGTGTCAAAACTTCAGTTTTAAACATCAAGAGAAAGATAGTAAATATGCAGGATCGCTGTTTGTTTAACAGACAGAGGTAAAGGATCATCAATGAGTCAGAAAAAAACCCAACAGATTGCCTCCTGAGTAATTGCTTCCACTATTGCCAAGTTACCATCTGAAGCACCCAGAAGTTTCCTTAACTGTCTCCCACTCTACATCAGGGCCCAAAGCAGTTCATCTGCTCATGAGCAGCATGTGTGGCTCTATTATGACCTACCTAGTGGACAGCTAGAGACAGTCTGGGGGTTATTTCTCAGTAACAAGTGCTGTGCTTATCTGTCAGGGAATGAAATTCTCCTGTGTACCAAAAAGCACTTTCAGTTCCCCAAGAGAATGGTATTTTCTCTCAGATGTTGGCCACATGGATGAAAGTGGTTGCTTCCTCAAGAACATGAACAAAGTGAGTAAAGAGACCGTTCCTTTCCCTACCTGAGGAGGATTACAGCTGTCACTGTGTACCCATAGCACAATGCACCATAAGCTGCAGCAGGCCAGTGTTGAGTTCTGCCCTGTCACAATGCCTCACCCTTGTGCACTGCTTTCATCCTCATCACTCAACAGATTGCACAAAGGAGAGTAGCATCCTTATTCACATTCAATGGATGAGGAAACTGAGTGTGAGAGATATCACTGCAGAAGGAAAAATATAAGCCAGGTATTGCACACCAAGAGCTAGTGTGTAGGCAGACACTCCTCATGAAGATGTATGGCTACGTCACTGTGATTAAACTGCACCTTTGGTCAATGAAACTGAAGAAACTGGTCCCGGAGCAAAAATGACAGACTGCAATTCCTGCCCTGAAGCATTAGCTTACTAAGCAACACTCTCCTGGCTTTGTGCACGCTTTGAGCAGGCAGACACCTCAGCTGCGGGTAGCTGGCTCAAATGTAAAAGTTATGCAAGTATTCCTGACAGTAGCGGGGTGGTAGGTGAAGCAAGGAGACATGCCTCTGCTGTCCTGATACTGATCTGTGGTCTCCATTCCTTAGGATCACTAGATGCTGGCCTATATAAATGCAGAGCCAAAGGCTGTTCTCCTGTTAAACATGGCCTTGGAAACATTAGTTTCCCTCTCTGCAAGCCATCAGGCCAGGCACACAAATGCTCTGGGAGGCATGTGCCAGATGGTGCAGATAAAAGGCGACATCAAACACACACCAAGGCTCTTGCCTCTCTGAAGAATGTTCCACAAAGTCCAATGGAAACGAACACAACAATTTTCTGTGCCTCTGTGCAAAGGACTGGCAGAGGTCCACGGAAGAGAGTTTAGTACCAACACTTGTTTTTTCTAGAAAGGCCATTATGGCAACTGCAGGGGTTCTTTAATTCACCAGAGTTGCATCACATCCGTAAGACTACTTTTTACCATGGGGAGTGGTGAGAGAAGACAACTTGTTAACAACAGCCTATCTCTCATTTATCACTCTTTCAGCTTTATCCACTGATGGTATCTTGCCACTAAGGCCTCAGTCACTGCTCATCTGCTTATCTTTATGTGATGTGATTAGCCCCATCAAAATCACAAAGAAAGTATGCATACAGCTCCCAAGACCAAGGCAGAACAATCTGGAGATAAAATTGTCTGCCACTCAAAAACTATGTGGCTACAACCCTAGTAAATGCCTTAATTTGAGAAACTGTCAGTTTCCTTTAGGGGATTGCATTACTTTGCCTTTCAATGCTCTATTTTTGCTTCAAACCTCTTCTAATACTTTTCTTAGAAAACATATTTTCCTCAGCCAAAACTGGATCAGATGGACACAGTGGGACAACATGCTCGGAGACCTGAAAGCCCTCCTACCTTTAGATTTCTTTGCCGTGCTGCACCAAGTTTTGTGTACCATGCACTTATAATCACTGAGAGACTGTTCAATTTACAATTGAATAAGTTCTCCCAAAACTTGTGTGTAACTGATATTTGCATAAGCAAGTTTGAACAGTTTTAAAGGCTTTTCCTCCCCACTTGCTAAGTGGCGAGCTAGTGGCTTCCTGTTAAGGAAACATTTAGTCTGCTCTTTACTTTGTTAGTCAAGCCTGGCATTCCCCTCTGAGGGAAAAAAAAATAGAAAGAAAAGAAGATATTGCTTCGAATAAAGCAGTCAAACAATACTAAATTAACTGTACCTATATAAACATTCACAAGTGTGGGCACATCCTCCCACACGTGGTAAACAAACTGGGCTGAGAGGACTGACCACTACATTCACCTGTTCCAGAGGCCATCCATTCCTAAGAATATAGTGGGTTTTCCTTCCAACAGAGTCTTTTCATTCCCACGTGCATGTATCTTTAACACAGTTTTACTTCAGACAAGAGCAGCAAGGATAGGCCTTTCTACTGAACACAGAGCAGAGAACAGAAACACAACACATCAGTTAATTCAATCTCATCTCTTGAAGGAACTGCACCAGAAGTGAACCAGATAAATCCCTCCTGGGGTGACACTGATCATGTAACTAAGGTAAAGAAAACAGGTTGGATGTCAACAGCTGTCTCGAAGCAACAATTGGTCTGTTGTGGCCACTGACAAGTATGAAAGGAATTCACAAGCCTAAGAGAGATTGGAGGTCTGCAGCAGAAGGTTTCTTATTTGCAGAGAAAGTCATAAATGCTGTGGAAACAAAAGGAGACAATAGGAAAGGATAAAAGTGGTTTAACCTTCTTTCCTAGATCACATCTCATCTCACACTGAACTCTTTTAAGTCTGTACACATGCACCTGCTAGGAGAAAAGGACTATTGCTTAAAGCCACGATGACAGCAACTTTGCAATCCAGTATGTATTACCATGATGCAGCAACGCAATTATGAGTTACTGTGCAACTTTTCAAGCATGTAACAGCAGCACGTAGCAGCACCATACTCTCCCCCACTGATAAAATAGTACAGCAGTATGAGAAAAAAAAAAAGGCTGATTTATTAAAAGGAAAAAAATTAAACAGGGGTTACTGGTTTAGGGGTTTATGTTTTTGGGTTTTTGCCTAACCTATAGGCATATCATGGAGTTGTAAGGTACCTGATCCTGTCTGGAGCTGGTACTAGGGATTATGCAGCCGGGAATAGGGGATTGTAAAATGATGTGGATAAGGCAACCCCCACCCCCACGACATGG
Source organism: Formicarius rufipectus (assembly GCA_013399695.1). Taxonomy (NCBI): domain Eukaryota; kingdom Metazoa; phylum Chordata; class Aves; order Passeriformes; family Formicariidae; genus Formicarius; species Formicarius rufipectus. The sequence goes on along the minus strand of VXAU01000575.1, from coordinate 911,876 downwards.
CCAGCCATGTGGGCAGATTGGGGTTGCCATGCTGACTGGTGTCCCACCTCGCGGCACGGCACAGCCAACCAGGGGGAGTGGAACACCCTTTCTCTTACATTGGTGGGGTGGGAGTTTAGAAGCCTCTAAAAGGTCTGGTTTTGAACTAGGAGATGTGCTTTTTGGATCCTAGGTACCTGGACACCCAGTGCGTGCTGTCTTAGCATTTTCCTGTTTGCCTTACCTCTTTGTTTTACAAGTTATATTTTTGGCATTTTCTAAATTTGATAAAGGAGATTTTTCTCACAGGAGGATCATGCATGTTCTCCCTCCAGCCATGGCAGCCTTACCATGGTACTGGCCACAGGCAACCCTCACAAAGAAAACTCAATTTTCCCCAAGTAGGAAGACAACAAAGGCTTGCAGGAGCATTAAACACTTGTGTTTGAAAACCACAGAGATTGGTGCTTCAACAAGCCAGTAGTAATGCTTGCCACTGAGCACCTAGAAGTCCATTCCTTTGCCAGACAAACCATTCAAAACTGACTGGTCACCTCACTTGCCCTTGTTTGGTGGTATCATTCTGAGTGGTATATAAAGCAACCAGACTCTTCTACAACGCTGCATGAATACCCTTCCTTGAGTTTCTTTTGAGTGTCAAGTACATAAAAAATAAGACACCCCAAAGCAAACAATAATCTCTGACGATCCAAGTAGCAAAAGTAGGCATTTAAAAAATAATTACTTGCTACATTATATTAAGTATGAAACTTCTATATAGCTTCCAAAGGAGAGTACTGCTATTTTTGTGTATGCCTCATTCAGTTAAAACACGACTATACAAGGATGATTAAGACCCAATTTGGTCATGTTTTGTTTTCTTGGAAGTGAATGCACCTTTATGATCTGTAAGTGCTCTGTGGATTCAGTGTCTACAGGGAAGAGCTGTGCCTCCTCCTTTTTTGAGTGAGTTAACAAGATGATGTTTTACTCTACACGTGTTTTAAAGACTGTGTCCATTGGTAAAGAGACTTACTATCTGATGTCTGCATACAGAGACTTATTTCACCTCAGCTAATCCAATAGCAGGATGTTCTTGAAATATCCACATTTCAACAGCTCTCTCACTTATTGAGTCCATGTAGAATTAAAAAAAAAAAAAGAAAAGAAGAAGAAGAAGAAGAAGAAAAACAGAGATAAAAAGAATCACTGCACTACTCAGGCAATCCCAGAATTTTTGGCAAGTAACTGTCAAATTAGGGGTGCACTTTTACTGGAATTGTACAATTCTCGCTTCAGACATAGTTTATTAAGAAAGACATAACTTTTACCAGTATAATTTTTGTCTTTTCCTGCAGCATAAAAGCATAGAACATGTTCACGTCTTCTCTGGCTACTTGGGTATTTATTACACATTACTCTTTCTTTTATCCGTTCAGCTATCCTGATAAGAGGTGATTTTCTGCCAACATAGTTGTGCTGTCAAACTCTTTTTAAACTAGCAGCTGTTGAATTGAAGAAAGTTGCATTGGTACGAAACAGTATTTTGTACATAAAAGTATATGTGTATTTATTCATTTATTAATATACACTGCCCAACGAAAACCATTATTTTGCTATAAGACAATGTACTTATTTTCCAGCACCTGCATCCAGCAAGACCACTATGGAGAGTGATACTTGTATGTGATTATCATAAACCAAGGTTCATCCAGACAAAGAAACCTGTCAGACTGTAATATACTGTCTGAATTTCCCTCTTTACCAGCTTCACAGAGTCCCAGTCTCTGAGGAGGGAAGGCATCTCTGGAGATCATCTGGTGGAGGTCACCCGGTTTAGAGCAAAGTCAGTTTGAGCAGGGTGCTCAGCTCTGTGTCCAGTTGAGTCTGGAATTTCTCCAAGGGTGCATACTCTACAGCCTCTTTGGGCAATGTTTTCCAGTGTTTGATGACCCTCACAGTCAAAAATTATTCTCTTATGTTTAAGTGGAGTTTCCTGTATTTCAGTTTGTGCAAATAGTCTCTCATCTGTCACTGGGCACCACTGAGCTGAATCTGGCTCCCTCTTCCTCCCGTCTGGGTATTGGTACACATTGATGAGATCCCCCTGAGTCTTCTCTTCTCCAAGATAAGCAGTCCCAGCTCACCTGGGCTCTCCTCATATGAAAGATACTCCAGTTCCTTCATCATCTTTGTGGCCTTTCACTGGTCTCACCCCAGCAAGTCCATGTTTCACCTGTACTGGGAAGATCAGAACTGGAGGTACATACTCCAGGTATGTCTCTCCAGTGCTGAGAAGAGGGAAAGGGTGACCTCCCTCCACTGCAGGTGGCACTTGTTCTCATGCAGACCAGGATCTGATGGACATCTCCTGGGATGACATCTGCTGATGTCATTGCCACAAGAACACACTGTTAGCTCCTATTAATGATAACCTGGACTTTTCAATGCAGATGAGACAAAATGTCATTTCTGAATGTGGGACTTGGACTTCCAAGTCATTAAGCTATTTCTGACAATATCTTCCAGTCCTTTTTCCTCAAAGAAGATATGGGTGGTTGTGCCTGTAACCCATTTATCTGAACAGTGGGGACATTAATGTGTTCTTCAAAAAAGTGATCACCAACAGCATCAGAAAGTCATAGGTCAAGAGGGGCAATCCAATCATTTGCCATTCACAGTGTTATACATCTCCTAGTCACCCCTACACTGAGCAGAATTAGTTGCATTCAGTGGTGTTTGGCTGATACTTTTCATCCAGAGAGCTCTTCTGTTTTGATTTGACATTCAAGAGATCTTTGCTTCATCTTGTATTTGTTCCAGTAACCATTAAATTCGCCTATCAGCAGCTAACTTCTCATTTGAACTTGCATAGCTTTGACTTCCAGCTGCTGGGGTTTGTTTGCCTTTTTCTGCCATAAGCACCCAGCCCTGTCTCTTTTAAAAGATGCCTATCAAAACCCAAACTGATCTTCTTTCAGCCCAAAGTTTTGTGCCCTTTATTATCTGTCAGTGAAAGATACTTTCTCCAGTCAAAAATATGCCTTGTCATTTTTGAAAACCGAATCTTCTGTTTTAAAATGGAAGAAGGGCTTGTGCTTACAATTTTCCCTCTATTTTTTTCCAAATATATCTCAGGTATATATGCTCAGGTAAGATATGAACTTTACCTACTCTGAACAGCTTCTCCATTTTTCACATCGATCTTTAAAAAAGAGAGTTTAGGGCTTAAGTTTGTGTTTGCATGCATTAGGCCACTATTAAAAATAGATATGTTCTTCCAGATAATAATCCAGATGTTCAAATGGATTGTGTTAGAAACAACACCATAAATAATTAAAATCAGCAGCCCTGCTACTGAATCTTTTTTTAAAAAAAAATCATTGCTAGAGAAGGTATACCAGAAAGATAATCTTACAGAAGTTTAACCAGATGGGCTACAAGCTCCCTTACAGTGTATCTGTGATAAAACCTCACTAATAGGGTCCTTAATAGCTTGAGTTGAGTCTTAGAACTCAATACCAACTTGAACTGTGTTACTGTTTCTGTATTCTCTTCCAGATATCAAGATACCTCTTAGGAGCTGCTCACACCCATTGCCTCCTTAATGCCATGAGTACCAGTCCCGATTGACAGTGCTTGTTGTGGGCAAATCCTAATATGCCACAACACCAAATAAAGCAGAGAATCAGTTGTCTAAAGGAGATACATGTTGTGATTGTAGTGAAGAAAAATAACAGGTCAAGGCCTGCAGCATTTTCTGCTCACAGAATCGCTAATATTAAACATTTTTGAGTAGCTGATGTCAGGCTACAATTTCAGCTGTAGGTAGAGCTTCAGCAGAAGAGAAGGTAAGAAACAGCACAATCACTGCATTTAATGACTACTTTCTATTGCCTGCCTTAGAAAAGATGGGGATACTTTTATATTGTCCTTTTATTTATTACTTCCACAGTGAAATTAAAGAAAGCTGTGGCCTTAGTTTTAAGCCACATTGTTAAATATTACAAAAAGTTCAGTAAGAAAAGGAGGAGAAAAGACATTGCCCTTCCTGTTATGAATGTGAATATAGAAGAGAAAACTCATGTCTGAGACCAAGAGAAGCCACTAGTGAGGACAGTAAGGAAAATGGTGTGTATTGAGCTGTAAAACGTTATTAAGTTACTAAATGTTAATAAATGTTCTATGTGGTATCAGACTCATTGTGCTGAATCTATAAACTATAATGACATTTGGAATAAATTTCACTCTGATCTTACTTTCACAGTGGAGAAAAAAGCAAAGGTCTGGGTTCTTTTTTGCTCAGAAGTTAAATATTTCTGTACCCAAAATAGTGACTACTGTAAGGACCTATACGTGGTTTGGGGCTTTTTTTTTCTTCACTTTTTGATAATTAGTGACCTACATTGTAGAGGGTTTCTTTTTTCTCCCCTTGCTCCCAACCAGCCTCACAGATTCCTGTGACTCATAGAAATTTTTAAAAAACAAACCACCAAAAGTGTGACTTTAAAACTATCAGTTACAGTTTCATTATCAGTTATCAGAGGGGATTCCACATACTCTCAGTGCAATCAAAAGGAGTACCCCTTTCCTCATTAACGTACAGGTGAATGTCAGTTCTAGGAAACTGTCTTTAATTCCAAAGTGAAATCCCTCATCCTTGTCCCTGGCTTTGAGCTATTGATACCAGAAGCTCTTTTGATTCCAGCAAATCAGATCCATCCAGATCCCTGAGATTTTTTGTAAAATCAAAGTTCATTTAGATTTCCTTCAGTATCAGGCCTGGCTTTTTCCTCCAACATGCGTGGTGTTCCTAAATAATTATCCATCCCAGACCTGACCTTAGTTACGCTAAATAGTGAGACAACCACCAGACTCCAAGGTAAATTGTAGGCCTCTTTATGCAATGTTTCTAAACCAATGTGACTGGAACTAAAATGCATGCCTTGTTTGATCTTTAGGGGAAGGAATAAGATGTTGGGATCCAAGGTTTGTTTCCAATTCTCCAAGACTCATTTCAAATCTTGATAGATCAGCAAAATGGACATGACACTTGCCGGCTTTACTAAGAACCCACTAATGTGAATGCCAACATATTAATTAAGATTACTGAATTAATGTAAAAATTATTCACCGACACAATGTACTACTCTGTGATGAGGAAAGCCTTACATTAGCCTTGCATTACAGGCAGAGAGAAATGTCCATTTCAGCAAACAGTTTGGTCACACATGTTTACACTGCACAAAAAGCATTCATCAGGCATTCACAAAACAAACACTCAGGGTAGGAAATCACAGAATTTAATTTGCCTTAGGAAAGAGTTCTTTCATGATCTCACAATAACTTTTTCCACCCCACTGCCATCTGTTTGCATGCACAGGTTGCAAAGCTAGTCATTTGGTGAGCAGTTCTTCAGCCTCTTGAGTCCTCCCCTTTGCTCAGTGTTTAGCCTCACAAGTTACCTATTCCTCACAAACGGCTCTGAAAATAAAATTACTCAGAGACTCTTACTCTTGCCTCATCACTAAAGCATCTGAGTATCTTTGAATGTTAGCTAATCTTTGTTCATTAGCCCTGCAGCATGAGGGGGTGGTACAATCCACATTTTACACATAGGGAACTGAAGCACAAAGTGATTAAGGTCAAAAGTTTCCATTACTTCTCTGTACTCCCTAGGACCCGATTTCTCAGTTTATTTAATACTCGCCTTTCTGTCTCCAAAGCACAGTATGCATTACCTCAGCTCTTGCTGTGAGAACTCAGCAATCCTTCATGTCAGACCCAAATCCACCCACATGTGCGTAATACAAGGAGCACCCAGTCAGTCATCACCTCTGAAAAGGTAGGTTTCAAAAATTTGCCCAGCACTGCACAGAAATTTTGCAGCAAAGAGGAGGATAAAGCACAGTTTCCCAGGCCAGCATGTGACCACCTTCACCACATGTACTTCTTCTCAGAGCAATCCCTTCTTTGAGCCTGCAGCTTCAGAACAAGACACTGAGCAAGGTGAAGGTCCTGGACACACAGGGGATGTCCTCTTCAATCTGCCTCATATCCCCGACTCCCCCAGGACAAATGTATTATGTACTGTGAGGGAGACAGGCATATCACACTTCATGACATTCATGTTCATTAATCTCAGGGGGGAAGTGTGGGTCAGTGGTAATGGACAATCAGTTCCTGGTGTAGAAATGGAAGAACTTGATGAGTTTGAAAACCAATTCAAGCTCAAGCACAGACTGTGCAGTGGTGCACACTTGTCTCTGCCCACTGCCTCACACTTTCCCCTTTTCATTCTTCACTCCTCTCTGTTCTAGTTGCACTTGTTTCTTCCTATCCCTCTAATTCTGTTGTCTTCATCTTTCAGTCTCCATTTCACAAACTTTGCCACAAAGCTCTCATTTACTTGCTTTACCAAGTCCCAGTCCTCTTTTCTTCCTTCTGGCTAAGTCTTCATCTCTTCAAAATTCATAGTATTGGACATTTTGCTGATAGTCTTCACCTCCCCTGTTCTGACTCCTTGTCATGCCTTTTCCCTGTGCTACTCCTATCCCTGTCCCACTTGGTTCTTCTTTTACTTGATTTTTCTCCAGTGTTTCTTTTCTCATTCTGTATTTTAGCTCCTAGTAAGAGTTGGTGCTTTTTTCCATCACAGATTTCCCCAATCTCAATTTTTTTCTGCTCTAGTACCTTTGAAGAATGAACTGAATGACTGAATTGCTTTCTCCTTAGGCAGCTTCTCAGCTCCCACTTCCCCATCTCCCACAGAATCTATCCTGCATCCACAGTCTCCCCAGCTCTGAAGTTGTCTTCTTCAACTGCAGTTGCCAGCAATCATCATAAAGTCCCAGCTGCTACTCAAGTAACACCAGGGTCTTTCTGAATCACAGATATTCCCCTCTTCTACAGTGCTTGTCAACAAGACAAAGGGCACTAGAAGTATGAGATAGGGAGAAGTTCTGTTGTTTCATTTATAAAAAAATATATATAATTATTGCCTCCCACCTTGATTTCATATAGTGGGGAGCTGGAATTGTAGGAGGCCCAGCCTTGCCCTACAGGTCTCACCTGCAGCAAACATTCTCTGGATCACCCTGGACAGTTGCACCCAGTGGGCAATATTGGATCTGTGATGGATGAAATATATTCCCTCCCACTACGGGGAGCTCCTTCATACAGGATGGCATCTTACTCCATCTTTGGGTAAAGCTGTTTGGTTTACTGTAAGTACTGAAAAATAAAAAGAAATTGTTTGATCTGTGGGAAAATGCAGATTTTTCTCTTCCTTTTATTAACCTTAAAAATTATATTCGCTTGCATTTTTACTCATTAGAAAATCTTTCATTTCCACTTACAGTATTGAAAACATAAAAAAATGGACACAAAAATGAAGAACAAGAAGACAGTATTATAGTTTCCTGCCTTTTAACTAAGGAGCCTTTAAATAAAAAGTTAGTGGAATTTTTTTACACAGACAAAATTATGTTTTTTTCCCTTTAGTCTTGCCCCTAGAAAAGCATGAGCTATTTAAGTCATGCTTTCCCTCTTTCTCACTCATGTCACTAAATTCACAGAGGAGACCAATATCCAGATACTTCATCCAAAAAAAAATGTGGTTTGAAAAACATGGACAAAACAGGAAACTAGATTTTAACACCAGCAATGCTGAACACTTCAGTAAACTTGTTTTGTCTGCATATAATTAAAACATAAAATGAAAACAAATGCTCGAATTTCATTATTGAGAGACATACCAACTTTCTCTTAATAATAAAATCATGGCTTAGCACTGAGCACATACACTGAGTATTGGACTAAGGCAAGAAATGGGTAAAGTGTGCGTAGGTGCCTCTAATCTGAAAAATTGCTCATGCAGTGGTGAATGTTCAGCTAGGGGATTTACCTTTGATGAGCAATTCAGATGTTAAATTAGCTGTGCCCTATAACAGTCCTGTGGGTTTTTATGCACAGTTCAGTGGAACTAGGTGAACTACTTCAGAGCTACGTCAGAACTGTGCAGGACTTCATTAGAAGTACTCACGCTTTCTGCCTGGGATAGCCCTAGTACCAGGAAGTTTCTCCAGAGTTTGAAGACTCCCACTTTGAATTTTGAAATAACAGCAAAGGTCTACTTTGGCCTGTTGTAAACTACGCCCATTCTGGTGACATCAGTCCTATTTGTAAAGGAACTAATGTTTCTGCAGAACATGAGGTTGGAGATAACCCTGGTTTCATTAATGCCCAATTAAAGTAATATATGGCAAGCAGCCCAGGGAGGCAGGACAGACCTTCCTTTTGCAACCTGCACAAGAATCTATCATAAAGGCAGAAGGTTCAGAAATTATTTCCTCCTTGTACCTCCAGGGAGTCAATGTACTGGAGAAAGAGAACAGATACATCATACAGATACAGCCAATGTAACGTACCTGCAGCCAGAAGAAACAACCACAGGAGTACAGGAACCTCTGGAATGAAGTGTGATTAGAGTATGTTCTTGGTCTGTGACCAGGAGTAACTAATGACTGCTGCTTTGGATGGAGAACTTTTATAAAACAGACAAGTCCAGAGTGAGTGCACCTAGAGGGGCATGATGAGAGTGACCATGTCAGAGTGTGCCTAGAGAGCCACGCAGATGCTGACATACTCTCCTAGGACTGATGATCCTGAAGGATCACTTGAAAAGCCCAAAGCCTATTGCTCAATTTAATTTTCCATCACACTGAAGTGAATCAGATTAAGCCCTTCTCAGGACATAGGTTATGAATCAGTTATAACTGATGACGCTGCTGTTAGATCCACTGGATACAGAGATACTTTCCTGCTCAGGTAGTGAGATTACCATGAAGAGTGCTGTTAGGGCAGACAGACTTGAGTTTACACTGCCTTGGCTGCCCCAAGAATCAGGAGCTCAAGGGAGTTAAATGCAGGCAGATCAGAGCAGCAGGGACGGGTGCACCCACAGGTACAGTCTGCAGATTCATTGTGCAGTATCCTGATACTGTATTCATAAGAACAGAAAAGCACAAAGGTTCTACTACTCATGGAGAAGAGCTGAAAAAAGCTATTACTCAGAGTGTCAAAGAGTAGAAATTAATCGGGAAGATGTGAGAATGACCCACTGTGTTGATACCATGCCACAGCCTTCATTCCTTTTGTTTGCATTCTGCTGTCTCTATCATCTTGTGATTTAGCCGTTTCTATTCCACTTCTCTACCATCTTTGTACATAAATGTATATCCTTACTGGTACATACAGTCCATTTATTACTTTAATGATAGAATAATTATTATTCACACACATATCTGGCATACACTGTTGTGTGTTTCTCAGCAGATGATGTCACCTAGGGCACTCTTAAATATGCATTCTCTCTCTCTCTCTCTCCCCCCTTCTTGCGAAGTGGAACCACCCCTGAAATGCAGATATTTCTTTGGGAGAATATCACAGCTGCTCCTCAGTGCACACCTAAACTACTTTATTTAGTGTATGAAATTACAGGGTGCCATAAACTTCAAGTTACAAGGCAAAATCTATGTGGGCCGATATAACTGACCTCATGGAAACATGTCAAGACAGAGCAGGCCTTTACTGCAGTAACAAATTTAATGGAATAGTTACTGACTATGGTTCCTTTTGGTTCTCCCACATGTTCTCATGAAATTTCATGACAAGTTACTTGAGAATTAGTAATACTGTTTCCCTTTTATGTTTTAAAAATGAACTAATTTGGCATAACAATAAAAGGGGAAAAAATGGCAAAAGAGCAGAAAGAAGAAGCTGAGGAGATCAGGGTTAGTGCAGGTTGTGCACTGGACTTCTTATGTTGTTTAACTACTGTTCCACAAGCCAGATGTGACCCAGCTAGGATAAAGCTATACACACTGCACTTAAATTCTTGACAATGGACTTTCAGTCTTTATCTTGTCTACAGTGGGATATTTCCTTCAATCTGTCTTCAGATATCATTCAAAAACATCTGTATAGGGTTTGGGTTTTTTTCCAACACATTGTTCTCTATGGAGGGGACTTGAAAGGTAAATATATTTTGATGACAATGATGAGGAGCTGACTAGAATTTCAGTAGAACTCCCATTTGAAAAAGAAAAAAAAAAGTTTTGCATTCAAAAAAGCATTTTTCTATAAATATGGTGTACCAAATAAAGAAATGCCTTCTTTAAAGAGTAGGGTCAATTCATCAGTTCAAACAGAATGCATGCAAAATGCTTCTGGGAAATGAACTATTACAGGAACACACCAAAAAATCTTAAGTCTCTGGCACTGCAGAAGTCACCTGTCCCATAAAGTCCAAACTATGTTACTACACCATGAAAAGGGAGTCCCATTCCATATGAAGAAGGTCAACACACAGAGAGATGCATTTATGTGATCCAGATCAGAAAGTTTTCAGTTTTAATGCTCTAGGACCATGTGGATGGAAACAATTACTTAGGGTGCTCCACGTACATCCAATTTCTATAATATCTCCTACACATGACACACAACTTTTTTCTTTATGATTACCAAATCTATCTGGGACTAATTTACTTCTCTCCACTTGAATGAGTAAACTGTGATTTGTAGCAAGCAGTTAGAATTTTTGCTTCTGCAGCAGCAAAAATTACAAAAGTAGGGGCATATGACATGAAAATACATTCCTCCCATATACACGGCAGAAATCTTACAAAACTGTCTCTGTGAAGTTAGAAATAAATGATTGTGTTAGTCTTACTAAGAAGTGCTGTCACTGCAGAAATGGGGTGTCCTTCCTCTCTGAAATCAGAAGAAAAGATGTACTTGTTGAGCTAAAACACATGATCAGGGTCAACTTGTGGACATTGACTAAACCCATATTTAAAACCCAAGCTCTCCATTTTCCTGGTGGGAGATGACTTAGCTTTGAGGAAGAAGTCTAGAGACTCAGTTATTTAGTTCAGCATATGCTGGTAAATTCCCATGCATAAACAAACATCCTTATTTGGAGGAATTTTTCTTGGGGAAGTTCTGGCACTGCTGACACAGGGCAAACAGATTTTCGCTCATCTTGGAAAGCCAGCTTGAATTTCTGGCCGCTCATAAAGCTTCTCACGTTATTCCCCATGTACAGAATCTGCTCCACACAAAGGAAATGCCTTTTCTCTGCTTTTGAAAGTCCAGGAAAGAACTAACTTCCTCATTGTCACTGAAAAAGGCTGTGAGCTTTGAACGGACCCAAAATGTAGTCAACCTCTTAATACAGGAGACACTGAAACCCATTAAATGCTTAGTACTTTTGAGGTAAAACCCCAGCTACACAGCTTAGCTGAAAGTGTGCCAACTGAGATGAATTCTCACACCTACAGTAGTTACTCTAAAACAGGATTTACAGTAAGTACTGTGGGTACCAGACCCCTTATACAATTATGTTCTCTTTAAGAAAATCAAAATTTATTCCTGAAAGAGATGTTGACATCTGGCAGCAGTTATGGGGCTGACACAGAAATTGCCCAAGAAGCTCAACAGCCTATGTTACTGTCTGTCAGCCTAACAATTGTAAATATAAAAAGCTGGTCAGAAGCATTCACTGAGTACTGTAGAAACTGATATTTCTTGGCTATTTCTCAAGATTTTGATGAATTGGGGGAAATTATAAAAATTACACAGGGAAAAAATTTACAAGCTTCATGCTCTATGATTTGTGACTAAAGCACCCCTTCACATGGTCATGCTTTATTCACTTAGCACTCCTCACTTAATTCCATTGCTAAGAGCTGCTGAGAAGAGGAATTAACATCTTGAGAGAAAACAGTGTCAGTAGTTCTCCATTTTGGCAAAGAATGATCCAATCATTCATTCACATATTCACCAAGCACATGGAAATGAAACACAATATAAAATAGATTTACTGATTTTAAAGAGTTTAAGGTTGGCTTATATGGAAACATACATAAAAAATACATAATTGAACATATATAAAAGAAATGAGAATGGGTTGCCATTCAGATTATACAAACTGCATATATTTTGGGAGAAAGTAATAACTTCCAGTGAGACTAGAGTTAACTGGAAAAGGAACACAGAATGCTAAAGATCTGGAACACTGGCTAGTCTGATGAACTGCATGCTGTTCTAAGAAAGTTTGACTGACTGCATTACATGTTGAAATTGTTCGAGGAACAGAGGAGTAAGGGCTTTAATTATGGAACAAGTATTTGCTAGCTGCATTCCTTGACCCTTCCCATCAACTCCCAGAGGGTATAGCTTTGTGCTGAATGTTTACTTCATACCTAAAGTTAGAATAGCTGCTTATGCAATCTCATCAGATGGGACTACACAAAGGAAAACAATAGTAGTCCCTGCTTGATTTCAGATGAGGCATTGTCTTTAGCTGTTTACTTGTTAACCAGTTGCTGACTCATGGATGCTGAACTGTTGGCTGAAGCAAACAGCTCCAAAACTAGACTCTGCTTTAGAATCCCCCACTGTGGTGTGCAATGGACATTTTGTCAGAAGAGCAGTCCTCTCAGACTAAAGCTCAAGTTAAAAGTTAAAATGAGGGGGCTTGCACTACCTAAACCCAGCCATTTACTGTGCACTAAGGCAAGCAGTTTTGGAAAAAGAAGACCCTTCCTTGAGTAGAATCCTTCCCTCTGCATTGTTATTTACACAGTCCTTTATGCTCACAACCCTCAACCTTAATCAAAGATCATTTTGACGGTCAGCATGTGTAGTCAAAATTAAACAAGCAAGATAATGGAAAAGTGTAATACAAGAAACATCCTCACACTTATTGTACTGAGAAACTGAGGTACCAAAAGGCTAAGCCACAGCCCCACATCCCACAAGAAAACTGTGGCAAAGTTCAGGCTGGAAAAGTATCAGGAACAAATCACTTTGTCTCTACATTTTTTCCTGGGCACCTTCTCAACCTCTGTGAGAAACAGGGCAGTGAGCTCCACAGGCCTTTGATTTGGCTTATTGTTGCTGTTCTTATTTTCTTCAATTTAGACACAAGACCTGTCTGAGACTGCTTCAAAATCCATTGAAATCACTTTGCTGTCCTAAGCAGAAATGTTGTTAGCCTCCCCCTTACTTCTTGCTGAGACCTTGCTGGATTTCTCTGTACTGTGTGTTGCAGAGAGTCAGTAGTGCTGGGCTGTGATGAATCTCAAATGTAGCTATATATGTAGTTCTTGGGGGCCCTGAGGCTTGTTGCAGTATATACATTTATCAGAGGAATGTACGACAGATAAAAATCAAGTTAGAAAGATTTTATCACTACTGCTTTGACTTTTTCACACATTTCACATGCACACATAAAACAGAGCTGAAACCTACCTCCAGACCAGCATGGAAGTACAGTTGAGGCCAACTTTCACTTTAGCTAATGCCATATTTAATCCCCCTCTAGCTAATAAAACCTGTTCATAAAAATGTCCAGTGCTTGCCTCCATAGGTCATTTATTGCAGTGTTTCACTAGTCTTAATGGGAGAATACTACCCTTACAGTTTAACATTCAGCTTAACAAAAGGGACTAAGGCAAGATTTGATCCGTCAGCCTATTTGACCTCACTGCAATTCCAGCCCTCTACTTCTGACATTTCTATCACAGATATTAAAATAAGAAGAAAAAAGAAAAAGCAGAGGAAAAGCAGAGGAAGCTTTGGCCCAGGGGCATAAATAAGACTCCCTACTTCCATTACAGTTACTTGCCACAATACGCCAGTAAAGTCTCCTTGGGATTCCATAGTTTCTCTTACTGTATTCAGATGAGGATAATGGAAAAAAAAATCAAAAAACCAATTCAGCTCTTGCTATCTAAGTGGCAGAGATGAGTTTGGGTAATTTTTTATTTGTTTTGTTTTTACCATCATTACTTGACTCAATAGTAAGCACCATCTTTCTGTCTGATAGAAGTTTAAGGGATTTTCCCCCCTCTTTCACTCTGCACTGACAAGCTTTTATCATTTCTCCACCAGGAAAAGATGCAAAGGAAAGGCTTCTGGAAGACACAAGTGTTGAACTCAAGTGTGACCTCAAGCACTGCTATTGCAATAAAAGGGATTTCCCTTCCAGGATCCTTTTCCGCCCTTCTAGATGAATCACACCTCTTACAGAATTATCTGGTATTAAAAGACCTGGCACATGATTGAGGTATTAAAGTCTGAATGTTACTATCCATATATATTACAATAGTCATCATCCTATGATAGAATAATTTTAGTATTGTCCTACCTATGAGTCTTTCTTAATGCAACCTCTGAAACATTTGATGATGGTGTTCTGAACACTGTGAGGTCTTGGTTTAATTTAGTAAGCATGAGCTACTCCTTCCTGAACAGTAAAGAAAAGCAAAGTGATTAAAATAATTTAGAGATAAAGAGCTGAATGGGGCCTTGAGAGATTTCTTCTTCTACCTAAGTACAATAAAGAGTTGTTATTGATTGATGTGCATGAAACTGATTACTTAAACTTTCCCCCAAAATGGATATCCTACAGTTTCCCCAGACAGACTCTTCCAGGGTTATATAAACTTCACCACTTATAAGGGAAGGCTTTTTCAGTCTTTTGCTTAACCAGAATGTAGATAGCTATAATTCAAAGTATTTCTTAACCTGTCCTCAAAGGCAAGAACTTCCCCCTTTGCTCAAGAGATATACAAATGTATATATACATATAAATATGCATATATAGTTATGTGTATGTCTGTGTATCTACACACACACTTCAAAGAAAAAAATTTTCATTGACTTTTTACATATGTGTGTATATCTATATTCCTTCAAATATAAGCATTATATCATAAATGATGAGATAAACTATGGGGTGTAATTACAAAAAAAAAAAAAAAGGGAGTAATTCAGAAAAGAGCATTCTGTAATTATTGATGCTGTTGATATTTTAAATGTATTGCCATATTGCCTAGGAGTTATGGTTGACAAGACAGCACTTTGTGCTGTGCAAACTCACATCAAATGAATTCCTGCCATCCTGCTCAGACCTGTTTGATAAACATCAGCTGTAGCAATGTGCAATCAATTTTCAGTTAATCAAGGTGTAAACAGTAATTATATTCAGATGTGCTTACCATTTGGAAAACAAAAATAAGCTATTGACTTTTCAGGTTTTCCTGGGTCTCAATATGTCCTTCATGGGCTCACAGATAACACCTGCCTATTAGTCTTCTTATTCACACTTATTTTCCTTTCTTTCTTCTCCTAAGTGAAAACCAGAAGAGTCTAGGACCACTTGTTAATCTATTTGCTTCTGTTTCATTTATAAGCAGGGCATAAGGCAGCTCTTTTTTCCCGACTTCCTACCTTAGCTCCTGATTTCCACTCTGCAGTTCAAATGTCCTCTGTCAAACTGTTTTAGGGGCTGGGCTTCATATCACATGAGAAACATGTTGTGCATAAAAACCATTTTTTTTCTTCTCTAATCAGATCACTTTTGCAATCTGCTACCTCAGCCCACATGAGGGGACAGGGGAAAATGTCCAGGAGCAGGGAACGGCAAGATACTGACAGAAACATATACTGGGTAAATCACACTACAGACACTGCCCTAGTTATGCAAGCACTCACTCAGGCCCAGTTCCCTCAGGCATCCAGTCCCCTGGATTTTAGACACCCCTCATTAAACGCAGAGTCTTCCTAGCCAACTACTACTTTCCAAGGCAAAAGAGTGGCTAGGGGGAAAAAAAGAAAACAAAGGGAGAAGAAAAAGGAAAAAGAATACCAAAAACAAACAACGACAGAAAAACCCTAAACCAACGGACCCACAAAAATCTTTAAAAGAAATCTTTCCAAGGAGGAGGGGGCTATGGTGGGGGAGAACTGGAAGGGATTATTCTTTTTCCAGCCACATCCTGACTTCTTTCTGAACAAAGGCAGAGAAGGACAGCCAGCAGTGCAGAGGCAGCACAGGCCTGAGAACCCTGGCAAAGACTGTATTTCCACATATCCAGTTGTGTGACACAAGCAGGTGAGCTGAGCCAGCTACTGCTGGGGAGTGAGGTGAGGGATCTCAAGGCAGAACTCTTCCAAAACCCACCTGTTCTCTGAAGGAGTCAATATTTAAGACTCGATTTCAAGGTGTGGAGCAACCGTAGCTCCTCATCTGGTCAGTGGGAGTGGTGGATGCTCGGGAACTGGCAGGAGCTCAGCATCTCTGAGACTGCAGCCTGTTAATACTGCAAGAAACTTTGTTGCACTTTGTTTAATTTCTGGGTGCCTTTGGGTTGGAAGGCTGTTGAACAAGGTACTGCCCCTTGTCCAGCACAAACCTCGTCCATATATCATATTAACAGGCCTTACTTATTGGGGTTTTATTCAGTGAATTTTTTCATTACACAGATAGTAGGACATTGTTTGAAGGTGAATTAATTGCTTACAATAATTAAATGTAATGATTTCTACAAACCGCTAGGTGCAGTTGAGCTCTTAAACATATTCAGGCACTAAGATCTCCCTGATTCGATAGCTTTAGCCTAAGGTTCTGACCCTTGCCTGTGACGACCTTACCTTGAGCGGGGCTAGATTAAAGTTTATTAACATCTTGTGCCGAAAAAGCCAGTATACGGGGTTATGGGATTATTTATCAGTCTAACCTCTGATTAAAGAAATTGAGTCACTTATGATTACTTACAATACAGAGCCAAAACTGTGAAGCAGATACGAGCTAAATAAAAATTAATAATTAAAAACAAAAACAAAAACCCAAAAAACAACAAACAAACAAACAAAAAAAACCCGACAAACTTGCTTGGGTTTGAAAACAGTCTGGAAGAGCAATAGCTTCCACGGGACAGGCTCCATCCCAGTCCTGCTGGGATGCTGACGGCAAAAGTGTGGGCTTCTACACCCAGGCACCTACACTCCGACCCCTGTGTGCAAGGGCAGGAGGCCAGCGGGCCTTTGTCACGCGTGTTCGTGTGGATGAGGACGAGGTAGGGGCTCCTGGGGGAGCCGGCGCCTCTCACTGCCAGCGTTCAGAGAGCGCGGGGCACAGAGCTGGTGTGGACCCGGCGACGCGGCACTGGGAGCGAGGCCTGCGAGACGTGATGGGATGGGATGCGATGGGCAACCTCCCTTTTCCCATGGGGAAAGGAATTGGGAAGGGAAATGTGAGCTGCCGGCTCCCTGCGCGCCCGCGGTGACTCACGGCGGGGCTGCCCGGCCGCGGCGCCCCCTGGCGGCGGCGGGCGGGGCGGCGGCGGCGGGTGTTGTCACATGCCGGAAAGTCCCTGCGCGGCCGCCGGTGGAAATCCCCGGTGGGGTTTTTGTGTTGTGTATTTTCTCTCTNAGGCACTAAGATCTCCCTGATTCGATAGCTTTAGCCTAAGGTTCTGACCCTTGCCTGTGACGACCTTACCTTGAGCGGGGCTAGATTAAAGTTTATTAACATCTTGTGCCGAAAAAGCCAGTATACGGGGTTATGGGATTATTTATCAGTCTAACCTCTGATTAAAGAAATTGAGTCACTTATGATTACTTACAATACAGAGCCAAAACTGTGAAGCAGATACGAGCTAAATAAAAATTAATAATTAAAAACAAAAACAAAAACCCAAAAAACAACAAACAAACAAACAAAAAAAACCCGACAAACTTGCTTGGGTTTGAAAACAGTCTGGAAGAGCAATAGCTTCCACGGGACAGGCTCCATCCCAGTCCTGCTGGGATGCTGACGGCAAAAGTGTGGGCTTCTACACCCAGGCACCTACACTCCGACCCCTGTGTGCAAGGGCAGGAGGCCAGCGGGCCTTTGTCACGCGTGTTCGTGTGGATGAGGACGAGGTAGGGGCTCCTGGGGGAGCCGGCGCCTCTCACTGCCAGCGTTCAGAGAGCGCGGGGCACAGAGCTGGTGTGGACCCGGCGACGCGGCACTGGGAGCGAGGCCTGCGAGACGTGATGGGATGGGATGCGATGGGCAACCTCCCTTTTCCCATGGGGAAAGGAATTGGGAAGGGAAATGTGAGCTGCCGGCTCCCTGCGCGCCCGCGGTGACTCACGGCGGGGCTGCCCGGCCGCGGCGCCCCCTGGCGGCGGCGGGCGGGGCGGCGGCGGCGGGTGTTGTCACATGCCGGAAAGTCCCTGCGCGGCCGCCGGTGGAAATCCCCGGTGGGGTTTTTGTGTTGTGTATTTTCTCTCTCCCCCACTTTTTTTTTTTCTTTTTGCGTCCGGGTCCTTAAACGGAAAGAGAAAAAAAAAAAAACCAAGAGGCTGGGCTCAGCCCCGTCATTCCGCAGCGGCGGTGGTGGCGGCAGCACCAGCAGCAATAGCAGCAGCTCCAGCGGGAAGAGGGCGGAGAGAAGGGAAGGAAGGAGCCTCTGCGCGGTAGGGGTTGATGGATCCTGAGCCCGGCTGCGTCCCACCATCGCCCCAGCCCGGCTGCTGAGCAGGAGTCGTCGGCAGGATCGGCCGCAGGAGGCGCCGCCGCGGAGAGGTGAGCGCGGCTGCGGGAGCGGCTTCGGACGCGGGATGGGGGCGCGCCAGGCACGGCGGAGCCCCAAGCTGGCTCCACTGCCCTTGTCCCGTTTGCAGGAGCGCACGGCGGGGGACCAGGCGGCTCTGGGGTTCGGCCGTATCCCGGCTGGGTCTCGAAGGGCGCCGTGTGCCGGTTCCCGGGAGCCTCCGCCCGGGCGGTGACGCTGTGCCCTCTGCTGAGCGGCTCCAGCCCGGCCCGGCCGCACCCGCACCCCGCGGTACGGCCGCGCTGGCTGCGAGCGCCGGCCGCCACAGGGAAATGCCCCGGAGCCCGGGGCTCCTTCTCCGGGGAAGCTGGCGATGTGTCCTTTCCACCTTGCATACCCCGCTTCCAGCCAGAGGACTGGGTCAGGGAACTACGAATGCGGAACGCTTGCTGTGTGTAAACCAGTCCTGGGGATATATAAAACAGCCTCCGTCCTTATCTCTTTGGTGGAGGGTAGTATTATGCTTTGTTTTGTACCGGACAAAGACCCAGGCAGAGAAATCCGTAGAGGCTGAAGAGGTGTTAGACATGTTTATATTATCAGTCTTAGCAGTTTAGGGAGTTTATTATTGCCGTTTCTCTGATAGAGGACAGAAAGTAAAAATAACTTAATGAGAACACTGGCAGATTTCATAACAAAGTATTTAACTTTCCTGAGCCCAGCATCCACAGTATTACATGTTCGGAAAGGATGCTGCCTCTAATCATTGTTTACAGCTAGTTTGTTTTTTTTTTTTTCCTGGGATTTCCTAGTCATTACTTGCCAAGTGGTTAAAGCAGCATAGCACACAGCAAAGCACAGTACACTATAAACTAGTACAATTGTAGCTCAGTTTTCTAACTCTTAAATCTCCATCTTAGAAGGCTATTGAGTTCTGTTTGTTTCATCACATTGATTTTGAAAATAAGGGTTGCTCGGCTTGTGCCTTGATTGACATTTAATAACCGTAAACAGCATAGACAGTAATTTCCATATGGGGAGGGGAAAATATACCTGTAAAACATAGTATCAAGTAATGTAGTTTCAGTGAATGCTTCTGTAAACTCAGTACTTTTTGTTACTTAAAGCTGGAAATAACCCTTTCAAGGGTCCATGCCAGTAGTGCTTAATCATGTGATTAGTCTTTATTCATGTAAAAAATTCCCATTGACTCAACGTCTCTACTTACATAAGTAAGCAATTTAGTATTTTGGTCATCTTGGGATGAAGTACAGCTAGGGTTATTATACAGATTAGTAAGGAGTTGTTTGTATTTTCTTCGTAGAATAATCCATACATTTAAATACAGAATTACATAAATAGCATATGTAAAACTATATTGGTGAGGGGAGTGTATGAGAAAATGTGTTATTTACATTTTAAGGCTGTATGCTGTTGGGGAAATGATAAGAATGTGCCATATTTATTACCTAAAGGAAAGCTTTTCCTCATGTTGCAAGATGTGACAGCACTGCGCCCTGTCCCAAGTGCTCTTACAGATGCAGAGGAAACACTGTGTGAATGACATTGCCCTGAAGTGGACTTTGTAGCATTGCCTATTCCACCTGTCTCTGTTTAGGGCTTGACAGGATGTCCACAGTATCTCACATCAGCTGGTTCTCAGAGAGGTTATAGAGGTCAGGCTTTGGCACCAGTAGTTTGAGGTTGCCCCTTAGCCTGGGAGGGTCTTTTCTAGTGCTTTGACTCTGGGCAGTTGGAGGTGGATCTTGCCAATGGATGTGTCTGGGAGAAGAGGAGAGAACAACTGTTTCCATGTGTGGAAGGATGTGCTGAAGTCCTTCTGTGCAATAGAGGTCTTCTGCCTCCAGAGACCTGGGAGTGCCTTCCTGGTCAGTCCGTCAGATTGACACCCTTAATCCTCTCTCTGGCCCTCCAGACTACCATCTCCATGAGAAAATTTCCTAATAATTGCAGAAAAAAATTTTAGTTGCTTCTTGTCTCCCTTTATTGATGTCCAGATCTTAATGTACACTTATGGCTTGATATTTGTCCCTAGGTTCATAATCACAGCAGTGGATTCTCTCAATGTGACTAGCTGTACTCTAAACACATTAGGCATGCATACTTTTATTAGTCTTGATACAAATTTGGCTTTGTTTTTAAACAGAGCAGTATGTTCTGAAACAGAGTATGTAACAGCATGGAGAGTCTCTCCCTGTAAAAACAGGTTGTTGTTTTTACTGTAGTGCACGGGAGTTTTGAGGGATGTGGTTCTTGCATTTGGTTCTAGCTAGCCACAAAGTTAGTGTCCTTTGAATTAAATATTTATATAAGAGAGTGCAAACAGTTTGAGGTTATGTTTGTTTTTTGGTTTTTTGGTTTTTTTTCTATGTTCTTCCCGCTATAGCCCATGAGACCAAAGATACTGAAGAAAGGGATGCAGGGCAGTAAACTTAACATGTGCTACTGTGGAAAAATATTGGGGGTTTTGAGTCAAGTGGAAATGCTTTTTCAGCTGTGTTGACTTACTACTGACTAATAGTGGCACTGCAGTCTGCACCCCACACACAGCACAAACACCACGGTGCAGTAGCTCTACCACTCAAAATATAAAAAGCCTCAAGAAAAGTAACATAAGTGTCCTTGAGTCTGTGTTCTGTGACAGATTTGTCATTTACCATATTTGGCCACAGTATGTATAGGACAGATCCTAGCACAGTTTGCAATGCTTTGACCTTTTTATGTACTCTACTGACCAACACTTCAGAGCGTATGGGCTGAGAAAATCTGAAACGGTCATTATCTACTTTTTTTGACATGTTCTCAAAACAAGAGCTTGAAACATGCTGGAAGTTCAGCAAGTTTGTATGGGATTACACTCTGCAATTATCAGTTAGTCAAGTTTCCGGGATAATTTTCCCTTCCCTTGGTCTTGCCTCCTTTTTTCCTTACTTTGATTTAAATGCTCATTTTTTGAGCAATGATGCAATTTCCATAGTTATGAATAAATTGTCTTTAATATCTCAGTAAATTTAAGCAGTAAATGAGTGGGATAAGCTAGTCACTGTCTATATCTGAATAATTCAGAAAACTTAATATGAGTTTTAAAAACCATCATCTATAAAAGGCTCAGGTGGACTATATCCACTCTACCGGTTTCAGGCAAAATTGCAGTCAGAATACCACCCTGGAAAATGCTGTTTTGATCTCTGCAGAAGTAATGGCATTGTGATACAAGGACACTAACATGCCAGTAAAAAGATACTTTTTCATTTCAGATGTCTTGTAGAAACATGGCTGGCCAACACATCCTTCCTCAAGCTTTGTATCAGAGCAATATGCTGAAGGCTATGAAGATTAGAGAGAGGACACCTGAGGACCTAGTCAGACCTCCCAGTGGAATAATTCACCACTTCAGGACTATGCACAAATACACCATTGAAATGTTCAGAATGTGCCAGTTTTGTCCACAGTTTCGGGAAATGCTTCAGAAGTCCCTGACTGACCAGGCTACCCAGACTTCACTGGAGCGCCAGAGGAAGCTCAACTGGTGCATGGAAGTTCGGAGACTCGTGCCTTTGAAGACTAATGGTAAGTGAGGAGCAGGTCTTTGCACTCACAGTAAAATGGGTAATATGAATGTAGCATCTTTATTAATAGCATCTGAGTTCACATTACTGAAGCAGAAGTGCAGGGCTTTAAAAGTGTGGTGCTGTTTAATCTTAGTTTTGTAAACTAAAATTCTTTCCACATGATGTACTGTCCTGAGGCTGTAGCAGACCCCTGCCCATACCACAGAGTTGTAGATAGCATGGAAATTTCACAGTTATTTTCACAATGTCAGTAACCTTTGGCACTTCGGAGTCAAGTACCAGCACTAGCTACCCATCACCTTTCCATGAATCTGACTGCTGTGTGTCGGCTGCCTTGTCGGAAGTGCTGAATGGCTTGTAATGCCAGGCAAGAGGAGACTTCAGATGCTTTCAGTGACAGGATTGCATTCTCATATATATATAGCAGAAGCTAATATCCTTCCATAAGCCCTGCCATTGTAGCTGACAGGCAAGGTTCGCTTGCTGATCGAGCTTTAACAACAGTGGCAGCAGGAATGTTCTGAACATGTTGCCTCTGGGAACCTGACACTGCTGTTCCTGGGGTCAGCACCCCGCACCTGGCCAGCTCCCTCAACCTCAGCTACCTGCTGGGATTTGCCAATTCTCGCCTTCCCTCAAAGCTCACTGGTAACTCCCATGTTTATGACTGACAGCCATTTTTGCACAACATAAAGTTTGCAGTGCCCTTTTCTTTTAACAGTCAGTGCTGGCTTTAGAACTTGGCTTTTGCTTTGCTGTGTGTGCGTTGCATCAGGTGCTATAAGTGAAAAGGTACAGCAGTAGTGCAAAGATTTCCTGAACAGATTACGTTTGTCCACCATCTTGAGAAGGAAATTTTGGCACACGACTGTAAGAGTCGCTGGACATTTCTCATTCAGTGGAGCAAAGATTCAGTAATGACTATGACTTATGGTCACTCAGCTGCAAACTTGGACTCAGGATTCCTTAAAACACAGGTTCCCCTAAACCAGAAAGGGTAGATAGGTGCAGTGAGGACTCCAAGAAGATGGAAAATACATATTCTTTGCTCAAGGAGCGGATCACAGCAGTTATAGAAACACTGGGTGTGGTCGACCTGTAGCCTTTTTGAAGTCCATGTTGTGTTCTGTGGATGCTTCTGTTCATACCTGCATATATACATATTTCCCTTATCTTCCTAATCCACATTGTTCCCCTCCCACGTTCTGCCATATTTCTCAGTCTGATTGTACACAGCTGAGTTGTACAGAGGCCATAAAAATAAACCCATTGAGTAGATGTTACTGCCCTGACCTAGAAGAGCCTGATCCTGATGTATGTCTCTCTAACCATCGTAGAGGCACTGACCTTTTGGGGCTTTTGTGAACTGCCTCTACATTGGTGTAAAATTCTCAGGACTGTAATGAAGGTTGTGCATGGAAGTCATGGAATCTTAAACTTCTGAAAGGATTGGAGGCATACATAGGGCAGGCAGCACTTTACAGGTACTGAGGCGGTAATATCACTCCAAATGTTCCATCTTCAAAACTTCACTCCAAGAGGCATACGCTAACAGATCTACCAGGAAAATGCACAGTATGTGCAATTTTTGCCTAGGGCAAAGTATAATGGTTTTAGAATTCCTCATCTTCTATCAATATGAATCCTGCAGGAGTTAGCATTGCCTGGACAGACCCTTGTTGCTGACTTTATATTCCGTGGCACAGACCTCTTTCTTTGGCTCATGACTGTCGGCTGCTGTTACACATGGGAACAAATGTGGACTTCAATCCCATGCATGAGCTGGAGTACCAGTATACAAGATGCTGAAGTATTAGGGCAGGTTGAGGGAAGGCAAAGCAAGGACTCGGTTTGTGGTCTCCCCATACCCTGCCCAGACTATAAACTTGGCTTCAGTTCAGCGTTTCAGGGTCATTAAGTGCATGAGTAGAAGGAGTGGCTTTGGGAACCTGTGGTTTATGCAAAGTAGTTGCATTGAGGGACCTTTGCAGGAGAAAGAAGGTAGGTTGGACTGAAGGAGAGGATTTCTGAATGAAGCACAAAAGCCTGGAGAAGCCCTGTATTATCCCAATAAATAACACTTTTCTTTTGTCCGATGTGGCATGAAGAATATTTTTTAAGCATTTAGCTGCTTACCCATAGATGTGGGGGGAATATTTTAGTTCTTTCAATCTGCAGGGGGCTTGCTTTCTTCAGAAAGTTCTGGGTTTTTTCTGATGAAGATTGTAGTTACTGAAAACAGAGAAAGTATCTCCTACAGGATCTTTTGATGTATATTTTACCTAATATGTTTGTGAGTCTGTGGAATGGTGGGGGGTTTTTATTTAAAAAAGCCCTTTTGAATCACCACACATTTCTTTGCAGACATCTGAAGGGAGGATTGAAGGAGAGCAGTAGGAGGTATAAAAATCGAAACTGTTTNTTTTTTTTTTCCTTTGGTTTAAAAATTCCGGCATCTATTGGCTGTAGAGATTTCACTTGTATAATGAATTGGCATTCATTCCAGTTCACCCAGCCACACCCCCTGGGAAAGTCCGAGGGAGGCTTTACTGCACAGCCCTGCACACAGCAGAACAAAAAGTACAACTGTTGCTCAATTGCTAGTCAAAGGGTGTTGGGGAATTCCAAGTGCTGTGTAAGGAATTTTGGGCAGTGCTTCTGAATAAAGAACTGAAAGCAGGCTCTCAGAGGGAGAAAAAAATAATCTTATCTTTGCTCTAGATTTTGCAAAGGGAAAATTTTAATTGGATTAATATGTCATCTTTCTTGGTCAGAAGGAAACTCAGTCAATTTTTCTGTCTTACATATTGCTACCTGATTTTTTTAGCTCAAGTAAGCAGCCTGCAGATTGAAGTAAGCTTTGTAAGACAGCATTCAGAAACCAGAAGGCAGCTGCAGGAACCTGATATGCACCGATCCCATAACAATTTATGATGTATTGAGTAGATTTCACATTATATCTCTTTCAGAATCTGAGGTCTGTTGTCAGGTTTTTTCGCAGTTCCACAGAAAAAGTAGCAAAAATTTCGACAAATGGTGTAATTAAACTCATACTGTGTGGGACAAACAGTTTCTTGTGGGAGTTCTTTGGGTGTTTTGTTTTTTCCCACATGAGAAAAATCTAGTAGCTTTACCAGGGCTGATGTCCTCTATTCCAAGAATATTGCTGTGGTTTCTTAGCATTGGGTGAACCTGTTTACCACTGTAGTAAACACCAGACCTAGTTTTGAATCTGAGGATATGACAGTAATGATTCTTGATTGAGGGGAGACATCCCCTGTTGAGGATTAGAGATAGAATTTAAAGTTCATAGTTATGTTTTGTAACAACTTTAAATTTAGTTACCTCCTCTGATTCTCAAGTTTCTTCCCCTCTGAAACTGCAGAACATCACTTTTCTTCCTACTTGTAAAGAGGACTTTTTCAGTGCAAGGAGATTGTATAAATGAAAATCAAATAATTGTTTTTTATTTATTTAGTTTTAATTTTGTGTTTTAAAATAACTACCCTCTATATAAGATATGTAATATCCCAGCATACTAGCATTTCTGAGAGGAAGGTAAGAAGTGTTCCTATGATTGCTTTACATACATCACCTGCTCTTTCCTTTCTGTCTCTTTTGTTATTACAATTTCTCCATCAGTCACAGCCAAATGCCAAAAAGTGCTCATCAGTGGACATGAGGCTTGATGTTACTATAATATTTTCTTACTGGTTTCCATTATCTCAACTCTGTGCCATTGGATATATATTTGTAGAAACACTGATGAGGAAGATTTACATGATTTTTTTAATTTTAAGATTACTTTGTTGTGATGAAAAGCTATTTCAATAGTTTGATATTTGTAGTTGACCCCAAAATTTAGTTCATTGTATCAGTCAAAGTTAAGTAAGATAGATAAGGGGCATTGCTGCATGACAGCTTAACTGGTACATGACACTGACTGGTGCAGAGACAAAACTAATAGAGAGGGGACTTTTTTCCTTCCTGTTTCTGAATAGAGCTCATAGCTGTGGTTTCCTTGTTAAAACCCTTCTGTCTGAGGCTTAGAGAAAAGTGTACAAGAATTATGTGTATGTGCAGTGTGATTCTATGTCCCACATGCTTGTGGGATTCTATTTAAGTAGCCATTTAAGAGTAATACACTCCTTTTTTTGCAGGTGATGGAAATTGCCTCATGCATGCTGCATCACAGTACATGTGGGGTATTGAAGATATCGACCTCGTCTTAAGAAAAACATTGTTTAGTGCTCTCAGGGAGATTGACACACGGAATTTCAAGCTCCGCTGGCAGCGGGAGGCTATTAAATCCCAGGAGTTTGTAGAAACAGGACTCCACTATGACACCCGGGTAAGGCAGCCTGAGGGAATGGTGCTGTTTTCTCAGTGCTCGCCAGCTCTGCCTTGCTGATTTTGTTTGCTCTTTGCTTCATGGATTCTGCTATTAATGAAAAGCAGTAATAGTCTTCCTTTGGAGGAAATGAGAAAATATGATTATTTGAACGCTTCTGTTCTGCAGCTGGTTGTCAACCTCCATGTCTTTGAACCATTGCTGACTTGTTTGGCTGTTTGTTTCCACAGAACTGGGAGGAGGAGTGGGAATACCTCATTGAAATGACCTCTCCAGAAATATCAGGGGCTCGAAACAGGCTTCCATATAATGCACTGGAAGAAATCCATATCTTCATCCTTGCTAACATCCTCAGAAGGCCTATCATTGTTCTTGCAGGTGAGTTGCCTGGCCAGTCATCTCACCATGTTACTCTGTACTTTGTTAGTAGTCTTACTCAATAATTGTTGTTTTCAGGTAGATGAGTTTCAGAACAGGGTGTTTTCAGCAATTATTCTAAAACACCCAGAGTATGTTTTCTCTTGCCTGTAGCACATACTTATTTCTGTTTATTTGTGTTTTCTTATTCTTCCTTATGCAGATAAAGTGGTGAGAAGTTTAGAGTCAGGCTCCAGTTTTGCTCCTCTGAATGTTGGTGGTGTTTATTTGCCTCTCCTTTGGCCACCCGAAGAATGCTACAGATACCCAATTGTGCTCGGCTATGACAACATGCATTTTACCCCACTAGTGACTCTGAAGGACAGTGGACCAGGTATTTTTCAAGTGCCTTGTTTTGGTACTTAAGTCCCTTCTTCAATACCATTGTGCTGATAAAACATTTAAAATATGATCTTGTGTTTCTAAAATTAAATACATGTAAAAGATTCCTTTGAAATATATTCTTAAAATGTGAGCAGAAACGGCTTTGTCTGTAAATCTGAATAGAATCTAAAGGTTGCCCTGAAACTATTGGTTGAAAGTAGAGTACAACTCACCTGCTTGCAGGCTGTAGTTAGTCAAAGGGTGACCCCTGGTCTCCTTTCAACACTGCATCATATGGAAAGAAGCTTTGAAGGATGCAGTCTCACAGCCATGTACCACTGCCTGGCAGGGATAATGAAATACATGCTTTGCCTTTTTAAAATATCTCTTCTGAGTGGATAGCAGTTCTCTAGGTTCAGGTTACAGCATCATCCCAGGGAAAGGCATAACAAACTAAGATCTACAATACTCCTCACATGGAGAAGAAAATTGCCATGGGGACATTAAAACTACTGCAGGATGGGGCTGAGTTTGCAGCCTCCCCCAGTGGAGCTGTACAGAAACTGATTGCTCTGGCCAGCTGTTCTACTCTTTCTCAAAAATTCAGCAGCAGTGGCGACATTGGTGTGTGTTGCATCTTGTGGTTACTACTAACTGGTAGTACATATTTATATCTATATCTATATATGTCTCTTAATCCATTTTGTTTCCCCACAGAAATCCGGGCTGTCCCTCTGGTCACCAATGAACAAGGCAGATTTGAGGATTTGAGTGTGCACTTTCTGACAGATGCAGAAGAGAGGGAGAAAGAGCAGCTGCTAAAAGACTACTTGATAGTGATAGAAATTCCAGTGCAAGGCTGGGATCATGGTACAACTCATCTAATTAATGCTGCAAAGTGAGTGTCATTCATTTTTTCTCAACGTTATCTTGTTTACAGACGTGGGAGAAGCTGGGCAGCCCATCATGTTCTTTTGGCCTTTCTTTCCTTCCACAGTAGCCCATGTGTTTACTCTCCGAAATATGAAACATTGGCATTACTGTTGGCGTGTTTGGAAGTTGTTTGAGCTGAGACCAGTCTCAAATTTAAAGGCAAAAATGTGTTCAGACTTAGCAGACTGAAACTAGTATTTGAGAAGAAAAAATCCATTTGGTTAGTATCACTAACTTTTAGATTACACATAGTTAAACACAGGAACTAGTTAGACCAAGTTCTTGTGCTTTATGTAAGAGCACATTGCACAATGGGCAGTTGGTGTAAATTAGGCAGCCCTAGGGAAAGTACTTGACACTATGTTCTTAGCACAAATGCCTCAACACCCTGGGCTTTTCCGTGTGGCAGTAGGCAGGAAGCTGTGGCCAGTGGAGGAACTGGTGTCTGTGCTCATCCCCCTGACGGTTGAGCATCAGAACCATGTAAGGCGCAAATGGCAGAACCCATTAGCTTCTCATATTTAATGGACACTGACAGTGGTGTCCTCTGCCCCCGCCATCTGGTCTTTTCAACCACTGATGCAATCTTTTTTTTGGCTGTCAGGTTAGATGAAGGCAACCTACCCAAAGAAATAAACCTCGTGGAAGATTACTTCCAGCTGGTACAGCATGAGTACAAGAAATGGCAAGAGAATGGTGAACCTGCTAGAAGAGAGGTCTGTTCCAGGAACAGACAAGAGCTGTCACTCTCCCAGCTCTCCCTCTTACAGATGAAATGTGAAACGCCAAATTGCCCTTTTTACATGTCTGTGAACACTCAGCCCTACTGCCACGAGTGCTTTGAGCAGAGGTCTCAAGCAAACAAAGGAAGAAAGCAGGCCTTCAAAGCAGCACCTGAGAAAATGAAGGCAGCTGGGTCAGGCTCCTCTCGCAGGGATATTTGTGAACCTGGGGGATGGACGTCCGAAGGGCCTGTAACAGAGCCTCGCTCCGCACCTCCAACTGCTCCAAGCCTTTTCCTGTATAGTGAAACCACAGCCATGAAGTGCAGGACTCCAGACTGTCCCTTTACACAGAATGTGCAACACAATGGACTGTGTGAACGCTGCTACAACTCCAGACAGCTTGGTCCTTGCACCAACTTGGATGACCAGAGACATTTAGACTATGCCACATGCAAAATGTGCCGTCAAAAGGTCAACAGGACTTTCAATGGCATATGCAGCACTTGCTTCAAAAGGTCTACAGATCAGTCCTCAAATGGAAGCCCTACTTTCCTTCCCACCTGCCACCAGAGATCAACATCTGACCCATCCCAGATTTTGCAGATCCTTCACCAGCACTCCTGCTATCAGGCTCCCAACAGCCATGGTGAGGAGCCTCCACCGCCAGCGCTACCTCCTGAGGAGAATAGGGGAGGTAACCTCTGTAGGAAACCTGGTTGCAAGTTTTTTGGGACGTCACAAAATGAGGGCTTTTGCACGCTCTGTTTCTTTGAGTACAGAGAAAACCATGGTAAGTGGAGCTTGAGTGAGCTTTGGCATACTTTGGCTGCAGATCAGCCTCCTTGAACTAGGAAGCTCTGCATTCACTGGCTACTCAAAGGGCAGAGGGTGATGAAAGCAGTGTGGAGCAGATGCAGAAGTTTGAGGAGAAGGTGCTTTTCTGGCCAGTATTATCCCATTGTTGTGGTTCAGCCCCAGTCAGCAACAAAGCACCATGCAGCGTCTCGCTCACTCCCCCACCAACAGGATGGGGGAGAGAATTGAAAGGCTTGCAGACTCGTGGGTTGAGATAAAGGCAACTTAATAGGGAAAGCAGAGGCCGCGCACACAAGCAAAGCAAATCAAACAATTAATTCACTGCTTGCCATGGGCAGGCAGGTGTTCAGGCCGTGTCTCCTCCCAACCTCCCATGCACCCCCAACTTCCTCGCCAGCATGGCAGTATAAAAAGCAGAAAAGGCCTTGGCTCTGTGTGAGCACTGTTCAGCAATAATATCAACACTGTGTTCCACACAAATCCGAACACGGCCCTGTAGGAGCTACTGGGAAGAAAACTAACTCTATCCCAGCTAAAACCAGCACACCTGTAAAGGGGCATGTAGCAACAGTGTGGGAAATCCATGAAACCTCTTGTAAATCTTCCTTTCCATTTAAATGGAAGCAAAACTAACTCAAGAGGGTGTGGGTTTTGATACCTCTTCACCATCTACTGCAATCATGGTTTGGTATGAATTTCCTTCACAGTTAGACAAGTTGTAAGGATCAGTGAGGAAAATGCTATTATACTGGTGGTGCTGAAAACCAGTTATGTTAGCAGGGCATTTAAAAAGCTTGCAAAAAATTTGAAGGTCTATATCTGTTCTTCATGTAACAGGTTTAATGCTCTGGAGTAATCACCGTAGTTGCCTTGATAAGCAGAGCAAGTAGAAGTTGACTGTAGATAATGTGCTTGTATTTTGGAGTAACTTAGAAGTGTATTGCTGTAGTAAACCTTGTAACCTTTCTTGGTAATATCATGTATGTGCATGCACGTGTGAGTTTAAAGCCTGACCTTCAAAAAGGTCCGTGAAAAAAAAATCACAGCATGAAATCTTCATCTTTCATGCTACTG
This sequence comes from Formicarius rufipectus, assembly GCA_013399695.1. Lineage (NCBI taxonomy): Eukaryota > Metazoa > Chordata > Aves > Passeriformes > Formicariidae > Formicarius > Formicarius rufipectus. The sequence goes on along the minus strand of VXAU01000575.1, from coordinate 881,269 downwards.
CCCTATTACACAGGTACAGAGCCCTTAGGTATAGAGGGTGAAAGGCACATGTAATTGCTTATCTCTTCAGGCTATTTAATTGTTGATAAGTGTGCCAATAGAAACATAGAGTAGGTTGGGTTGTAAGGGACCTTTAGAGATGATCTAATTCAACACGCCTGCCACTGGCAGGGACATCTTTCACAACACTGAGCTTTCCACGTGTTTTCAGATTGGGGAACTTCTATGCTGGCTTGCAATAGCTTATTTTCCAGTGTTGCTCACAATGAATTTTTTTTTCCTTCTGATTGTGGAATATATAAGATTGCTTCATGAGACTAAAAAGTATAATGATTTTTTTCCTATTAAGCTGTGTACCACTGTGCTTGAGTTATCCAATGTGACTGAAATGGGGGGAGGCCAAAAGGGAAGTGCCAGGGTAGATCACAGATGACATGCTGAAGTCAAAGGTGAAATTTGTCTTGACTTCAGTGGCATCTGGGTTTCCCATTTAGGGCAATTTTTTTCTCAAATCATCTGTTTCAACAACCAATATGAAAATCAGGCTGTATTAGCTCCCTTGTTTATGTAACATGAAGGAAGGTGTACCAGCTGAGAGTTCTCAGGATTGTCAAAAACCCATGTTTGAGGCTAGTAGATTTTTATTTTTAGACTGGGGAGCTTTTTTATAGTTGCTTTGGGTCATCAGATTGATTGGGCACATTCAAACTCTTCCTGTCTGTGCTTTGCATTACAGATAGTGCTTTGCTACGCCACCAGAGGAGATCGCAGAGGAAGTCAGTGGGTCAGACCTCCACTGCCGGCTTTCAGAACACCGTGTCCTGCCAGCGGCGTGAATGTGGCACCCTGGCGAGCACGATGCTTGAGGGGTACTGCCAGAACTGTTTCATTATAGCCCAGAACCAGCGATTTCAAGAAGCCAGGAGGACAGAAGAACAGCTGGTGAGACAGCCAGAAGTAAGTGTGAACTTCTCAAAATCTTCTTCTTGTGTAGCGCTGCGTGTTTTTCTCCTGTGTCAACGACGTGGGGTGCATATTAGAAAATCTTCAAATGACTACATCCTAAATACCATGGAAAGACAAGTGTAGAGCATCATATGATATTTCTTCTGCTGCAACTGAGCACCATTCCTAAAAAGTCATTCTCAGTTCAGGGTTGTTATGGCTGTGCTCATTTTTACCTCAGCTGGGATTTTGCCAGCAATTTCAGTGGAAGCAATTGGACCAACAGTTGGATTGTTTTGTTGGTTGGGGAGGAATTTTCATTCTTACCCTTAGAGTTATACAACTGCATCAAGGGGTTTAGTTCACTTTAAGTTGCCTTTTTTTATTGAGCCCACTGAGTCTGTGATTGTCTTTGTTCCAGATGTGTGGGGGTTTTCTATTTGGTTTGTTTTGGTCCTTTTAGAATTGAGAGTTACTAAAGATTAAAAAAATACTTTTTGCTAAGAAATGATGGAGTTTGTGATTTGTGTTTGGTAAAACTCAACTTGGCTCTTGGTACTGCACTTTGCAGAAACAGCACGTCTACAGACAGCCCCCAAGTGGTTACCTAAATAAATCATGAGCAGAGTTGAAAGTAAATGAAAAGCCTTTTGTGCTGCCAGGACAGCAACTAACAATGTGTTTTAATATTTTTCAAGAGAACAGGGCAGCACAGAGATGTGCAGCGAGCAGCAATGAGTAGCCAGAAGAGACAGTGTGCTGTGGCTTCATGTAGAAACAACCTGGCCTGCAGAAGTGAGGACTTGTGCCCAGAGTGCCGGCGACTCAGTCAGCTCCCACCATCGGGGAGTGCCAGAGACCCAGTGGCACAGGAGCCCCCAAAGCAACGCTGCCGAGCCCCTGCCTGTGATCACTATGGCAATGCCAAGTGCAGTGGCTACTGCAATGAATGCTACCAGTTCAAACAGATCTATGGCTAGGAGAGGAGTTGGTAAGGAACAAGAAAGCTATACCAGGTACTTCCTTCACTGAAATGGTGCTATGTTCAAAACACTTAACAGTCCTGGGAATGGGAGAGCAGGGGAAATAGAAGCTTTCTGCTTGGTCCTTGTTTATTCCCAAGAATGGGAATAAATGTCTACTTCCTCTAAACACTGCGGACAAGGACGGCTGAGAAGGTCACACTGCCTTCTACACATAGCTCTCATTCATGACTAAGTTCCTACCATGCCATATTTAAGTATTGGACTTCCCAGGAGGAAGTGTGAAGCATTTTGAATCCAAAGAACTTCCCAGTTCTGCCTCTGCCTCTCCCAGGCAAGGAGCCATGTCTACTGTCGGAGGTGCAGGAGTTCCTTATGTATGCATGCATCAGACAGAGGCAAGTCCTATCTGAACAGGATTCCCCAGGACAGATGAGTGCAACTCCTGGTTGATGTCGGAAGAAACTTTGTCCATGTCCTTGCTGGTGTTCTTACAGAGCTTGACAAGATGGGGACTCCCACTCCCAGTTAGGGTGTTAACAGTGAGTGGTTCTGTGTTTGCAGAGCTCTCAACAAACTGCAGCCAGAAACAAGACCACCACTGCTCTGCTCCTTTACCATGCTTAACCTAACCAGCATTTAGATGCTTTCCCAAATCCCAAGACAGGTCAAAATACAAGTGATTACAGAAGAAATGCATGTGATGGGAAAAATGCATCCTGCCATTTCCCACACATATGGAAGGAATTACCTCCAACAGACAAAAAAAAAAAAAAAACAGAGCCCTTTTTCTTCAGCTTTAGCTCTGAAACAAGAGTGACTCTTCTCTCTCTTGCATTGCAACTGTCAGGAGTATGTGTGTGCTGTTCATACTCTCTCCATTTCTGTCACACTTTCTCTCATCCTTGATGTCCTTCTGTTACTGTGTGAACAGTTTCGAGCTCAGTAACAGAGTTCTTTAGGGTTGAGATTTTACTCCTGGAGTTTATGCATCCACTTCTCACTCTGCAATACTTTCTTCAGCAACCTCACCTTTACCATTGTGCCTCTCTCTTCCCTTTCACACTTTGTAAGTTTTCAGCATCTGTTTTGCTGCTATGATTTTGGAGGTGATACCTCTTCTGACTTGCTTCTCAAGTTTAGAATCCTTTCCTAGTTATTAAAAAACAGTTAAAAAATAATTCATTACTTGTTTCTGTTAAATTTTATATATTTTGTGAACCTTAATGTGAACGTATGTTTTATTAAAATATTTATATTATTTGAAACAATGCAATTTGAAATTTGCACAACTAGGATTTTTTATATATATTTACTCTTTTGTTGAAGGTTACAAACTTAAATGTATAATTGAAAAACATTTTCTGATATAAAGAAATAAATTATTGAAGGATTGGATTTGTTATTTTTGTATTGATGGGAGGGAACACCGTTGAGGATGGGACATCCCTAAAGGAAGCATTTCTCTTCAGTACTACCATTCAACATGTTACTGAGTGCTCCCTGGTTCAGGTGCTGTAGCCACGTGCTCTGAAGAGGTGATAACTTGCAGTATTCTCTCAGGAAGACTTCTTGGTACTGTTGAGGGACCGGGGTCTAAGGCATAAATTCTCTGCATTCCTGTGGGTGCAGAGAATTTTCAGTCCCCAGAAGTACAGATATGGGAGAGTAGGGATGGTGCAGGAGCAGACTGCAAGGAAACCTAAGCTACACTGACTTGGCTTTCTTTGTTCACACATCAGTTATGTCATGCATTCACAGCCAGTGGTACCTGAGTGCCACCCTAGAAGGTGGTGATGGCAGTACATAGTCTCCACCTCTGCCCAGCCATGTGTGCAGCCCCAAAGGCATAGACCAGCCCTACCACCTCCCCTCTACCAGGGACATCAGGGTACCTCCAGAAGAGCAAGTTGCCAACTGCTGCTTGAAAAAGTATGTGAAAGCAGGGTTTTCTTCTCTTCCCAAGCTCAGCCTGAGCCCAACTGCCAGAGCATTTCTGTACTGTGCATTCTGTACTGGCATCCAGATGTTTTCAGACCTCTGCCCAGATAGGCAATACTGTACACTATCATAGCTTCTAGGTGTTGCTCAAGACCTGAAAGAGAAAAATCAGTCAGGGCTGCAAAGGTCCCTATGCAGTTGAGTACCTGCTCCTAAGAGACTGACCACTCCAGGCCAGTTGCTGCCTGCCCTGGTTAACTCTTTATAGCTCAGCAACCTCTGCACTCCTATACCTCTTCTTTCAGAGCATACAACCTAGAAGTCAGCTCACTCCCAGAGAGCAAAGCCTGCTGGACCTACCAACCCCATCTCTACAGCATATTCCTCTTTTACAAAATCTGACTCCATTGACCAGTATCCCGCTTCCCCCTTCTTTACAGCTCATGCAACTCACATGCCTAAGTGATTCATCGAACTTTTTATCAGGCAGACACCTCGGTGATGAAAGAGTGGGCAAAGACTGGGAGAGATGTCTGCAGCAGGGACAGCTCATAGCATCCAGTCTCAGCAGCCATCAGCCTCTGATCAGAGAAAGACAGAACTTCCATCATGACACCCTCAGTGTCAGGAGACTGATTTACTCGAGTTGCTCTTAACTGTAACTTCTGCAGAGAGGAGTGATTTCAGATCAGATGCCCCAGATCCCACTGATTTTTCTGTGCTGTTTTCTGGGCCCGTTACTCATAACCCTCAAGTCACATGAGGCTGGTCTCATTCTGAAGCTCCCATGTAAATGAGTGCCCAGCCTGTCTCTTGTGATTTACTTGTATGGGAACATTAAAGCTAGTGAGGCCTATTTTTTAAAAAATATTCTGGTATTTCCCTAATGTCCTTAGGGGATTTTGACCCTCTTGATGCTTTCTGCTCTTTGCCAGACAACACCTCAAGTTCATGTATTTTTTCCTTCCTGTTCTGAAAGAAAGAACTTTTATTTGGAGTGCTCCCTTTTTGTGACCACTTCTGGAAGTCACTCTGCTAAGACACAGATCTTAGCAGATAGCCAGAGATTCATTCTTTTTTTCAGGAGAGGCAGAACAGAATCATAGAATTGCTAGGGTTGGAAAAGATCTCAAAGGTCATTGAGTCCAGCCACTAACCTGACACTGCCATGTTCACCACTAAACCACATCCCCAGGTGCCACATCCACACATTTTTGAACACTTCCAGGGATGGTGAATCAACCACTTCCCTGGACATCCTATTCCAATACCTGAAAACTGTTTCAGTGAAGAAGGTTTTCCTATTATCCAACCTAAACCTCCTCTGGTGCAATTTGAAGCCATTTCCTTTTGTCCTGTCACTTGTTACCTTGGAGAAGAGACTGACATCTACCTGGCTACAACCTCCATTCAGGTGGTTGTAGAGCATGATAAGGTCTTCCCTGAACCTCCTTTTCTCCAGGCTCAGCAATCCCAATATGAAACAATTGGCTAAATTACTACTTGTATTGCACTGGAATTCTTTGTAATACAGTGCAGGAAGGGATTGCTGTGCAGGCTATGCTTACATACTCATTTTATTTGGGAAAGGGATGCTTTTAGATGAATATAAGATGATCTGCATATTAATTATGTTTCTGGATTTCTCAGGAATCTAGCCTCTCAATTTATAGATATGCTGTAGAAAATAAGAAAGCACTTACTACATTTTCAGCATAGAGAGAACATAGATTTTTCTTTAGATACTTCAGTGCTCTGCTTGACAATCTTTGGTGTGTCCTGAAGTACTAGGTCACTTAACAGGTCTAGGATCATGAAAAAAGCATGTTCTGTGTTAGATCAAAACACAACATAGAGCTAGTGACATAAGTGTGTATCCCTGGAGTCCTAGGCAAGATTCGGTGTGGTAAGCAGTTTGCCAGTAAAGCACAATTGGAGAGTCCCTGCTCTTAAAATCTCAGGTGCAGGCTGTGATGTGCTACAAGTACACAGAAGAGAAAGGCTATTAGCCATGTGCATATCCTTTCCTTCTGCACTTGTTCAGGCTCATCCCCACCCCACACAGTACACCCCCTCTCACCCAGCAGAGTGGAAGAGAAGAGTTACCTGGAGGTGGAGGGAACCTGCAGCCTGCAGTGCTGCTTCTTCACTGCAGGCAGACTCACAGGCAAATCATCCTTCTCCAAGGTAGTTGTCGAGAAATGGTTATAGTAGTAAGGATGTCTGATTTGATCAGCCTTTCATGAGTTGTCTGCCATGCAGCTTGGTGTACAGATTCCAGCTGAACCACTGACGGCCTGGAGCAAGTAGGAACGCAATAAACAGAAATGAAAAGCATTTGACTTAGTGTAAGAGTGGCTTCATATCTACTTTTTATGTGCTTGATTGAATCACAAGTGATAGCCATTTTGCCAACTGTCATCCATCCTGATGTCCCTGCTTTAGCTACAGACTGTCCTTCAAAAGTGTCCGAAGTCAGTTAAACCACACTTACCTGGCAGCTATGGCCTTCACACTGACAGTGATAGGCATGGGAGAAAGGGCAGTTCAGTGATTAGGATACACACACAAAAGTACAGATCATGAGGCCAAAGCTCTTGGGATATGTTAAGGTGTATTTTCCACTTGGGACTAGGATATTTGACTTTAAATTCCTCTCCTGAACAGGCATCACAGGGACTTTTAAACAGGTATGTCAAGGAGGTAGTCAACCTACTGAAAAGTAATTATAATCTTATCCTGCTTACCCCTAGCTGTGTTTGGGAGGCAATGAGTAGACAGTATCTAATAGGACCAAGACCTGGTAGTTCATATGCCTACAGTGATGCTTTATTTGAGAGTCCTGCTGAGACTTTGGCAGCAGGAAGGCTTCTGAGCACCTCTGCAGTGAGGGAACTGGGACATAAACTCACCACAGGATCCTCAGTATCTGGAGATTTTACTGACAGAGGGTACAAAGGACTTTTGGGGCTGAAGGCAATATTTGAGGGTATTTGTGAAGATTTCACAACTGTCTAGATGTTGGATATGTGTTTTGGGTATAAATCTCAAAAAATTCATGCTGAGCATAATTTTGTGCTCATGTGTTCTTCATGATGATATGGTGCATGGTTTGTCCAGGTGAAAGCCACAGGGGAGCAGCGGCTGAATAAATTTATTCTGCATACTTGAATAGAACATAGAGTGTAATATGTACACTCCCAAAATAGAAAACCACAACACTGAACAGTTATAATTTCAGGTTATATTAAACTGCCAAGGCCCCTTAAAATCTGGAATTAGAAGTACATCAGTGTGCTCCATTTCTCAGGTGCCCACATTTGACATAAAGTGCAGCAAACCTATCCTATCACTGACGGGAGCTGATTCAATGGACTAAACTAAACTTATTCAGTCATTCCTGTGCTGATGCTTTCTCCCACATCAGTGATAAATACTGATAGCATTAACCCTCGTGTAGTTCAGAATGGCTGTCCTGGCTGCATGGTAAGAAAGACAAGTGCTTTAATTGAGCAGCTACACTGTTAACTCCCCTTTCCTGGACAATCCATGGTTATTTTTGAGAATACTACCACTAGGTCTCAGACAGATTATTCATCCAGCTGTTCAGTGTAGTAGCACACTTTTAGATGTACCTCACAGCCCAATCCTGCACCTGTACACATGTTATTACTTTTCAGGCTATGATCAAGCCAACTCAATGAGTCTGTCCAGGTTCTAGCAGCTGCCCACTACTGATGTCTAGTCAGAACCATGGCTGTCCAGCCACTGCCTCCCAGGCAGACTAGCACCCTTACCAAGGGCTCTTCCAGTCCTTTTATACAAAACATCTGCTGTAGGAAACCTGGTCAGCCCCATGTGATTGCATCTCCATTTGTCATGATAAATGTCTACTGAAAAAAGCCTGTCTGCATACATATATATATCTATACTAAAAAACCCCAAAACCCAATGTATCATCTGTCAAAGAGAAATCTAAAATAAGAGCAGGTAATTTTGCTTGGGAGTTTTATGATGACTTCTTTTTGTACTGCTCTTAATTTTCAAAAAACTCCCTATGTCTAATATTGAAAGAGAGCCTACAGCATGCTATCCAGACTGCCCCCTCCTCCAGCTTCACTAAAGTGAATTATTATGTATGCAACCTCTCCTCTCTCCCACCACCCCTGGTGTCTGACAGCAAGGATTCTTGTTGTTATTGGATTGCCTGTTTTTCTCCAACCACCTTTTTTGGGGGGGTTAAGCTCTAGTACACATACATGGTGTTGGTCAGGAGTTCAGATTACCCCTGGTGAAATACTGGGGAAGGAGGATCTTAGGTTTTGTCCTCTGTTTGTAGCTTAATGTCAGGAGATTCATATGAATTCATACAGACACACATAATGAGCTAGTCCAGTTCCCAGCCAGTACCAGTTTTTTTAAAAGAGCCACTGTTGGGTGTCATGTCACAAGAAAGGGTCAAAATTTCCTCTCATTTACAATGTAAAGTAAATCCAGGGAGCTGGAGATCTGCTATGAGGAAAACAACTCCATATGGTGCTTTGTGCTTTTATACCAGTGCTTTTCTTACTGACCTCTGTCAGATATTCTGCTAAGCACTGTGGGGCAGAATTTGATCACAGCATGAAGTACAGTGTAGCATGAGATCATCTGGTCAGAAATCCCACTTCCTAACATTATTTGTTGCAGGACTCATTTCATTTCCTGTTTTTTGACACTAGTGGCAGAAGAGTGAGGACTGCAGTGATGCTGGGTAAATGTCTTGCTGCAAACTCCAGTAACATTTTTATTGATGTAAGGATTTAATAATTCTGTTTGCTTCTGCACCTTCACTCCAGGTATTCTGTAGGATAACTAGGATGGGGATTTGGCCAGCTATCATATAAAAATAGTCTCTTACTTCCTTTTGTACTTTCTGGAGTGAAAAGATACACCTTAAATGGCTGCTGTTGGTATCCTTATGCCACAAATACATTCCTCTCTGAGGAGACCTGGTTGTTAAGTCTTCACATTGAAATAGATGCATGTCTTGGTTGTTGGCTACCATTTAATGGGAATTAGGTGTCTAGCCTTTGCTGTGGTCCTTAATGCAGAGCTATTTAAAAGGCAAGAAAAGTAGCCAAACTGATATTTCAGCACAATAGTTCATAGTTATTTATCCTGTAACTTATTACCTGCAATGAGGATGAAGCTCATTTTTACTGGTGGGAAGAGATCACATTATTTTTCACTTACATATTATTAAGACTCAACCTAACAGAAAAGGATGATGTTACCTGTCTTTTTCATAATCATGTGCATACCTAGACCATCCTACATTGGTCTAAAGGAAAAAAGTCATAATTTTCAGAGACTTTTTTAAAAAAATAGACATTTGGGCGGTTGTGATAGAACAATAAATGATGACCCATGGCAGAGCTCTTCCTCTGAAGACTGATGCCAGGTCAGGTGCTTGGAGGCAAGAAAGCCTTCAGTGCTTGCTGGCACTCCTGTGCATTTGAGTCATAACAGAAGTGTGCACCATTAAAGTTCAAAATGCATTACTCACACTAGACATGTAGCTCAAGTCCCATCAGGCCCAGTGAAACTTAAGTCTATGTGAATGTCAAATTTAACATATTCATCACCAGAATTTTCTTCCTCTCACTTTTTCTTTTGTGCACTCAGCAGAGAGAACCTATTAAGGCAAAATTTCTTATCACCGGAGTTTCATTATTTAATTAACCAACTTTCAGTTCAGGCAGCTTGGTGTTGCATCAGACCTTTATCTTTGCTCATCTATCCTGCAGTGGGGCTGCACAAGCTTTCTACTCTGTGCTCCTTGGTGCACTAAGTCCTCCTCAGAGTTGTATAATTTTTGCAGAGGATTTGGCTTGTTTACATGTCTGCACATGGCAAGTTGTCTGCAGCCACAACATCCATCCACAATGTTGTGTTACCTCACTGCCAGGTGTTTGTCTGTTGATCCAAGCTGACTCTCCCCTCCCAGAAGAGAAATCTGCCATCAACTGGGACCAGAAACAATACAATCTTTAATGTGCAGAACTGCACTGTATTTTCCACATGAACATGTGCTATGTAGTTGACACAACATTTTGAGCTGCATACAACTTCCCAAGGTACCTGTGATTTCATTTTGCAGTGCAATGAGGTTTCTGGCTCACTGTTCCCTCACCATCATGCTGGGTCTAGGTGCATGTTGGTTTGCTCCCACCAGTGAGCCAGTGCCCAGGGCAGTCATGTTTCTCTGCACCCCAAGGCTTTGGAGAAGATGAGGGTCACACATGCAATTGGCTGAAAATTTTAAGCCTCTAAGGCTCCTTCTTTATGCTTGCCTTCTTTGTCTTACAGATGGATTTATCTGTAGAAGTGCAGAAGTCTGGCCATGCTCTTCAATGGAAGTATCTTCCAAATTTCACAGTATTTATTCATTTGAGTTGATAGTGTTTCTTATTTGCAAATAACTTCAAATTAAGCTCTTGATGAAGTCCAGCAGCAAACAGCAGTTATTGGGTAGGTTTTACCTATTTTCTTATTGTCTGCAATGAAGTCTTAACCTATAATAATAACATCTGTATTACAGCTGCCCGATCTGTGTTCGTGCCTAACCTTTCATCAACATGCTCTTGCTGTTATGTTTCAGGGTGTAACTAAATATTTTCAGTTCCAGGGAAAGTCTAGCTAGATCATATTGTTTATGACTTAGTTTTCTCCAGTCAAAAATCCATAACTATTTAAAAATACTTGATAATGCATAAAAGATTGGTTAAAACTCTATTTTAATACTGCAATGATGAAAATATCTTCAGGAGATAAACTTAATCCTGAAAAACCTATAATAAATGGAAAATAATCACAGGACATCACAGAGGTCATTAAAATGAGAAAACAATAATTTCATAGGCATGTGGAGCCAGTAAATATTTAATCTATAAACTTTCTTGTTTTGAGCTAGGTGAAGCAGAGGCAAGTAGACACAAGAAAGAGTAAAAATGAGTTCTTTATTCTGAAACTGAATTAGAACACTCTAAAGATAACATCAAGGACTAGGTGGAAATCCCCTGGATATGTGTTGCAATTTTTTCCAGTGAATCTCAGGATAGCAAAGGTAAGTGGATGACCACATCTGGTGTAGGTTGTGTTTTGGTATTCCGCTTTTGCGGCGCTGATACACAAGGTGGAATTCGTCTATGTTGCCTTTCCCTTCCTTGACTGAAGGGAGTGTCCAGATAACTAGTACAGATGTAGATGTTTACACTGTAAGGGTGACGCGTTTGATGAGATGAAGCTCACAGCCCATTTTTAAGGTGATAATTCCTCTTGAAGAAAGTTAGAAAATCAGGGCAATATGCAGATTGCCTGTTTCTGCATAGCTTCCTGACTAATCACTTTGATGCTGGGCAAACCACAGAGACACTCAAAACTTACGGTGACTAGTGCTTCCTGAAATCAGTGGTTGTTGGGCATTTAAATGCTTTGCATATCTGGGTAATTAACCTCTCACTTCTTTCATTTATATGTTTGTTCTGCTTAAAAGTGGAGAAATAGCACTCCTAGCTCTCCTCAGTAGTTATGAGATTAAATTAATTGATGATTACAATATGCTCTGATATGCTGAGGTGAAAGGTCTGATATGTAAATAATGATGATTATTTCTGCCTAAACTGAGGATGTGCTCACTCCTCATTATCAACATAATTGTGGGATCAACTAAGTCTCACCTTTTGAGACTTCTCTTTCATTTTTCTGAATTCACTTTGTCTTGTTTTCTTTCAGGTACTCTATGGGATATACAGCAATCACAATGAAATTTTCCCAAAGGGAACATGTGGAACCAGATGCATGTCTCTGCACTGAACAACAGCTGAATATCATTTGTTACCATTGCTTCATTACTATTTCCTTGGTTATTTTAACAGTCTTCTAGAAATGTGTTTGAATACTCAAAAAATTCCCAGTTCAGGCCCAACATGTTCTCATTGTAGACAGTCAGAGCAAATGGAGATATATCAGGGCAGGGCTATTTGGAATAAGTGTTAATGGCAAGACAGTTGGCAATATATCCTTCACTTGCATTAATAAAGCATTCAAGAAAATGGGGGTTTATTTTTTAGTCGGTGGAATTGCATCAAAGAGCTACCTGGCTCCGTTGTCAGTTTCTTTTTCTGACAAAGCAAAAGATCTGAAATGTTTTAAAACAACCAGGAAAAATACTGAGTCACAATTTTCTGTACACCACTTGTAACTGGCTGCAGATCAGTATGTTTAGCTTCTTTGAATCATAATACACTTGATATGTACCAGGGAATTTGTATCCATTTTACACAGTTATAACTTGGGGCAAATAGATGACCCACTTGTTTACTCTGAGGTTTCAAGGTTATCAAGTGAGATGAGAATAAACCACTGTGAAATGAACAAGGAAGTGAAGTGAGAAGTTAATTTAGTTGGCTTCTATCTATTTCTGTATTGACTTGCTGACATAATCAAGGTATAAACACCCTCTTTGTAGCAGAAAAATATTCATAATAAAGATAAAATTGTGATCTCAGGGAGACCTGAGAAGAACTAGTAAAAAGTTTTAGAATTACTAAATTCCAAATATGGAAAAGAATTTCAGCAATGAGAAATACAGAGGCAAGAAACACCTTTTCTGCTAGCTAGCATAGACATACCTAAACTGCATCATTCCTGTTTAACCCTGTAAAAGGTGAGTTCATAGTGAGCTATTTGCTCACCATTCCACTTATTCTCTTTAGTGCTCTCAAGATGTAACACTGCACTTTGTATTTGCCTGTATTAATATATACTTGTTGCAGTAGGGCTAGTTTGCTAATCCATCTGTTTTACACTGTCTGACCCCTCTGTCTCCCCCATATTTAGTTTTCTCATTTCTTGTCATATTTGGTTTTTATCAGTAGTCATTCGTATTTTATCCATGGCCACAGATGAAAATGTAGAATGAGATCAAATCTGGCACTGATCTCTGCAGAAAATAACTAAGGAAGTCACATGCTGAAGATTTCTTAATGCTAACATATTAGTAATTATGCCTGGGCATCAGTTGTCAGTTTAATGGGCATGAGATTTTTTGCCAGCAAGAGCTGCTAGATTTTTCTGCCCAAACATCCTACAATGACAAAAAAATACTTCACAAAAGTCTATGGATTTGCTTTTATCATCCAGGTTAGTAATTCACATCAGCAATGCATTAAATCAGGTTTACAAAAGAACTTTTCAAAAGGGTTTTTCTAAAGAAGTTTTCTAATAATTAACACAGGACATAGTTACACATTTATACTGGAAGGGATCACTAATGGGATCCCTCAATCTGCTTCATGAGATGTGAATCTACCACACCTGAAATGTTGCTACACCAATGCTTGCAGCATGAGGAACAAAGAAGAGGAACTTGAATCTTTGGCCCAGTCCCAGAGATTTGACATCACTGGCATAAGTGAAACCTGGTGGGTTGAGTCCTCTGATTGGAGGGCCCTGTTGGATGGTTCTGGAGGTAGATACAGTTAGGAGGGATAGGCAGGGCAGAAGAGGTGGAGGGGTGGCACTGTATGTAATAGAAGGCTTAGAATGTATAGAGCTCACAGATGGCAGTGGCACAGTTGAGAGCCTCTGTATAAGAATCAAGGGGAAAACATAATATGGTTGTCATTGTGCAAGGCTACGATAGACCTCCCAGCCTGGATGAGCATGATGACAACAATGAACTATTCTTTGAGAAACTAAGGGACACTTCCAAGTCAACTGGCCCTGTCCTTATGGGGGACTTTAACTTGCCAGAAGTTAACTGGGAGCATTACACAGCTGCTACAACCTGAGCCAGAAGATTCCTAAATAACTTGGATGACAACTTTATGTAACAGGTCCTAAGGGAGCCAATTCAAAAAGTTGTTCTTGGTCTGCTGCTTTTCAACAAAGAGGAACTCATGAGCAAAGTGGAGATTGGCAGCCATCTTGGCCACAGCAGTCACAGCCAGCATGGCTTCATGAAAGAAAAGCCCTGCTTATCCAACCTGATTTCCTTTTATGACAAGGTAACCCCCTTAGTTGATCAAGTGAAGCCAGTTGATGTCATCTTTTTTGTATTTCAGTAAAGCTTTCAATACTGTCTCTCACAGGATGCTTCTGGATAAAACATCCAGCACAGCTGGATAAACACATCATGAGATGGGTGAGAGATTGGCTTATGGGTCAAGCACAGAGGGTGATAGTGAATGAGGTAACATCAGACTGGTGACCTGTCACTAGTGGGGTTCCACACGGCTCCTTCTTAGCCCTGTGCTCTTCAATATCTTCATGAATGACTTGGACACAGGACTTAAAGGGATACTAAGCAAGCTTGCTGATGACACAAAAGAGAGAGGAGCTGCAGGGAGACCTCAATAAATTAGAGGGCTGCGCAACCACCAACCATATGAAGTTCAACAAGGGAAAGTGCCGGATTCTGCACCTGGGATCGGGTAACCCCAGATGTATATACAGACTGGGGTGTGAGTGACTGGAAAGCAATGCCACAGGAAGGGACCGGGGGGTCCTGGTTGATGGAAAGTTGAATATGAGTCAGCAGTGTCCTGGCATGACAGCAGGCAAAGCATCATCAGTCAGTCGAGGGAGGGGATTGCCCGACTGCTCTGCACTGGGGCGGCCTCACCTTGAATATTGTGTGCAGTTTCAGGCACTACAATAATAGAAAGATACTAAGCTCTTAGAGAGCATCCAAAGGAGTGAAATGAAGATGGTGAAGGGCCTTGAGGGAAAGCTGTATGAGGAACAGCTGAAGGCACTTAGTTTGTTCAGCCTGGACAAGAGGAGACTGAAGGGAGACCTCATTGCAGTTACAGCTTCCTTGTGAGGAGGAGGGGCAGGCACTGATCTCTCCTCTGTGGTGACCAGTGACAGGACCTGAGGGAATGGCCTGAGGTTGTGTGAGGGGAGGTTTAGGTTGGATATTAGAAAAAGGTTCTTGAACCAGAGGGTGGTTGAGCACTGGAACAGGCTCCCCAGGGAAGTGGTCACAGCATCAAGCCTGGCAGAGTTCAAGAAGGGTTTGGATGATATTCTCAGGCACATGGTGTGACTCTTGGGGATGGTCCTGTGCAGGCCTAAGTGTTGGACTCGATGATCCCTTTGGGTCCCTTCTGACTGCATATTCTGCAATTCTGTAGTTTTGTGAATACTACTAAAAGGCTGGATAAAAGAACAGGGCATATTTACATTGTACCTTTGTTCCATAACTAACGTAAGTTATTTAATGAAAGAACCCAGGAACAGGAAATTTTTAAAAATTGCTTATCTTGTCACCAGAACTAAGTTTATCATGTAAAGGTAATAACTGAAATTAAAAAGCCAACTTCTCACTGAATAATGGTGGGAAACAGGAAAAGATGTCACACCACACTCACAAATGTCTCTTGCAGGTGATTTTGTTCTAACTGTCAAACCACTTTTGTCCTAGCTTAATCAAAGACCATATGAAAATCTTAATAAAAAAATTCAGCTTTAAATACTCACCCAGATTGCCTCCATGAAGCAGGATGAGTCTGCCTCCGTGCCCACCAGCAGTGTGGTGCATGGCCTTGTCTCAGCAGAGGATCTCCCCTTGTCCCATCTCCTCTTCCCCTCCAGGCATGAAACAGTGGGCAGGAAGCTGTACCACCAGGCCACATCACAGATTCTCTACTACTTCTGCTTGGACCCTCTCCAGAGGAATATTGGTACAAAAGCATGTTCTATTTCATTTGATCAATACTTACTGGAGTGTAATGAGGAATTACTTCAACATACGTTTGCTACTTTCCCCCTGGGGATCATTTATCCATACTCCTCCTCCCCACTCCTTGTCAGTGACACACAGGGGAAAGTAGCCCCTAGTGATGGCTTATCTGCACAGATTTCTTATGGTTTGTCATCACAAGACAGGTTTTGATAGATCTTGCAGGTATTTTGCTGAACTAAGTGGTTTATTCTGACTTATGTCACACATTTATTTTTTGTTCAAAGTCTTGGATTTACACAAATATGTGTTTTCACAACAATTTCAGCCAACTTTTACACGGTAAAACCTCACTAGTATAAAATCTAAGTTCTAAGTATATAATGATTCATGCAATCTCTTTCTTTCCCATGTGAAAGTAGTTCTAGTTCCTCAGACACTTTATCTAGGTGCTTTTCACATGTGTGTACCTTAGCTGGAAACATTCATACACAAGCCTCAGTTATTCTTTATTTCAGTTCATGATGAGTTGTTTTTGACATAACTCTTATCTCCAGCTTCATCTCTCCAAGCAACATGAAAATATTGTCATATTTTTTTAATGTCACAGGTACTTTCATAAATTTCACAAGTAATTGTGGTCAGAAGATACCAGATGGGAAGAAAGCCTTTGGCTGGAGCAGCACATCCTGCACACTCATCTGATGTCCTCAAAGGACAGCTTCAGTTTGCACAGCTTCACAGTCTTCCAGGGACTGGAGAATCTTCACAGCTTTGCTACATGTACGGTGTCCCATCTGCTCAGGTGGCCTCATGTCTCCACATCTGTTCTTTCCAATGGCAGGGGCTGGGTGCTGCCAGCTCACATCAGGACAGAGTTGGGTGTGCTCAGAATGCTCAGGTAACAGGGCAATGCCCATGGTCAGCACAGCTGCTGCCAAGCAGTGAAAGCACTGTCACACTGACAGCTAAAAAAAGTTTCCTTGTGGGCAGATTCTCCTCTCCAGTTCCTCTTTTAGCCATTTTTTGCCTCTCCCTTGCTTGTCACAGCCTCCTCCTCCCTGCTTGGACAGCAGCTGGTTTGCCTTCATGCTGCATTTCTTCTTCTGTTCAGCAAACATGCACATTTCTCCATGGCCACCCACCATCTCAGTTTTCCCCAAATGCCTGGCTTTTCTATATACAATCCTTGCTGGCCCATTCCTGGCAGCCCTGGGAAGCCCTCAGCACTTCATGGTGGCTGCCTCTCTCTGCCACCTCTCAGAGGTTCTCTCCTCTTTACAAAGGTGTGGCATCAAGAGGGAAGAAGTGTTTGCTTTTGTCCTAAGAGGTTATTTAAGGCTGCTTGCTGCATAATTAAGAAATGTTTCCACTAAGTGATTACCAATCAACCCAGCTGGGAGTAACTTTTACTCACCCTGTGCTTGGGGAGCGTGAGGCTTCGGCTTTGTGCTGAGTTATTTGCACTTTGTATCTGCAGGTCTTTCCAGTGGAAAGAGCTGAAAATGTGCTCATCTTCTTGGAAGAGTCATGGGAAGGCCCCAGGAGCGGCTGGCCCCAAGTAACCTGCATCCATCCCCTCACCCCACATGGGACAGACAGAAGGGGCTCCACCTCAGCTAGGTAAGGCAGGGTTGGCTCCTTCCCTGTCTGACTGCACTATCTGTGTTTCAGAGAACCTGATGTGGGTGTACAACTTCACCCTGACTCTTGCTATGCGGAACAATTGCACTGTAGCCTTGCTGGCGCGAGATGAGGTATGCTGTCTGATCAAAACAAAAGCACGGGACAACGCTACCTCAATGGGTAATGAAAAAAAAAGAATTCTGTAGACTTCCAAGAGAAACAACCTAGTCATCTATAATCCTCTACAACATCTTCTATACCTACCTTTCTTGAAGCATCGTGACCCCAGAGGTATGCAGGTGCCCTCTCTCCCTCTTCACTCAGACCAACTGGCAGCATGCTTGCACATGCCTCTGGAGCCAGCAGCCCACATGTGTCCTTTGAGAGCTGCTGTGCTCTGTTTATGTGATCAAGGCTAAAAATGGCATAAGAGCTTGGGAGAATTATTCCCTGAAGAACCACTTCCTGCCATTTAACTACGCTTTTTTTTTTTTGCCTTTTTTTTTTTCCTTCCCTATTTTGGCTTGAGAAGTAACATAGCTATTTGGAAATGTTTTCTCCCTCTTCAGTAATTTTCTGTATGTCTTTCCAGTGTCTGTTGAAGGCAGAGGAAAACACCAGAGGTGTCAGCAAGCAGTCATGCATTACAGAGTTCTACAAAATATTCAAATACCACAGCATGGGGCAAGACATAGCGATGTGGGCTACAGCTCACTCTTCAGAGTTTCGTGAGAAATTTAACTCATGTTCTAAAAAGCAGAAAAGAAGAATGATGTGCTTTATATGAGTCAAGTAATCAACCTGTACTTGCCTGAGCACTTTATTTATGAACTGCATTGTGGTTAGCTTGAAGGAGACAGACAGCCAGTGACAATTTTCCCAGTGAGACATGTCACTTGGAGGTTCTCAGATTCAAACCCATCACTGTGAGGACTGGGTTACCACAGCAGAGGAAGGCATGTTTACCTAAGCATGCTCATTCATTGATTAAACCTGCAAAAGGAGAAGATCAGAGGGGATTCTCTTCTTAAACTTCATGCATATTTCAATATTGAGACTGAAAGTGACCCGAATAGCCATTAATACTGCTACCACACCCAGAAGACAGGCAGGACGCTGTTCATCAACAACCTCAGTTCTTCCACAAAGAAGGCCCTAGAAAGTCCCACTGCTACACACTGCCTCTCCACCTGTGTGTTTACAACTTGACATCCTTTCCTGAGGAACGTGTCATCTTCACTGACTTACAGAAAACCATACAGACCTGACAGGCTTGACTTGCAGCTTGAAGTCTTCCATTGCCAACCCTTAAAATCTAAGTGCGAGAACTAAGCCAGTGCCTGGGTTAACATCACAAGCTTTCCAACAAAGCTTCCACTTCACTTCAAGCTTTGATTGTTGGTGGAAGAATACGATACCAAAGATAGAAAATGCTTGAAACTACAGATATAGAGCAGCCAGAGGTATTGTGTGGGGTTGAATAAGGGGAAGTCCTTGACCTTGTGATGCCCTTAGTTCCAGATGAGCAGTCCTGAGCCTTTTGAATCAGTATTTAACAACTTGCTTTTTTGTCAGTGTTCATCCTTGAGTCTGTGTCATACTTTTAGCAAAATAACAATAACATCATATAAACATTTGCTAATGGGCATTGATGACAGCTGCTAAAGGAATGCAGAACAAACAGTATGTACCCATGAGGAACACAGTACAGCTGCTGCAGCACATTTAACATGCAGTACTTTCAGCCACATAATGAAGGAAAAGGTGAATAACGTATTCATTACGTGGAGAGAGAGAAAAGGAGCATTGGAGTTCAGTTTCCATGGAACCTAGCATTTAGATGAATCCTTTCTAAAGGTCTGTTTGTAAGTAAGATAACTTAGGAAAATGTGTAGCAGTTCTTGAGTCTCCCACAATTTTCCTGTATGACCTAGACAAATCATTTAACCTATCAAGGCTCGAGAGGTTGGGGTTTTTTTGTGTGTGTGTTTGTTTTTTTTTTTAATAGCATTCCTAGTAACACTGTTCTGCATAAGATTTTCATACACTAGATCAGGTGTTTGAGATATTCTATATAAATGTATGCTATATATACAAACTCAACCCTATGTATTAGTGCTGGTGCAGAAAACAAGAGCAACTATCATCTCTTGAAGGTACAACATTTCTGTAAGTGCGGGTGATGGCCAGAGTGAAGCTCAAAACTGGCAAGGTCTAAAGAGAGGCTCTTAATCACAACTCACTTTCTATTTGGCATCACAATGGGCAGTTTCATCAAGGATTGACTAAACAGGGGTGCAAGATTAGCATGAAGGTCTGTTAAGAAAGCCTTTCCCCATTTTAGAATGCTGCAACCATGTGTTTTCTGCAAATTTGCATGAGTCCTGGTCCTGTTATTAGAAACAACAGACAGAACTCAGGAGACTTACCAGCAGTTGACAAAAATGTACAAAAAGGTAATAAATAAATCACCACTCAGCATAAGAAAAGTCTCTAGAGTATGCTTGTGTCACTCTTTATTTGCATACTTTGAAATTTATACTGATTTCTACTGGCATGACATTAATTAAAAAAATGGTTAAATGGGTTTTGGACTATTTTAATTAAGTTTTGTTAATAAATTTGTAGTTACTGCTTTCACATGATATACCCGGGAGGAAGAGCCTTCCTTTTACTAAAAGACTAAGATGAAGGCAAAACAATGATTAAACTACTTCAGTCTCAGATAAATTGCATCTCGGACACTTTCAGCTGACTCTAGTAGTTTTGTTTTGAATATTGAGGCTAATAATCTAAATTCAAAACTCACTGCTGGAGTAGTGAAAAGGTGTAGAAAAAATACTATCCTTTTTGGCTGAGAATTTGCAACAAGATTTTGAAGACAATTGTCATGGTCAACAGGATACACCAATCCCTTCTTATTGGTCAGCTATTTCAGTAGTTACTGCCTGACCTCTCTGCCTTTCCCCACCACTGTTTCTTCTTAACCACAGCAGTGTATATCAGAGTCCCCATGAGTGACAGTTACCAGGAACTCAGCCCTGCTGGGCAGAAAATCTATGTAGAAACAAAAAACATGCTTTAGAAGGAAAAAAAAAATCCTTAAAACAAGTAATTTAGTTGCCTGGCCAGAAATGAGATAGGTCAAGGAACCACAGGTGGAAAAAACTTGCTGTACTGAAGTCAGTGATGGATTTTCCTCTTGTTTGAGTGTGAGTCCAAGTTTTCACATTCTCCTTGTGAAATCAGCTCGGTTATCATAATGGTTATAAAATGCAGGTAGCCAGGAAGAAAATGTATTGGAAAAGTTAATAACATCCAAAGTAGATAAAAAACCCTTACACAGCACTTCTGAAAAACCCAATTTAAAATTTAAAAAACCCCAATGATATTAAAGTGATATTCGCAATACCATGTCAGTTCTGCCAAAATACTATTTCAGAGGAAATGAGATATTTCTGATATAATCAGATGATCTGCCTAAAATTCTCATTAAAAAAAAATAACACTGAAACTACAGATTTTTGTTAAAGTGGAATTCCTCAGTGAGTCCAAGTTAGACTAATTGCAGACCTAGATTTCTTTTGCTGAATTTTTATCACTTATCTAGCATTCTTTTGTGGTAAGTTCAACATTCAGGTTTCAAAAATTTCAAAAGTATTTGTGGACGAAATTATTTAGCCCCTTTAAATGATTTTTAAATTTGCTTTTTTAGAAATTTTTAACATAAGAATTTGATTTCTAAATGGTAATAGGAACAAGCCAATGTTTAATACACGATGTTTCTTACTCTACGAGCATTATATTTCCTTTATGGAATGCATCAACATTTTCAAATATGGCAGACTAAAGCTAAGTATGTATATCCATGCTTTCATCATCTCTGAAAATGCAAAATTAGCATTTATTTCCCTCAAGGAAGATGATTGGACTTATGCAAAAGAGTAAAATTGTATGTTAAAGGGCACAGAAATCCACATTGGCTGCGACATTGGCACGTCTGCTTTCACACACACACACACAGACACACAGACACACACACACACACACACACAGAGGCATAGTAGAAATGAGGAGACAGAGAAGCACTTAAAACAGAGGAACACATTTTCTGTTAGTTCTTAACCAATGAAATGGCAGAGGAGAAAACTTTTAGAGGATGGTACCTGCCAGCACCTTGCTGCAGTCATGTAGCATATTTGGGGTTTTATCTTCATCCTTCTGTCAAGGAACATTGTGCAACTGTTATGCCTGGAGTGTGTTACAGCTGAACAAGACTGTTGCAATTTATGATCCCACCTGGGAAGCATGACCTGACAGTCACCTCCTCTGCCCTGGGGTGCTGTGCCCCTTGCTGTGCTCCTTGCTCTGCTTGTGATCAGATCAAAGCAGCACAGACATGCTGCTAAGCCACTGGGAGCCACTGAAATAACTCACCTGTAGGTAACTCGCTTATATTGTATGTGGGCAGTTCCATTTGCATTGGTCTTAATTTTCTGTATGCCTGATTGACTGCATTGATCATTGTATCATTTCAGGTTTTGTTGCAGTTTCTGTTCTTCCTAAATATGAACAATATAACTGGACTAAAGTTTTACTTTCCAGATTGCAGTGGTCAGAGATCTCCTGCTACTGACTTTCAATGTAAGCCTAACTGACCACAGCAATAACTTTCCTGTTGACAGAACTGTTTTGTTCCTTTTCTCCAAGAACAAAAGCTTGCTGTGACTCCCTAAGCATGAGTCACTACATACTCTGTTAAGAACAGAAGTTTAAGAAGCACTCTTAAACTATCCTAACCAGGATTTGGCATGCAGTGAGACAAGTCGGTTAATTTGGGGGGAAAACTGTTTCAACAGCAATGTAGACATGGCCAGTGAAATAATACTACATTCATAGATTTCACAGGGGCTGGTATGGATGCACCAACTACACGCACATTGAAGGACCTTCCCTTCTTGGCCTCAGTGTCCTCTTGAGGTCCTGTCTCAAATGATGCCTAACACACAAATGTCTTTGGAATCTTTGACAAGACCTCTCCATCACACTAAGTCCATAATGTCCTTATTAGATGCATCCTGTGGCTCTTCAAGTCCCACTCAGACAAGTAGTCTTACCCACAGCTGCCTTTTCTGTCCTGGTGGTGCACAGAACTGAGGAACGGGGAGCAAAGAAAGAGCCAGACCTACAGAGCTTCTGTATGGGTAGACCTTCACAAGGCTGGCCTGACATTTTATCACTAGGGTTATGAATCTATGATTAGAGATAGCAAAAGATGCAAGTCAGCTACCCCTTGATACATAGCAGATTGGTAAAGCTGACAATGATCAACCTGTGATTACTGAGACTAAAGAGAAGAATCTTTTGGTTTACTCATGTCCACATACGTGCAATAGACAAACAAGGACAATTAGCCATTTTTGACTGGTGTTTCAGGACACAAGCCTTACTTATGCATTGTAGAGCCACGATTAAAAAGTATTCTTGGCCACTGTCTGCTAAAGCATACGCACAGGGGATCCCATGAGAGACAAAAAAAGGCACCTCAACTATCAGTTAATCAGTGGGGCCTCTCTAACAGATTCCATGTCCAACAGCTCTTTTGCTCTGTTGGCAATGATGGACGAACATCTCATCAACTCAGGGCCAACACCAAGTATGGTCCCTCAGCAGCTGCAGGAAATCTTCCCTTTGGCCTGAACCATGGCTCCTACAAGCTCCACAGCTAGCACCTGATGGCGTGATGCTTCAAGCTCCATTTCTGCCATGGTTTTGCCAGGCTTTCACATGAGCCTAGGGCTGGCAGACCCTCTCAGAGGCTTTGAAGAAAGTCCAGATGTGCCTGGTCTGCTCTCATGCCAATAGAAATGCTGTGAGCCCTTCCCAGTGTACACATGGGCAAGCCCTTCAAAACTGATAAGTGAAAGAAAGCTCAAAGCCAAGTAGACACATTAGGTGGGGTTTTTCCATGATTTTTAGAGGGAGGAGAGACTGAAGAGGAGGTAAAAATGAGGGAGAAATAGCACAGGGAACACCAAGGTCAGAGAAAGGAGGAAGTGGTGGTACTCCATGTGCAAGCTCAGGTAGCTGGCCAGCAGCCCATGAAGGACCCACACTGGAGCAGATGAATATTCCTGAAGGATTGTAGCTTGTAGAGAGCCCACATTAGAACAGATTTTTCCTGACAGCAACTGCAGTTCATGGACAATTTGCAGTGGAGCAGAGGAAGTGTGAGGAGGAAAGATTAGCAGAGAGAAACCACTAGATAATGACTACATCTACCCTGCCACCCTGCCCCACTTGGTGTTGGTAGAAGAGTCTGGATTGAAGGAGTTCTGTTGAACCTGGAAAAGTGGGAAGGAAGGGTGTTGCTTTAATGTTCCTTTTGTTTTCATTATCCAAATTTATTTCAGTTGGCAATAAATTACATTGATTTTCCCTCAAGGAGGCTGGTTTGCCGCTAACAGCAACTGTCAAGTAATGACCATGTCTTTATCTTGGCCTAAGATCTTTCTCATCCTATTTTCTCCCCATGCCCTACAAGAGAAGGAGAGGGAGGAGGGAGTGAGCAGCTGTTAGCCAAGATTAACCTACCACAGCCTTCTTTTGGCATCTGAGGATTTCTCCTTTGTGGGATGGGGCAGAGATGTCCTACTTTTGCTTTACTCTTCCTCTACCACCTGGAAATATGGCTGGCACAGCCATTGACTAACCAGTGCAACATATCTGAAACTTCTAGCAGCATCTTAAACAGAGTCCAGGGTGTCTCCCCATAGTCCTGACAGGAAATATCATCCTTGGCCTCTGTTAGAATTAGGCTGGGTCCAGCACTAGAGGACAATTCAGAACCTAGATGCTCAGGCTCCATGCTGACCAAGCTGTCCTTCTCAGGTTGGTTTTGTGAAAAGCTATGGCACAAAACTCTGCATGGCACTGCACCCTGTAGCCCTCCTTATCTGGGCTAGTAGCCCAGCTACTAATACACAGAATAACCAAGATTGCTTACATAGCAAATAACCTTATCAGAGTGGATAGTCCTGACTCTCTGGCCTGTCCACGTGAATCAGACCATGAAAAGACTAATGGAATTTACAAAAACAATACTCCATCTTTAACACAGATTATAGCAGAATAAGGAGATGTGTGTGGCCTTTTGTTACTGCGTACAGCCATCTAGTGGTTAATTCTTGTTTAGAGTTCAAAAAAGAACAGTGCTGACATGAGACCAAGAGAATGAGGGCGCACAAGCCAGAAAACTCTCCTGCTCCTTGTACATCACATAAGGTTACCCTTGAGGTCTTGGCCTTCTTGGCTACTTGGCCATCTCAGCTTGTTTCTATTAGTAGACACCCATAAAGGAGCCAATGTAACATCTGGGCAATGAGCACCCACTGATACCAGATGGGGTAATACCTGACAGAAATGGCAACAGTTCTATTCCATTAATTCCGTGGCTATAAAAATCCCCATAATATCTTAAACAAACACTTAATGTCTTGGTGTACTTTTTATCCTTTTCTTTTACACATAAGGGGACATTTCCTAAAAAAAAAAAAAATTTATAACTTATTTCCTAAAAAAAAAATCATAGGCTATTTCAGCATTTCCACTTTGTTTCAGAGAAATACTGATTTAAGAGTCTTAAAGAAACACATGAAAACCAAAATAAAAAATAGCACAAGTATGTAACAGTTTTATTTCATATAAATTGCTTTACACATGCTAAACAGGCTGTGTGGGAATATTTAAAATTTAGCTAATAGTCAAATAATGAAATAATAAAAAGAAATTGCAGTAGAAACTGCAGAAATGTCTAACAATAATCTAATTCGTATCACTAGCCGAATACTAGAAAAGTTTGCTGTTAAGCCTGAGTAGCAGCTTCTAATCCCTGTCAAATTACTATCACAGGGTAGTATAATTCAACTAGTTGACTAATTTTGTTACATCTTCTCACTTCACCTTCCAAGAGGATGCCAGCTGGTCCCTGATCTGGGACAGGTACCAACCACACACACCACCCTCTCTCCTCTGCACTCAGGAAGCATTTGCCCATGGACCAGGCAGAGGTTGGCAGTGTGGGGAATGGGTTTATTGCAGAAGGAGAAAAGTTTTGATCACTTAGGCCCAGCCATATGTCCCCCAGTGCTACACTGCATATGTGCTGTATGAGCTATTTAGGGGCCCCACATAGCTGTAGCACCTCAGAGCAATGCATGAAAGGAGGCAAGACTCCCCACTTCATCTCTTAATGGTGTTTGCTTAACCAAGGACATGCCCTGCAGCCTATAAAATGTCAAGAATCAAACTGAACAGTATAATCTCTAGCACCTATGTCTGTATTCTCATACCAATGGAGCTTGCTCTACCTTATGTGGTAATCTGTCTACAGAAACAAATCAGTATTTTAATATGAAACACATACAAATGAGCCAAATCCTAATTTAGTAGGTTATAGCCACATGATGAAGACAAGCCTTTTCAGGCACATGTTACTAACATAGGAGAACATGGATTTATACAGGTTTGTGAGAAAAATGTAGACATCTGGGGTCAGAAGAAGCATTCCCCTGCTCCTGTATCACACCAGCACTTATTTCACTGGTAGGCTTTGTTGTGCATAAGCTGCTTATACAACCTTAATGCACAATAGATGCCTGAGAAAAAGCAAACAAGTGAAGAAAAAGTTACAAATTGTATTGGGTTGAGAACATCCTACCATCCTACTAAGAACACGATACTGATACAGCGTGACCTTTGCATCAAGAGTTCGGGGCCTTCCTGTTGAACGTTCTTTTATTTTCGTGCTGTTTAGCGTTACTGAGTTTTGGAGTATTATAGGGTTAGCTGGGAGCTGACCCCACAGATCAGTGCATAAGTGTGTGCTCAGGACCCAAAAAAAAGCTACATCTCAAAGCAGCAGGAGGGGTCACAGGACAAGGTTCAGCTGTGGTGGGCTTCTTGGGTTTCCTTCGATCAGGAGGAGCTCTTCCCATGCAGCCAGCCTACAGCATCTCCTTCACCTTGGGCAGAGGTCACCAATCCACTTGTCTGTCCCCATCTGCGGAAGACACAGATTGAAATCCCAGGTATTTCTGGGAGCCTGACCCAGGTTTCATATGAGTGGCATGTGGCAATCAGAGAAGGCAGTTTCCAAGCTGCACGAGGCAAGAAGACAACCTAAGCTGTTGCCTGGCCGCAGCTAATTCCTTCTTTCAGGCAGACGATGAAGCTGAAGCTCGGCTGACCGGCAGTCGCTCAGGAGCCCCGTGGATGCAAGGAGGAGGGCGGCTCCGCCCACGCACATCGCGCTGCCGGCGTGGGAGCTTCTTGTCACCCAGCCACAGGAGCTGCCGCTCGGCTCCGCAGCAGGAGCCTCCGGGCCGGTCCCCTCCCGCCTTTTAACACCTAACAGAGGAGCGCACGGCTACGGCCGTGGGAAAGCCGCAGCCTGGGACGAGTTCTTGAACGGGCGACTGCCCAGAGCGGAAAGATATCGGTCAGATTTGTTCTGCGCTTGCCTTGGTTCTCAGACTGGCCCTGCCCTGCTCTGCCCTGCCTTGCCCTGCCTTGCCCAGCCCATCCCAGCCCATCCCTGCGGGCCGCGGGACCGCCGGGGCCGGTTCCGCTCCTGCTTCGCGGCTCCTGCGCCGCCAGGGGGCGCGCACGGGCAGCGCCGGGGCCGCGGGACGGGGCGCGGTGCCGGTGGGAAGAGGCGGGGAACGGCGGGCAGGGATGCGGGGCGGTGGCACCCCCGGGAAAGAGGTTTGTTCTGTTCTGAGAGCCCGTGGAGAGGTGCTGCTACGCGGACCCGCTCCGCTCCCGCGCTCTCCCTCTCCTCTCCCTGGCCTTCTCCCTTTTCTCCTCTGCTCCTTCCCCTGGGCCACTGCGGTATTTTCTCACAGGTCCTTCCCCGCCCTTCTTTCTGCACGGCAGCTCTCTGTTGTTGGAAGTAATGGTTTGCTGACTGCCATGACAATGGCCAAAGGAAACGGTCAGACCCTTGGCCCCGAGCCAGGACAAAGTGTGCTATTTCTACCTTATGGCACGGTTTAGTCTCAAAGACATACCTGGTCGGCTCAGGCATTTAGGAAAAAATTCTCCACTGAAAGGGTGGTCAAATAAAGGTGGTCAAACATTGGAACTGAGTGCGTAGGGAAGTGCTGGAGTCACTGTCTCCAGAAGTGTTCCAAAATATGGGTAGATATGGTGCTTAGAGACATGGTTTAGTTCTGCACTTGCTTGTGCTGGGCTGATCGTTGTACTCAATGATCTTAGAGGTTTTTTCCAATTTCAACAACTCCACGACTTTCTAATTTTTCTGTGTAGTCACTCCTGATGTCTTTTAGCCCTTGTGATCTGTTTTAAAAGAAGCACCATGTCTTTATCACCTAAAAAGAAGCAGGCATAAACCAACATTATTTCAGAGGGACCTTACAGGCTTGACATGCAAACCTCATGACGTTCAGCAAGGCCAAGTGCAAGGTCCTGCATGTGGCTCAGGACAATCCCAAGCACAGATGCAGGATGGGTGAAGAATGGATTGAGAGCAACCCTGAGGAGTACGTGGGGATGTTAAAAAGCTTGATATGACTTGACAACATGCACTTGCAACCTGGAAGGCCAACTATATCCTGGGTTGCATCAAAAGCAGTGTGGCCTGCAGGTCAAAGGAGGTGATTCTGCCCCTTTACTCTGCTCTATTCAGACCCAACTTGGAGTACAACATCCAGCTCTGGGCTCCCAACATAAGAAGGGCATGCATGGACTTGTTGGAGTGACTTCAGAGAAGGGCCATAAGGACAACAGGAGTGGTGGAGCCCCTCTCCTATGGTGACAGGGTAAGACAGTTAGGGTTTTTCAGCCTGGAGAAGAAAGAGCAGACTCTGGAGAGACCTTATAGCAGCTTTCCAATACCTGAAGGGGATCTGCAGGTCAGCTGGAGAGGGACATTTTACAAGGGCATTTAGTGACAGGACAAGGAGTAACGGCTTAAAACTGCAAGAGAGTAGGTTTAGGTGAGATATAAGGGAGAAATTCTTAACTGTGAGGGTTGTGAGGCACTGGAACAAGTTGCCCCATCCATAGAAGTGTTCAAGGCCAGGTTGGATGGGACTCTGAGCAACCTGGTGTAGTGGAAGGTATCCCTGCCCATGGCAGGGTGGTTGGAACTAGGTGATTTTTTTAGGTCCCTTCCAACCCATAGAAACATTCTGTGTTTCTATGAGCTCACATTAAAAAAAAACCCCACAGCATTTTGCATGGCAAATCTCCCCAAGGCACCACTAAGAATTCGGTAATTATTTCAGCAAAAGCCGAGAGTGGCACATTCTGCAGTCTGTAACACCTTCAAAGAGCAGCTCACCACCTAAGTGCTTCATTGCAGTGGCTTGGGAGTCACCATGGGCTTGCCAGTATCACATACGTTCACAACCCTTCAGTGTATTTATGCCTGCAGTTTGCTCATAAATATTCCCTGCACTTTTGCATGAGAACTAATGTTGCAGACTCTGAGCTGGGAGCCTGAAGTACTTAGTTCTCTAACAAACATAATCATTAGAATTAAGTCTGGCAAGGACACAAAGTAGACAAGGCCTTGCATGGGGAAAAGTAATTCAAATTAATTTGGTGAAAGACTGATTTAACCATATTAAGGAGATCATGTAAGCCCTCAGGGTCACCATTTTAAGGCAAAGGAAATTTTCTTTTCTTTTTCCCCAAATTCTACTCTGAGGGACTTCATCCGATATACTGGGAGTTCCCCTGCATGTTCCACCACTGTTGTTGTTGTTAATGCAACGTACAGGTACTTTCCCTCTTTTCCCACTGCTGTGGTATGCTGTAAATCATCTCCTTTATTATGACCTAGGCAGTGTGGAAGGGTGAGAAGTAAATTTCTGTACAAAGTGGTGATACTAGATTCTCTTTGAAAGAAAGAGTGTTACAGTGAACATATTTCTGTAAGTCTTTTCTGAAGAGAGGTGCAGGTACAAAATCAATTCCCAGTGTCAAATCCAGGCCACCCTGTTCCTTTCCTGAGTCTGGTCTAACACCAGAGTTAGGGCAGTGGAGTGTGGCAGACACAAAAATGGGAAGAGGAAACAGTACTTCAGTGCGGAGTTGCAACTCTTTGTGTTAATCCCTTTGATCCTGTTCTCCCTTCTGCACAGGTGAGGCAGTGCTGTGAATATGGCTCCAACAAAAGGAGGCAGCAACTAATCTCAAGTCATTGAGCCACTTTACTTCATCATGTGAACGTGCCTAACAAATTTGTGGAGATGTCACCTTCCACCAAGGATAAAATCATGGGTAATTTCCTCAGTGCAGAAGAGCTTATGAGTTGGAGATGAGACACTGAAGAGCTGTACATGATTTCTGCTTTCTGTGCATGCAGAAAGACAGGATGGGCAGATTGACAGGTACTTTCTGGCTGAAACCACTCTGATTTGGGTGGAGCAGGCTTCACACATCTCCAGCTGGCAGTTTCACTCTGTCACTAGGCCAAGCGAAGCAAATTAAACTGCCTGGAGTTGCTACAATGAGATATTAATCTATGCCTGGATTATGATTAACTCCTTAATGCCACGCTGCCTACCAAACAATTTGTTACTCAACCATAAACACGAGTCTCTAACAGCTTGCTGCCCCTCCTGCAAGCATGCAAGCAGGAGCTCTTCTTCCCAAGTCACTGGCTTTTGTTGTGGACTTGGCAGAAATAGTACCATCTCCGCACCCCAGGACTAGCACAGAGCTGTCTGAGGCAGAGGTAGCAGCTGGAGAAAACACCCGCTCCAGGAGAAAGGATGCCTACAGTAGAGATGGAGATCTCCATCTTGGTTCTTAAAGTGATTTTAGAATAAAGACAGTGCCTGCCAGTGATTGTTCACACTTCTTTTGTGCCTTCAGGAGGCCCTGAAGCTTATTCTCCAAGCAACAGATAATCAAAGTGGGGTTATAATATGGTTAAACTTTTCAGTAACTGGACAGGATCCAAAGTGTTTCTATACAAGCTAAAATCGTATGGTTAGACATGATTAATGTTGTTCTTGCATTGATTGGAAAGGAATCATGTAGGTAACTATTTTATCCCTAACTCAGGGGGCATGACGTTAAGTGGTTTTGTTCATTTGTCTGATATCTAAAATTTTGCAACCTTTCAGTGTGCTTATGCAGTTTACTCATAAATATTCTCCTCTGACTCTTTAATATTGGGCAGAAAGATGGAGATCTTGAAAAGACATAGGTGATGAATGGTGCATTGTCAGAATGAAGTAAACATGTTCAGATCAGCAAACCCCTGTTAATCTGCTTTCTGTTCCTGAAGGTTTCTAAGTACCAGAAGTGCTTTGTATTTTGACAGGTTCCAACAGGTAGAGTAATCACAAGGCCCAGGAAGCCTGAGGTTCAGCTGTCTCCCATAATACATGGATATAGCCCCTTTCTTACATTGAGTCTCATGACTTCACATCCCACAGGTCTACAGAAGGAGCACAGCTCTGCAGCACAGTGATGAAGATGCTCATGTGGCAGGGAAGAGGGAAAACCAGGGAACTGTATTGCAGCCACTTCTATCCATGAGCATGAATGTAGGTACGTAATTATGACTATATACGAGTTCTTAAATGTATAAGCAGCACTTTGAGAAAAGGCAGGTTTTCCCAAGGTGTTCCCTCAGGTAAGACATGCTAATCTCTGAGACCAGGGCAGTGATTCCTTCCATCTCTTTGCTGTTTTACATACCCTTTTCTCTCCCTCAGTGTCCCCTCCTCAGGAGGCAGCTTGAGTGTCACCTGGCAAAGCGATGCAGTGTTTAAACCATCCCCCTTCCTTGTCCTATTGCTATATGCCCATGTAAATAGTTGCTCTCCCTCTTTTTTATGAGCCTTCTTTAAATACTGGAAGGCCACAATGAGGTCTCAGAGCCTTCTCTTCTCCAGGCTGAACAACCTCAGCTCCCTCAGCCTTTCCTCACAGGAGAGGTGCTCCAGCCCTCTGATCACCTTCATGGTCCTCCCCTGGACCTGCTCCAACAGGTCCATGTCTTTTTATGTGAAAAACTCCAGACCTGGACACAGGCAGGGTCTCACAAGGGCAAGGTAGAGGGGCAGAATCACCTCCCTCAACCTGCTAGTCTTCTAGTCACTCTTTCAATGCAGCCTAAGATGCAGTTGGCTTTCTGGGCTAAGAGCGAGCACTGTTTGCTCATGTCCAGCTTTTCATCCACTGGAACCCCCAAATCCTTCCCTACACGGTCACTCGTGACATGTTCTTCTCCCAGTCTGTACTCATGTCTGGGATTGTCCCAGGTGGAGCACCTTGGACTGGGACTTGTTGAACTTCATGACGTTTGCATGGGCCCATTCTCAAGCTTGTTCACATCCCCCTGAATGGCATCCTTTCCTTCTGCTGTGTCAAATGCACCTCTCACCTTACCTGCAAACTTCTGGAGGGTGCAGTTGATCTTTAAGGTCCCTTCCAACCCAAATCAATCCATGATTCTATGATTTTTGCTTCTGTTTTTTTCACCTTAGCAACACTGAACTACATAAACCACTTTTCTTCCTCTGATAGTGCAGACATAACTGAGCATAATACCCTGCCAGCACCTAAAGCCATCCTGCTCATTAGCAGCACCACTCTGACTACATCACTATTTGTGTGTTTGTGCCCTTAGATGTTACTGTCCCCATACATGCACATGCAGCATGTTCTGCATCAGCCAGTTTGAAAATTGAATCTTCCCTTCTCTAATCTGCTGAATGAAAGTGGATTGTTGAATGGCTTCATTACTTCCCTTACCTCCAAGAACTTAATAGCTCTAAGTGTGCCAACAGTGTCATTGCAATGTGACATGAAAGAGGGAAACAATGCTCTCACCTGTTGCAAATGTATGAACCTTGTAAACAATGCAGACACATGCCCACCAAGTGGCATATGATGTCAGTTCTTTGCCAGTCCATTAAACAATTCACTGTCAGCAACTTGAAACCAGAACTGAGAAATTGAGCTTTCGTTTCCATCTGAGGATCTAGCACTTTTGAGCAGGATCCTAAACTGGAAAATGTGTTAGAGAATATATAGGTGAGGAGATTTCTGTATGTTAATCTATCTAAATGATTGATATATCACAGCTCTGTATGTGTGGTCTGTTTCTGGGCTGAATCATCTGAGGTTCTGCTGTGTGCTTGAGTGTGGACAACGTGAGACCAATTTTAGACATACTACTCACAATAGCTCTTGGATGTCGATGCCAAGGTTGCTCAGGCTGGGCTCACCTCCTCAAAGGAGGAGAGCAAGAGGAGATGATTTTCCTCAGACTTTGCTTTCTATGAAAGTATTGATTCTCAAAGGAGGCTGCACTGCAGCTGTCTAAATTTTTATCTCAGATCCATGTCAAAGGTATGTTCTTAACTTTCTATTTTTTTCATGTTTCCTCACACTTATTTCACATGAAATGCACCTGACTGAGAAGTTATGGTGGAAGACACAATCCCGACTTCACTTAACAACAGCTACAGCATCAGAAGCAACAATGAGATCTTCTCCAATGCTGATTTAGTAGTGCATTCCAACTCCTGATTTAGGAAAGGAAAAAAGGTGCTTCAGTTCATTCGAGTCCTTCCTCCTGATGGTGCCAATCAGTTAACTCTGTTTGGTTTTTTGGGACTCATAGAAAACAATTTTAATTTTTTCTCTCTGCTTCAAAGGAGAATTTTTCTTAGAATGATAGAGTCCCCAAACCAAATATAGATCTGTTGTACTTGACATACGACTTAGAATATTAATATGGACCAAGGGGGTGTGTTTTGCTTAGTTTGGGTTCTGTTATGTGTAGTGATAAAGCCAGAAGATCCTGAGCTCTTGTAGATATCTTACACACCCACTTGAAAATACCTTGACCATTTATACACTGTTAGATCTTTAACTTTTCCTTGGGTGTGATGGGTTTTTTCTTTGAAACCAGAGAAAGCATTAATGGAGAATGAGCTGCGCATGTGGGCTACAGAGAATTGCCTTATACTGTCACTTTATAGGAGTGTTTCTAAAGGAGGTCTCTGGGATTTTGAAGAATGCAGATAAAGAATTAGGAGTAGTTGGGGGGGAAAATCAAATCCATGTACTTCTTAAGAAGAGCTTGCCAAAGACCTTGATGAAAACATGGTTGGGCCCATCTAGAGAAGCTCTCAGAGATCCACTTCACATTGCTAGGACAGGGGTTGTCTTCTGAGTCTAGAGACAGCAGAAAAAGTGATTCTCTGTTATTTTTTTCTTTCACAGCTCTTCTGTTAACATCTCAGTTTAAAAAGCTAATTAATGTAGATCAGAGGAAAATAAAGACTTGGTGAAAAAAAGTTTGAAATATCCCAATAGTCTGTGTCTGAAACAAGGTAGGGAACACTAACACAAGTCATTCTGCAGGCAGTTCAATGAGGTATAACCTATGGCAGTAGGCAAAAAAAACTAACAAAGGGAGTAATAAGAAATTTAATTGGAAGGAGATCCTTCTCTGCATCTTTGAAAGACTGTCACAGCCACTGCCAGGTTCTGGGAAAGCAAGATCTCTAATCACATATCGTTTTTATGATGAAAAACTGATCTTCCTCATACTGGCAAATGAGAAGACTTGAGAATCAGACAGATTCTGATATGAACAGAAATAAGTCTTATGATTCAAGAAAGGTCAATTTAGAACATGGATTTCTAAATATCTGGACTCAAACTCAGTTAAGGTTGATTTATGTCTAAAAAGGAACAACAAAATTGATGCTTTGAAATATAGCCCAGTTGTTATCTAGTGTACATGACAAGTTTTCAGCTGGTTGCTTTTACATTACCACCTAGAGACTCTCTGATGAAGAGGTTTGCCACAGCTCATATACAACCTAAACCAAATGTATCACTATTTGCATAGTCTCTCATTAGTGAAATTATAGATTTACACACATCTTCACTCAAGAACTGTATTTCATGGATTGGTTTGCTTGTTTATTTATTTATGAGACTTACCAAGTCGTATAATTGAGACAGGCCGACAATTCATTATTTCCCATTTTATTAACAGGGAATAGGAAGATTTGCATAATGCTTACTATGGAATATTAAACTGTCATCAGTCTGTTAAAAGTTAAAGGAAGAATTGATTAAAAGAATCCATTTCTCAAGTCTGCATGTATTTCTAAAATTGGTACTAAATTTCAGCTCCTCTGGCTGTTAAGCCCAGGTATTTTTCCTGTGAATAGACTGCTGTTTGTTGCACAGGCTAGTGCCTGACCTGGACAATGTTTTCCTGTCCTTGTACAAGATTTATTGGATTTCCTTGTTTATTGCTTTCTCCAAGCCAAACCCTGCTGAGCCTGAACAACGCCCTCATGATTCATCATCCCCCCCCATGCCACAGCAATGTGTTGCTCAGTTACCAGAACAAACTGACTGATGCTGTGCAGCAACTTCCAAGACAGCCAAGATAATCACTGCTGTGCCATAAACTGGGAGGGGAATGACAATGCTAATGCCACAATGATGGTTATTCTGGTGTCCTTGGGACACTGAAGTAAAAGCAGTACCAGCACCACTGCTCCTGATCATAGAGGGATAGGCTTCAACCTCTCTAGACTACAAAGCTTGAACTTTTAATCAGGTCTGAAAGAAAAAAACAGGGTTGCTGGTTTCTGTTAGAATATTTACAACTCCCAAACATTTTGCAGGCTGCTCAGAATCAGCCAGGTAAGTTGAAATATTGCAAATATTCTTAGTATTGTGATACGCTTCAAATGAAGTTATTTTGTGCTGTCACAATTGCTCTCACTCTAAAACATGGGAAAGGACACAAAGGGCAGTATTGCTTCACCTGTTTCAATCACCACATCACCACAGTGTCTGATGAAAGCAAATTGGGATGTGAGGACACATAGTACTAAGAGGAAGGAAAGTAGCTTCATCCTTTCTTTTCAGATCAGGGTGTTGGTAGTGTTGCCTTGGGTGTTGCATTTGAGGAGTGGCTGTGTTTCCATCCTGAGGAACAACAGGCTCAGGTTGTTTGCTAGTTTTAGAATTCAATAACAGTTAAATTCAAAAGCATCCATTTCAGTTTACTTTTCAAACATTCATCCTTTTAACAATTCTACAAGTGGTTATTATCCCTATTTTACATAGAAACAGGTATTCTGAGGAGGTAAGTGGCACTGAAGGATTACAGCATGCAGTTCCTGCACTCACTGGATTACTGGATGTGCTTTTCTGTTCATCCCTCATATCAATATGTGTAGGCAAAACTGATGTTCCTACTCAATAAAACAACAGCTAAGATCAACCCCCTGTGGATTCCCTTTCCCCCTAAACCCCCACCACAACAAGCTACTCCTGAAGCAAACTATAATGAAAGTCTAGTTTGCACATGCAGCTCACCAAAATCTTTCCCTGCCGTACATCCACATGGATCGCTAGCTGCAGCAGTAAGAAGGTGCAACTGAAAAATAACATGAAGAGCATTCCCTTGAAGTATCTGAAATACTGGCATTTCACATCAGGATTAGCAGCCATTTCCAACTCTCTTGAGCTGTTTCCTCAGTGACATGTGTTTCTTAAAAAAGACCCTCAAATATAGCCTCCTCAACACCACTTGCTCCTTCTGTAGTTCACTTACTGACCTGACCAGACACAGTCACCCTACATTTCCTGGGGAAAAACAAAACAAAACAAAAAAGCCAAAACCAAAAACCAACCAACCAAAAAAAAAAAAAACCAAAAAAAAAACCCCCCACAAAAAACCCGAGTACTCCTGATCCTTTTTATCATTTCTGTGTGCTTCCAGGGTTTTTCTTTACTAGGATACTTACAGAAAGTTGACTTTGAAAGGACAAGTTGCCCTGAGTTTCTGCTATCAAAAGACTTCAATAGTTATCAGACAAGAGTGGATAAAAATGTGGGTTAATAACTCATTGAACTGGAATGCAGACTCTTGTCTTGAGCATGTGCTTTTGTCCTTTGCTCCCACTTCCTCTTTGATTGATGCCTGAAAGATTTCCAATTAGTGCAGCTGCTGATCACTCAACTTTTTAGTCCAGCGTAGCTTGAAAAAGCTTTAACATTAGTAACTCCTGAAGAGCAATGAGCAAAAACCTTGTCTTTTATGTGAGGCATGTCTCCTTGTTTGTGTTGCTATAAAAGCTCTTAGTAAATCAGTAACATTTCAACATAAACCATTAGCTAATTATAAAATTAGTTGTCTTCCCTTTGCTTGTAATTCAGCTTGTACTACACAGGGAGCGAAGGAAATGCCACCCTGGACTGAAGAAGAAGCCAATACTTTACAACACGTTATCTTCAGCAATAGCAACCACATTGGTCATAAACTGGTCATGTTGCAGCGCCTCCCATTCTGAAGAAACAGGCAGAGTCAGATCCAGCTTAATCTCTGGATCCAATTGTGTGTGCCCCACAGCCTTGTCCCAAGATTTTTCCTCATATAGACCCAAGGAGACCGATATGCCAGGTGCTTGAGCCTAGAGGCGAGCAGCACAGCCAGCGTTGGGTCACTCTCAACACAGCTTTGCTTTAAGGCAATGTCTGACCTAGCCAAAGAGGCTGAAGTCCCAGTGACAAAAACTCAGGTTTGGGTCTCACTCTTCAAATGGACAGGATATTCACAATGCCCTCCAGAATGGACATTTTTTTTTACATTCTCATTTCATTACATCTAACTGCAAGAACATTTCTCTTTTCCACATTTATTTTTCCCTGTACAGAAATTCCTTAATGAAAAGTAAATCCTGGTTATTCACCAGAATCAAAACTTTCATAAAATTCAAGCTAAAAATTCAATTTATTGACAGTGGTGAATGAAGAAATTTCTTTTCTACAATTTATGTTTTAATATTTTTGTATTTCCACTTCTGAGATAGATCTAAAAAGTCTACAGGAAAAGTTATTTAGAAACATAAAGATTTACTAAAGCTATTTCCATAAGCCTTTTTGTTTTGACAAGATTAAAGATTTCATCTCATTAAGCACTGCTTTTGTCATTTCGCAAGAATAAAAAGAATATCAAAATTAAGTGCCTAAGACTGCAAATGAAGTGTTACAGTCTTACTTTGTCCAAATGTGATTTTTTTTCAGTGGGAAAGGTTTCTATATGAATTTTTTTTTAAATTTATTTTAGTTTTAATAGCCACACAGGCTCTTGTTAGCTGCAGAATTAAACAAGAAAACTTCAATGCCTAGAAACAGAAATCGTCTGGTAAAGGATTCAGTATAAGCCCATAAATCTCTAATTATTTAAATTATATTTGTTGCTAATAGTATGTTTTGCTAGTCACAAATGATGGAACAATGACTATTAAAGTTTAAAGGAAACTCTTTATTACACAGATGAAAAGCAAAACATCCTTTTAACATCCTATTGGGTATATTAAATTATTATCATTAGGATGGGCAAAGTTGTTGCTTTAAATGACCCTCCAGAAATTATGGTCTTTCCTTAATTTAAACCCACTTGAAAAGAATGAACGCTACAGAGTTGTGAAATCCTCTTTTTGCAGTGAGTCAGGAGGAGGAGACAACGTCAGAGGACAAGCTGTGTATTGGGTAAGTGATTTTCCCTTCACAGTTGAGCTTACTGACCAAGTAACATAACCCATGAAGGGAGGGCTGTCTATTCAGATGTGGTAAAACAGTGCTTTTTTAGCTATTACCTGCACCTTTCTTCCTCATTAAAACAGGTGCTGCTGGCCTCCATCACAAGTTGAATATCCTGGTTTCCTCTCTGACATTTGTCATTCAGAGAAGGTCATTTAAAACCACCAGGAGATTTCTATTGACAAATTTTTGGAGATGAAACTGTAGGGCTTACACATTCTAAATTTGAATCAGACACCTGAAAAATATTTCTATAAACCTGCAGTAGTTTATGAAAGCTATGAAACTGTTCACAATACTTACTTGAAAAAATATGTTAAAATATGATTAGTTGTGCCATTTTGATTCCACCTTTCAAAAGATCATGAGATTACTGAACAACATTGGTTTCTTGGTGCAGTATCTGGGTCATCTAGGATGGGGGAGGGGTAAACACAGGAGTTTTATGCAGAAGACACCATCTAACATCTAGATACAGTTAGAGAAATAAACCAGTGAAAGAACATCCCTTGCTGACACATCTAGCCTATCATTTCACTTTAGACAAGTCACAGTTGGCTGATAATAGAAATAGCATCTAGACTGAAGTATTGCAGAGTTTTTCCACTGCCTTGCTGCCAAGATTTCTTGTCTCAGTTTCTCCTCACTTTCCATTCCCACCACATCTCCATTCCACTGGCTCTCCATTTTTCCTTTTGGCTTTAAAGACACCATCAGTGAGTCTACAAGACAAAATTAATTAGATGACAAAGCTGAGAAGGTGCTGGTTGTGGCATAAAGTAATTTCTTTGGTTTGCCTCCTGCTGATGTTCTGCACAGAATGGTCCTTCATGGCCTCCTCCCCCTGTTTGCAGGATGTTTGCAATCTCTATTGGGAAGGGTACGATGGTTAATTGGAAATTAGGGCAAGAGGGCGGAGGCTCCTAAAACATAATTATAAAGCGCCATGCTATGTCCCAGCACTGCCATGGGAAAGGAGCTAGTAATTTTAATTTCAGTGCTATAATGGCTTCTCTGCCAACTGTCTCACTGCCCTCAAGCGATTGCAGAGGAGCTGCTCCCCAGCATCAAGTGCTGGATGACTGTGCCTCCTTGTCTCCTTGCTAAGGAGGTTTGGAGCAGCCCAGCCCTAGCCTGAGGGGCATTTTCTGCCCAAGAACTGATACTGAATGTCTCATCGCCAGCGTCTCAGCCCAGCATTTTCGGCTGATTCAGCTCCTTAGGCCACAGTGTATTTCTTAATCTGTTGTGACAGTAGAAATACACTGGCTGCCCTGAAGTTGGAACACAGCCTTTCTGTTGCGCAGATCAAGTGTTCTATGTTGAACTTTAATGTGAGTCGATGTTCTAGATGCCTACTATTTGCATCTATACAGTATTTTGTCAGTCCCAAAGCCTCATGGGAATTGCTATTTGAGGGGTATTAATTCAGATCTTTTTGCTTGCAGGAGGTGGACTATAGCCCCACTGACCATCACCATGGGGAAAGAAGGAGGCATGATGATAAAGCTCTATGATACAGACACAAGCACCTTTTGGAATGGCTCCTGCATGCTAGTTCATTATTTTTTTAATTGTTAGGCAGCCTACATCTTTATTCTATTAACACAGAAGAAATGGAGCTCCCTAACACAAGGAAATTAAAACATCTGTAGAGCTGTAGTGAGGCACAGATCACATTTTTAGTAGCAGGAGCGTAAGGCAGAAGCAGTGTATCATTTGACATTCCTCTGTCTTCAAAACATTTTTCACAGGCTGTCAACAAGTATTTATTTGACTTGCAGGAACTCTCAAAACCAGACGAGTAAGTGAGGAGGAGCCCACGTACAAGCCCAGTCATCCGTAACTTGGCTTAGACTTCTGTGATCTTTCATCTGATAACCTTCAAAACCAGGCCTTTCTTGGCATTTCACTTGCTGTTTGGATGGTATTGCTTGAAAGAAAGAATCTCTTTGGTTTACATTAGCTTTACATCAGCTATACTACTGTTTTTAATAGCAAAGCTTCTGTTTGTACAATAGCAGAACCAGGCCAGTTCTGGAGCAAATAGATCACTCGATGAAAAGCAAATCAGATCCCAGCTTGACTTTAAACTCTCATAATTGTCATTTGTGAATATTTTC
Organism: Formicarius rufipectus; assembly: GCA_013399695.1. Classification (NCBI taxonomy): domain Eukaryota; kingdom Metazoa; phylum Chordata; class Aves; order Passeriformes; family Formicariidae; genus Formicarius; species Formicarius rufipectus. The sequence goes on along the minus strand of VXAU01000575.1, from coordinate 841,286 downwards.
ATGCACTGTAAAATAAAAATTAAACAACTAAAATGTCATACTGCATACTTGGGATGACAATTCAAATTTTTCCCTTTAAATTCTAAATTTAATTCTAAAATCTGGAAAAAAATACACCAGGAAAAGGAAGCTGAAATAAATATTTTGGTTTGGGCTGATGTTCATGAAAGTAAACCAAATAAAAAGAATGCCCAAAATGCCCTAAAGAATCGATCATTTAAGCAAATTTAAAACTAAAGTTCTGAATTTTTTCCACAGTAAGATACAAACAAACACAGATCAGACTGCAGCTGTTTTGATTACACAAGACTGATGAATATCAAGACCCATTTCCAATATTAATCCAAACCAGCACCCCACATGTAACAACGTTTGCTACATTAGAACAAAGCATCCTTTTCCAAAACATACACTATATATGAACTGTGTATTATTCTGTGTAAACTAATAGTATATCTAGGACATGATAATGCACTATGATGCCTGAAGCCATCTTTCCTCCTTGGATTGATTTTTGTTTGCTTCGTGTTAGGTACTATCCTGTTGCAGGTTCCACAGCAATCTTTGAGTTGCTTTGTATTAAGGGGTGGAAATGAATGTGGAGAAGAAATACTCCCACTTTCTTTGAACCTTTAGAGGACTAATTCCTGCAAGCACCATGGTTCCCAAGTGCCCTCTGGAGCTTGGGAGGTGAAGGCAGAACATGTCATTTCAAGTCTGCCATTGCAGAAAGTCTTTATCAAACAGTTCTTGTGCCCCTATTTGTCTTTACTGGAGAACCAAAGAATTTTGCTTTAACCTAGTTCTTCAAATTTTTATTTTTTTTTTAATGCTCCCTCATGTTTGCCTAGATGCTCCCTAAGCATGCACTGCAACAGAGATGAGCAGCGCTCCCCTGCAGCCTGCTCACACGGATAGGGTGAGGAGTTCTCCCCAACTGGTTGCTGCATGGCAGGAGAAAGGAGGGACTTGAAGGATGCCCAATACACCACTGGTGATGACAGTAATTATCCAGAGTGGTAGTCATGGTGATGCTTTAAGATTCTTAAGATTTGTAGCATATAGATTTTTAACATAGCTGTATAGTTTCTAATAATTTAAAATAGCAGTTAACAGTTACTAAACCTCCCTTTCTCAGGCTTCGTGTCAAATTCTCAAAATTCTTCAAATTCTATTTAATATTGTTTTCAAAGAAAAAAAAAATGTAGCAAGTGCATCTTGTTTGGAATATGTACCCAGAAGGACATAATATCATTGTAATTAAAGCGGAAGGCCCAGAATCTTTGGAGAAGCTCCAAAGAAGGCATGTGATGCTGAAGATGATGATAGTGAAGAAGAAAGGTATCTTGAGACCTCTGACTCAATTCTGGGAAGGTGTGCCAAGGGGCAGACTTGAGGGAGGTTCTGGGGGTGGACAATTCTCAGGTTGGGTATATCCCTTAGATATGATCATTTATAACTTATAGAATTGTAGGAGTTCTATGCTGTGATGTGCATTTATGTATTTATTGCACCTTAAAGTGCTTAAATTAAAAATACTCACTATTTTATGTATACTAATAGTGTCTTAAAAGTTCTTTTCTTCCATTTTAGGCATCAATGAGAAATGAGGCAGCAGCCAGGACAGTAGCACAGATTTGGAAGGCAGTGTGCTACTGGGGAAGGAAGGTTTGAAAAGGATGAAGCAGCTAAAATACAAGTTTTTTTCAGTTGAAGCAAGAAGCTGTGTTGGAGGAAAGCTCAGAGGTGACAATGGTGCCCCTGGGTATTGCCATAGGCAGTGCCAGAAGAAGAGGTACTCTTATTGTCTGGCTAGTGATACATGTTGGATTGAAATCAGAGGTTGATTCTCAGATGATATTTCAAATCAGCCTTGTATGGCAGATGGATGGCAAAGCAGAGCTGGAGTAAGATAATGAACACGAAGATAATCAGTTTTCTTTGAAAGTCAGAGACAGCACTTGGTGAAATCAGGAGATCTTCACCTGTGCTGTGACCCATGGCAAAATGTAAAATTTCAGCACTTTGTACTCATCCTCCTGCTACTAATCCAAAGTGTATGTCTTGGTGTCAAAGCATCAGGCCTAACAATCTTGCAGAAAAATAGGTGCATCTGTTCTCTCCCTTATTCTGTATATAATTCATGGAAGTATCTTAAGGAAAGCCCTAAATCTTGAAACAGTGAAGTTTTGATTTACAAAACTCTTGGGCTAACCACTGTGAGTTTCCAAATCTCTAACCTTCCTCTTCACCACCCCCCACCCCCCCCAAAAAAAAAATCTCAGATGAATAAAATGACAGTTTCAACTTGCTAGTAACTTGTTTGGGACTGTAGGTTAAAACAGAGGGAACCCTTCTGCTCAGGTGGACAACCATGAAGACACTAGCCATATCATACAAGGGCCAAATGAGTTCTTCAGGCTTTCTCCCTAAAACTCGCTTTCCTGGGAACTGTAGGAGGCAGAGGTGATAAGCAGCTCCTCCTTCTGTGTACTGAAGGATTCAGAAAACAGTGCCCAGAAGATTTGTTAATGTTAGTGAAAAACTGCAAGACAACAGAGAGTACACACTCATTTGAAGGAGGGGATGCAAAGGTAATTTGGCTGCTAATCATCCAAAACCATTTTATTGTCAGGACTGCAAGTAGATTTTGGGACACCATTTTTGCACAGGACTGGGTTTTTCTCTTGAACATCAACTCCCATTTCTTTCTTATTTTGAGGGCTAATTCTAAAACAGCCTGAGAAAATCTTCCATCCTTCTGATTTTCCTTATGTCTGCAAGATATTATTACATCAAAACATTTTATTTAAGAAACAGAGGGGGGAAGGCTAAGGGATAAAATCCTAGTTGTATTAATCTTTTGTATAAACTTCAGGTATGAACATGGCAAGCATGAGTGCTCTTGTCAGGACAGGGTGTGGTAAAAATGGGACAGCTCACCAAAAAAAGCAGTAATGCTTTACAGAAGAAGTGCAGTGAGAAGAATTCCATATGGGAGAAAAGAAGAATGAAGAACTGGAAATAACAGTGCAGCCCCAAATATGATTTACACAACTTTGGTTCATCCTCACTCACATTGAGGTCAACTATAGACTAAATGGTGATACTATGTATGTGTATATGTATATGCCTTTATGTAATATTTTTTCTTCACTCTTTTTCTTGTTTGCATTTTACTTATTTGTTTGATGCTATGCTAAGGGCAAGGTTCTAGGACAGCAGTTAGGAAATTTCTTTGTAAGAAATGGGGAACTTGCATGTAAGCCAGCTCTACAGTCAATAACAGTTGAGGCAATATGCTTCTTATGGGTTTACACTTACCTATGGAAAAATCCTACAGGCAACATCTGCCTCTTTGTTTGATCTGCATTGGAACAATCAAGGGCTATTTGAAGTACTCTATGATGTATTCTCCATGGATACCTAATATAATTTCTTTTCAGTTTGATACAATCCTTGGAGTAGGTTTTCACAAAACTGTTTTTACAGGAAAACAGATGGCTTGGGCCAACAGTGGCACAAGTAAAATGATGTATCATAAAAGCTATCCAAGAGAGTACAGTTTGATCTGCTCTCACCACATTTATTGTAAATAGTAAAACTATTTTGAAAGTTTTTCCTGTAAATTTTCCTCATGCCAAAGTCACATGCAAAATTTTCACTCTGATCATAAAAAATGAAAAGCCAAATCGAAAAAAAATTGCTGGATCAGTGCATATGCAGGAACTCTGTGGAACTAACCAGTGTGTGCAGATGGACATATGAGCAGTATTTTGACAGTGTGGAAAAAGATAAAGGAAGAGCCACCTGACTGTCAGTCTCTCCCCATTATTGCCTATATAACAGTGTCTTGATACTCAGGTTTGATTTCCAATATGACCCAGAAGTAACTCTTTGGCTGTTCAGATCACAGTCCTTCTAGCAAGACTGATTTCCACTTTCTGACAGAGTGTGCTAATAGGCCGGTCTTGTTTGCCCTTATCACAAGCTTAATCATTTAGTTCTTTTCTTAAATCGACTCATCTTCAGAGCACACATAAATCCACTGGATATAGAAATGCACACGGAAGTGTTCCCAGAAATTGAATTATAAGAAGTAATAACTGTCTCCCAACTGAGATGTGCTAAAAGGAAAGATGAATCTTTTTACTACAACCATGTTATGTGATATAATTATGACTCAGACTCTGCTAATCTTATGTACATGGAATTGTCCTTTATTCCAGAAATGATGCTGTCTGCTATAATGCTTATTTCTTACCTTATACATACCAGTGTCCTACTCTAGAAATAAACAGACTTGCTTACTGCAGCATCCCATAGATTGATTCTGAACACATAATGAATGTCAGCCTCCAGAAAATCAGTAAGTGTTTTGCAAGTGATGAAAATTAGGTCAAAACTTCACTCACCATTAATTCATAAAATAAAATATGCGCAATTTAAATACAGTTGCAAAATAGTTTGCATTTGAATTGTTGGTGAAGCAGGCTGTATTTTAAGACCAAATGCAGGTGCCTGAGAAATGTAAAGTGAAATACAGACATATTTGCAGAGAAAATTGAAGAAAAGACCAAGATGCACACATTATACAAGCTCTGACAGAAATGCCAGAAATTAAACTGAACATATTAACCTACCAGTAGGAAATTTTCACTTTTTCTTTTGTTTCAGCTTGTATCTGGAGGGCTGCTTGACACTCCACTTGTTCTCAGCACAATTTTTTCTTTGCTTTTCAGTAGTATAGTTGAATTAGATATCATGTGTTTACTGGAGGATGTTTCCCTAATTTTTTATTTGATAGGAACAGTACCAGTGCCTTTGGCAGTCATCTTTATTTCTGTTGTTGTAGCAAACCTAATGTTCCCCAAAGCTTCAGACGTGTTCTTCCCTGCTCTTTCTTTAGCATTGCTGTTGGGCACAATGAAACTTTAAGTCTTCTGCTGTGCTGCTCTTAGTGTTTAGATGTCTTGTTCTCTTATAGATAAAACTTGAAGCAACGACACTGCCAAATGGAGATGCAGAACTAAGGGGATGTCTTCTCTTCCTCTAAATTCTCATTTGCTTGAAAATTCAAGCTTTCTGACTGTGACTTAGCTCAAATTAATTTCACATTTTTGTAAGTTAATACTGTTCTTGACCTTAACTTGTAGACTAATTTAACAGTGTAGTTGATAACCTAGCAGTTGATAGTGTAGCTAGTTAATAATCTAATCAATTTAGGGACATCCTTGGCTCCTGAATTCATCTTCCTTTCCTGTCAGAACCCATTGTGTTTTGCATGCTGTTTTTGCCATGCACTCCTGTGGCAGCAGTCACAGGAAACAGGACTGGCATCTATCAAACAGTTCTGTACTTCTTCTCACTGTTTTTCTGCTGCAGGATTTAGGATGCGGCTTTCTAAGAACCTGTAGTGAACTGGTCTTGCATGACTGGAAGCAAAGTACCCTAAAGGCAGGCACTTGAGCCCTAGTGCCTGTGATGCTTCTGCTTCTTAGATACCCACCTGTCTGCCTTGTTTTTCAAGGGAAAGCCTTCCGAGGGAGGGCCTGGGGCAGGGAGCTGGGCCCCTGCTGCATTGCTGGGGTCAGTAAAATTGCTTTACTCCTCCTCTCTCCCAGGAAGGGGAAAGTGGCAGTGAGGAATGGGGACTGGAGCGACAGCCACCAGCCTGGTCACTGCTCAGAGACACTTAGGGAGGAGGAGGAACAAGAGGAGGAGAGGGAGAGAGGAGGTGGCAAAGCTGCTGAGAGCAGCAAAGGCAAGACGAAAGGAAAGGGAATGATCGCTGGAGATTTTGTTTGCTTTTTAATTATGCTCTGCTCTCTCATCAAGGTTGGAGTCACACTCCTCAGCCTTGCTTTGTGCACCTTTCCTCACCTCCAGGTGTTTTGTCACTGTCCAGCTAATGTTAAAGAAACTGTAAATACAAGCAGTAGTTGCTTAAGTTGCCTTTTTTCCCTCAGGGGATTGACACACCTGTTGGAGCAAAAACATGGAGCAGGATTGTTCTGGCTTCCTATTCAGTGAACACCAAATGCATTACCATCAATGCCAGAACAAGCTGTAGCACACATAGCACAGAATCATGTATATGTTGACTTGACACCATGTAGCCTGTAAGCAAAGAGAGCATGCCCACTATTTTCATGTGCTTGGCAAACAAGGCCTCAGGAGACAGCCAGAATAGGACTAAAGAGTAGCACAAACTATTGTGATGCTAGATGTGTAAGTTACTCTCTCCTCTCAAAATTCAGCCACCGTATCCAGGTGCTCCAGCTTGAGAAGAGGAGGCTTCCACACCTCCACTGTCTCAGTAGAGAAAAAAAGTTCAGAGTCATTTTTGAAACAACACATAGATACCATCATTTATTAGGTGTAATAAGCATCTATGATGTTTTTGCCTGAATGGATAGTATTACACAAAGAATTGCAAGTAATTTTATACAAACTGTGTTCTTAACTCTATTCCATTTTGATTTCCTTCTATCTAGGAAATATCTTCTTAAAGTATTTACAAGTTAATTTTAACTATTCCTTGTTGCATATACTTTCCCCATTGGTCTGATACATCTCTCATGCTTATTGATCAAAGTTAGAAGACACTCCATAAAAGTGAATGGAGTTAACTGCTTAAAACAAACAAGGAAAGAAAACCCTCAAAACAACCCAGGTGAAGCCCTGTGTCTTTATTAATTCTAGCTACCAAGAGGTTTTTACTGAAAAAATTTCTACCTCTTATTCTTCGGACTAAAGAACACTTGGCAGGGCACTTTTCATAAAGTATACATAGTTACAAAAATTGCAGCTGTATTACAAGCTAATAAACCCCTGTAGCTAAGGATTTAGAAAAGACCTCTTTTCCACATAACAAATTATTCTTTTTTTTTCACTTAAGAGAATAAATGGAACAATAAAGTTAGGTTTAACAAGGCATAAACCAGCAGTCTTGAGTACACTTCATTGCTTGCAATATATCAAGGGTTAAGGCACTGTGGAGTATAGGAATGCTGAAAGGTGTTTTATGATATGATTTTCTCAATGAGAGTTTTCATACAAAATTATAAAGGATATTTATGCATTTTACAGTTACACATGACAGTATATACTTTCCACTTAAAATAGTTAAGAACAACAAATTAAATGGGGGCCTTTTAACAACTGTTTGATACTTACACTGCTTCAGCTTAACTCCTGAGGTGTTGAGGAATCATACCTGACCTTTCTACACGGCATAAAAAAGCTGGACCATATAACAGAGCATTTTGATACAGCAAAAAACCTGTCAGACACCGAAGAAGAAAAACACAGCAGGAGTTTTATCAAACCAGCTCTGTAAGCTGCAGGGGTGGTTTGGAATCACCTCTGCCCGCTCTGTAGTGGCACCAGCAATGACATGCCAGGATTTTTAAGGGTTTACTAATGGTCCTTGCTTGCTCTTGCAAATATTTAGAAAGAAATACATTCCACATGGGTGGCTAAAAGTCAAGATGCTGGTTTTTGTAGGTGGCTATAATCCATTTTTATCTGTCTTTATGGCAAAGCTATGAATTGCTGGCTGACTAATTTACTACATTGGTAGTCAGTGGATTAAGGTATTTTGCTTCTTGGAAAATGTGCAAAATCTTCAGGTTAAAGATGAGATTTTTGTGAGTTGCTTTCCTTCAGGAAGATGATACACGTTCTTTGTTTAATTGCCAGTTAAAAAAGCTTTTCTGAATTTAGTTAGAAATATAAATGTACTTCAGATGCAATGCAATCCACATACACTCCACCCATGGGAATGAATGAGGAAAATGTATGTTTTTTGACATTTATAGTTTATCTAACCAATCCATGTCAGATTTAAAGGTTCAAAATAGAGTAGGTAACTTTATTGCAGATGCCAGTGCCATTTTTCTACACACATTTGAAAAGTTTCCAGCCGTTTCTACTAACATCTGATGACAATATTCTGAAAAATGCAGTTAGTCTGCCAGGTATCTCTGGAATATGAAACCATTTTTCCTGGAGCTTATGGGGAAGAGTAAAAATATGTGGGCTTGACATTACCCAAGATCTGATCTTCATAGTTAGGAAGGCAGCAGAAGAAGAACCCCAAGCATATTTCCATAATGGCAGTGGTCCAGCCAAAGCCGTAGGCCCAGCTGAACATATTGATTCCTGTCATTTCAATTTCAGATGAGAACTTTACTGGATAAATGACCAGGCCCATGACGGAGAACACAGCTGAAGAAACAAGATAAAACAAAACATGTTTAACACCCAGCCCATTCCATAATACCTGTAGCTAAATTCATCCACATTTTGGAGGATCTGAAAATTGATCCACTGCTGTGACAGACTTTATTTTTATGAGAGCTCAAGTGCACACAGGCAGAGACTTGGGTATAGAATCAGCTCAGGGAAATAATCAGTTCTAGTATGGATATATCTGAACAAATTAAACTGAATTCCTTACCAGCTACAAAAAGCAGTCCTCCAATGCCACGTATGAAGTTGAACCGAAGTGTGTCAATTGCAAATGCTATGATGGCCAGAGCAAAACAGATGACTAGAAGGAGAAAGCCAACCAGGTATGTGGCAGCAGCAGCTCTTCCCCAAGCTGAAATCAGAAGGAAGATACATTAGAAAGGAATGGGAGAGAGGAAATCCTTTGGACTGTTTTTCTCTGGTTGATAATGAAAAATTAATTTTAAAAACTGAAAAGGTTAGCTCCCAAGAAAGAAATCATGGGAGCTTTCTCTCCTCTTACAGGTGAACATTTTAGTTCCACAAGAAATCACCCACTAAGTGCACAATGCATAAAAATGCCAGCTTTGACCTCTCACACAGAGTGCAATGGGGTTTGCATGCAAGCTTATTCTATAGCTTTAACAATCAAGACAAAAATGGCTTTTAAATGGACACTCTCCTTCAACAACAAATGTTACCTCAGACAATGCCTTAAAACCAGCTTCATTTAGCATGCACATGGAGAATTAGACTATCCCTGAAATGAGTTTTCTTCCTTCAAAATGAAATGTTCATACAAGTACATGCAACCATAAAGGTGTGGCAATGGCCCATAAATGTAATAATTCAGTGATTTCTACTTTTTAGCTTTTGTTCAGCTCTGCGTCCTAAATGGAGCTAAGGATTTGGAATCTGTTCTGTAGGGAAATTTGACCTCTGATTTTGGTCCAAATTTAGATATGCTTCATTTTGAAAAGCTTGTTTTGGATATTAATTCTTTAATTTTCAATTTATATAACTTTATGTTGTAGTATGTCAGAGCAAAGCATATTGTGTTGTCATAACAACTGAAAAATAATATGTATTCAGTATGTTAAGACTTGAAGAGCACATGCTGCTCAAAGAGATCAGTGTCCCCTCTTCTGAATGTAAAAAACCCACTTTAACACTTTTTAAATTGTGTTTTAAATTGAGTAAGCAGTTGAAGTCTGCTAGGTATCCAAAGACTTCATCCTCTCACCTATACATTATGCATTTTTAAGGTTTTGGCTTCTAACCAAGTATATACAGCAGCAATGCCATAAAATTATCACAGCCCAAACAACTCTGATGATAATTAGAATTCGACTTAAAATACAATGCATGCTGTTTAGTAAAAGTTTCATTTGAAATTGCATAAGTTAAGATTTTTGATGCATTTCTTCCCATAAGTCCACTTTGCTTGCTTTTCAACATCCCTGATTTATGATTCCAGTTCCATTCTAGTTATTGCACTGTATTTTCAGTTTTATGTCACGTCTGTTTTCTTCCTTATGTCAAAAAATTTTCTGTCTGCTTATACGGCTTTTCAGCTGGATTTTTTTCAGCTACTCTTCTCAGGTAGCTGCCTGAGAAGACTAAAAGGGACAGCTAGGATGTTCTTGCTTCTCATTTTTGAGCCCATTCTCTTAGCCCCAATTCTTGTCTCTCAGAGTTTGGAATGGGCTTGGAGGTAGAGTATGCAATGTAGAGGCACAGGTGGGAGCACAGCACCTCAGGCAGAGTATTAGAAGAAACAGTCAGGAAGAGGAATTTATTATACTGCTCACTATACCCTTTTGAAGATGCTTCTGCTCCCAAGCCCCTCTGTTACCCCTCTAAAATGCATAAAGAGTGGCACCTGGACATAAGAGAAGCTGCTCAGCAGTTGTGACCTCATGCTCTTAGATACAAGAGCTGTAACTTCTGTCAGAAGGGTGAAATGACAAGAAGATCTAGAGGTGATGGTTTCTCTTAGGTGCACAACTAGTTGTGGTCAGGTACAAAGCTCCCAGGCAATGGGTGTCCTTTCCCAGAGCAGACTCAGAGCACAGCTGCTTGCCCACAGGCACAGTCCTGAGACGCCAGGAGTCCTGGGCGTTCCATCTCACCCGCTGCCAGACAGTCTGCCAAAGCTCAGCCTTGCTTCCCAAGAGCAACTGATGGTAGAGCACCAGCCCCCAGGGTGGGAGCATTGCCTGGGCTGGGGGCTCAAGGAGTCGTGGCTGGTGGCAGCAGCCATGTGTGGTGGCACCTTGCCCATGCCAGTATCTCCCTCCTCCGCCAGGCTCACCCAGGTGTTTTTCCTGAAGAAGTGTTACAAATGCTGTGACTGTATGAAAGCAGATCGGGCACACACCCAGCCCACTGGGCACTGGCTCTATGGCAAGAACAGACATGCTTGTTGCAGGATGATTAAATCATTTGGAGGCATTGCTTAATCACCTAAGAGCCAATTTTGTGACTGTCACTTCTACAAAAGAGGGGAAAATAAGTAACAATGAAAGAAAAACAATATACAGCTCCAAGTAAGGCGGTACAATTGCATGGAAGAGTCTTTATGGTTTGGGTTGGTTTTGTTTTGATTTGGTTTGGGTTTTTTTGAGAAACATTATCCTGACTTCATTTGTCCATTACAAAAAGCAGCAGCTTCCACTAGTCTAAGACCACAGTGTGTAAACACCCTACCTTCTAGAGTAAAAGGTAGCAAAAGTTTTGTGCAGGAATAATTGCAACTGTTTCTATATCCAAGATTTTTATTTTCCCTTGTGCCAGCCAGGAGCACCAGAGTAGTACTGTCTTTACCAGTAGCACTAGGACTTACAATTCCTTAAAAATGACAGAATTAGAAAAATTAAATTGGTCAAATACTGACACGCAAATGACTAATTCAGTCCCAAATATTTTCTTATCTTCCAATGTTGTGGTTCGGTAGGTGGTTTTTGTTTGGTTTTTTGTTGGTTTGGTTCGAGGGGATTTTTTTCCTATAACATTGAACAAAAGCATAAATAAATTGTTCTAACTGCAAAGCTTTTGCTTAAAAATGTGTACTCCAGGCCAAAGAATCCTCACTGATGCAATACCAACTCAAAGAATTCTTGGCTATAGAGAGAAGGCAGTTGAAAGCTGAAGGGATGCAGTTCAACTATCATCAAATAAAAAAAGAGAAACAGAGGTAGCAGCCAGTTACAGGATATCAAGCTGAGTCTGTGAAAATATTAAGCAATTTTTGAGATATGTTTTCTCAGCCCCAAAAATTACAGCGCTGTTTTGTCTGTTTAAGAGTTAAAATGTCCTTGTTAGAAAAGAAATGTGTGTTTATGTAAGTGTCCTTGAATACTATCGGGATCCTGTAAGACTTTGTTGCCAGTCCTATTTCTCCCTGTTTCAGTTCCTCTATCAGTGGAAAGAATGCCAATGAACACTATGAAATGATTTGTAAGCAGTTACACACCACCTGCTCTTCAAAACCCCATTTAACTGGCAATTTTCTGAGCAATTTTGTCCTAAAACAAGGCCTTGCTGCCCTAAAGAGGCAGAAGGAACCCATGTTTTCATGCCTATCTCCAGCAGAGCAAGGACAGTGCTCCTGATAATAGTATTTTGTATGTCAATCAGCAATGGTTTGCAAGAGTCTGGGCTACCAACCGTGAATAGAGTAATATGTGACTATTGAAAAATGAAAATAGGTGCCTGCCTTCCAAAATTCCCTACTGTGTGAAAAGACCGCTGAGCTAATTTAGAGACCAGAAAGAGCACACCCATGGCAGGACAGAGCTCACAGTATCTTACGAGACAGAGTTCAATAACAACACAGCGTTATTACTCTGCTATTAATGCTAACTCAGTTTGGAGGTAGCATGACTACCTCTTGAATTGCACCATATAAACACATTCTGAATACCCTATAGCTGGCTGCAGCCATGGGGAAGTTGATGGACTTAATTAGAGATCCAGGACTAAGAGTGTCTCCAGTTTTCCACCTTCCTGATTTTACTCCATCACACATCTTCCAGTTTGCAAAAGCATAAACACTGTCTGTGCTTCACACATAGGGAAACAATCTTCCTTGTTCAGCAGTAAGTCGAGACTAACTTTGAACCACTAGACCTAGTACTTCCTTAGCTTGCCATCTTTCGTGCTCCAAATGGTGCCCTCAAAAAAGAGCTGTTGTGCCTTGAAAGTAGCATGTGAAGTGTACCTCTCCCATGGAGAATGCAAATTCTTGTGTTTCTGGTGTATATCTTTCAAAACATGGAAAAACCTCCACAATAACATTCTCCTGTTTTCCTCCTTCTGGTATCCCCAAACCACATAAAGTATTGAGTCTCTCTTTGGGTGACATTTTCTGAAAGCAACCCCAGAGAATTCAGAAGTACTGCTCCTTATATGACCAATAAGAACATCTCCAAATTTTCCTCCTGGCTTGAAGCTAGATACACAACTAGCACTGGAAAGAAAAACAAACATTTGTTGCCACCTTGAAGACACCAGCAATTATCTTAGAGGTTTTTGCTGACTGATCATTTTAACACTGCAGTGAATTGAGCAGCAATTTGAGGAAGGGATAGCTTTAATTCAAAAGAAACAGAGAGAGGAGAAAGGAAATGTAACAGACTAATATTTTTCTCTGTTACCCTTCATACCACCAAGGGAAAGAAACACAAACCCTGCAGTTCTAGCTCCAGTCTTGCAAAGCAATTCTTACGAGAAATGAAATCTGCAATGGTGGCGATTCATCTCTGTGTTGTACTTGATGAAAATGTTTCTAGGCTGAGTTTGCAGAGCTCAACCTGTTTTACATCTCTCTGATTAAAGGGAAAGAGTATTATTTTGGAAACAAAGTTGAACTCACTTGGGTTTCTCAACCTGGCATTCTTCATCAGGGTGTGGCAAACACTGCAGAGCACATGCTGCCCTTTGAAAAGCAACAGTTTTGACCAGGTTTTACCCACTTCCCTTTGGTTCGTCCATGTGAAAGTGCACATGTTTGCAGCAGAACATGCAATCTGTAAATCTTAAAACAGTCCATCAAACACATTAACCCACACCTCTATGAGTTGAAGGTTTACAAGCTGCTGGTATATGTGCAACCCGCTGTCATCAGGACTGTGGATTCCAGGGGTTACCTGGACTAGACAGTGCAGAATCCCATCTTCTGGAAATCCCAACTCTGCAACATGCCAACTATGGGAAATTTCTGTGCTCTTTCTGAAAACAAGTGTGCATTGAAATCTCCAAGTGTTTGCTGATTACATGGGCTGGCATTGAAATAGCTGAGTGCATGTGTTTGTATACAGCCAAGATAAATCAGAAAAGCAGCTTATGAATAAACTGCATGTGCAGACTGCAAGCTATTAACTGAAAATAATTTCAAAGGAAATCTGTACAAATGAGAAAAAAATCATGTTAGTCATGGATAATTTATGAATAAAATGAGAAAAATGAAAGGTATGATTGGATGTGTGTGATTTTCTGAGATTCTGCCTTCATTATAATTGGATCATTCTTGAAACAGCTTCATTCTCAGTATATTTTTCCCACAGTAGTTAATACTGGGTGTTTTCCTTTGGATTTTGTGTGTGTGTGTGAGTTTGTATCTCTTGGATTGGAATACATAATTTTTGTCCTTCTTATGGCATCCTTTTTGGTAACTCCATTCTTTTCCCCCATGCATTACTTCTTTAGAATTTATTGGCAGTTTTTATGGATTTCTCATTTAATAACAGAGTATTATCTCATACTATGACAGCCATTTTTATGTGAACCAGAAACAGGTTTTAGCTTGCCATTTTTTAAGAGACAACCATGGAAATAGAGCATGACCTATTTAGGTTCACACTAAGGGAATGTCATTGCAAAAGGTTCTTGGTGATTAATAACAGGTCCCATATGAACAAGAAGGGATTAGGGCTTTATGACAATTGCCCCATAATAATGATTTTAAATGACAATATGAAGGAAAAGAAACTTTCTGCATATGTCATCTATCAGTAAGACACACTAGATATTAGCAGAAGGCAGTGTCTTGACCACAGCTGAGTGCTAAAGTGATACCTCAGTGTGGCTTGGAGGGCTTTAATTCCTTTAAAGCAAAAGCCTATTAATTCCTCACCACTCACTGCACTCACAAACAAATACAGGCAAAGCTTCCATATAATGTGCAACCCTTCTCTCTTACTGAGGTAAGCTATTAAATTTAGAAGCTATTCCATCTTGAATTTGAGGGGAGGAGCAGTTACATCTTGAGGGAGTGGTTCAAATTCATCTCATAATAAGCTCAGGCATGTACAAGCTTGACTTAGAAGCTTGCTTCTGCAAATGTGGTATTAATGAGGGCTGCTCCCTGATGCTTACTTAGTGCTAGGAAGGCAGAAGTGGCAGCGGGTGTAGAGCCATCATCAAAGCGAGCACCAAGGGAGTAAGTTAGCTATTAAAAATAATGCACACACAGTGACTCAAAATTAAAGGTTTACTCATGAGAGTCAGGGAGTACCCCTATCTCCCATTATCTTCAGAAGCAGTTGCACACATTGAGAATATCTCAGGATTAAAGCTCAGTCTCAGTATGCTTTAATGCATATTTAATGCACATTTTTTCCTCCTATTCTTTCCTATTTATTTCAAATTAAAGAAGGATTACTTACACTTGGATGTGTATATGAAGGTTGGGAGGGTCAGGTAAATAAAACAGGTAAGGCATTGATTAAATAGTTCATTTACATAAGCTCAGTTAATGAGATGTACAATGCAAGATGTACCTGCTCCCTAACTACCTCTGAGTTAAAGGTGGGGTAAAATATTGAACGTGAATTAAACAGAATAAATTTTCATAATATCACAGGCTATGAACAAGGACTTCTAATGAAAACAGCAGAATGGAACCTTTCCAAAAAAGCTCTTTTACGTTTTATATTTCCAGAGACATTTGAAACTGAAGAACACTGAATTTACATCTTATTTCCATATGCACTAAGTATTGTTCTCACTCCTGATCTGTAGTTTTCATGTTGTGAGAAAACTTTGTTCTGAAACCTTGCTGAAAGTTGCATTTTGTAGTAGGGAATTTCCCTCTAATAGACAGCAGCTGCGAATCTGGATCTAATTTTCTGCTGGAAACAAAATTTCACTATTTGCAAAATAAAAATCCCAACATACAGTCAGAAATGGTGCTTTGTGCCCATAAAAGTACATTAATCCTATTCAATGTTCTTACTAATGAAACAGGTTTACATTGCATCCTGAAAGTCTTCATTACTTGTTCCTTACTGCTAAGGAGGTTGTCAATGAACTGCACAGACACTTCCTTTATTTGGGGCCTCATTTGGGCACAGTGTGCATGTCAACATAGTAGGTGACATTAGGTGTATTAAATTGGAGATTAGTAATTCAGCACATCTGAAGTGTTATTTAGTACTAGTAGAAGGAAGCCAGATACCTCTGGGACATGGACTACTGTCATTACTCCAAAAACTACCTTGAGTTCCTAGGAATTTTTGACCAATGAGATATTTTGTAATGGTACATAACAAAGAAGAAACATGGTATTACAACACTCACTGAGTCATTGTGCTTCAAGTTGCTCAGAACAACACAAGCTGCCAGTGAGAACTGATATAGAAACGTGAAAAAATGTTCTGAGAGTTGTATTTCTTTTCCTTTGTAACACTTTTCTCGTTAAGCAATCTGACCGTTTAAACCTACAGTGAAATTGTAAGTGCATCTTGCCACCTTTACCACTATTCAGACTATGGAGAGGTTATTATAGCCCTGCTGTAACAGATTACATCAATAAGCTAGAGGAAGAGATGAGGTGAAGAGAATTGAGAGTTTGGCCACAATTTTCCACACACTTTCAGCAGAGATGCCTCCTGCATGTGTGTGAGTCAATGGAATCTTCTCTCAAGGACTTCAGATCCTGACAATACAAAGGGTTGAGGATCTTCACAAAGTCCTCAACACCAGCAGTTCATATTTCCTGACAGGCCGATGAGAACCTTCTACATGACTGCTATTTCCCCACCCAATCTAACAGTAATTGTTAAAGGGAGGTTGGGTGATAAACAGTGGGATGCCATGTGCAATTGCTCTCTCTAGAGTTAGTTGCTCGAGAGCATAACTATTATTTAGAAAAAAATCTGAATAAATGAATCTGCCACTAAAATTATAAAAGGACAAACTCTAAAACTGCAAGGGAAAGCATGCTAGCAATTGCAGATGAGAAATTAAAATTGCTGTGGTAATTAAATGGTTTGGGCTTGATTCCCTTCCCTTAAACCTTTTTAGAAACAATGGAATGTCTCCTACCAGCTGGGGGAAAATCAAATTTTTTCTTTCGTTCTTGCAGCAGAGTTCCTTATATAAACTGTTGTGATATTTTCATTACTCTATATGTTTAATTGAGACTGTATTCCCTATCATTATCAGTTTTGAATGATTATTTAATATTTTACATTATTAAGTAACTAATTTTGTAATCTCATTTCTCAGTGATTAGCCCCAGATAACAATGCTGTTTTAGGGGACTGAGGATGTAGGAAATTATGTGCTTCTTTACACAGTGTCACTAAACTACAGCCAATTACTCTATATAAATATAACCATTTCATGCAGGAACAGCAGCAGGCTTTCATTTTCAGTTCACCCTGTGTCAAAGGAGTCAAGGTTTGCCCTACAATTCAGGCCATTCACAGCACATAGAACTGGGCTCCATCCTGGGCTCTCCTACAGGCTTCCTTTGACTTGAAACTTCCCCAACCTTTGTCTCCCAGCTGCAAGGACACTTCTGAGAATCTTCTTGGACTTTACCTAATTTTGAAATCTGTTAAATGCAGAACTTTGACTTCAAGGAAAATCTGAAATAAAGGCACTGTGACTGGAGCTGGTCCCTGCTTCAAAAGCATAGTTACTTGTTTGCTTAATTTCTGTTCCAATGTACAGACTTTCTCAGATGCCAAAGAGCCACTGGGACAGCCTGCTTCTCTTTCCAGGCCCTGCTTGATCCCATTCTGTCCTTCTGGAAATATCCCCATGTCACTCTGCTCACAGTGCTTGCTTCACCTTGAGGCAAGTAAGGGTTTCCCTACGCCTGGGATTAGGTGCTGGCTCTCAGATGTGATGAGAATGTGGGGGAAGGCAAAATAGTTTTACATAGGTAGCATGGCAATGGTGAAACTTGGTGCCTGGTCTGTCCTGTGTCCTGGATGTGATGAGTCACTGGTCTGATGGAGAAGGTAGTTTTCCAGAAGGAGACAGCTGAGTGGCTAGCAGTGCAAAGCTGGCAGTGGGTATACTACCCAGGGAGGGTCTTTGCTGCTTGGGAACTGATCCCAACCACACTGTTACCTGCTGTTGTATCATTACCCTTTTAGTAAATTATTTCCATTCTTTTCTTCCTCCAGAACAATAAACAGTGCTTCATCATAGCAAAAGATTCCCCAGAAACATGAGCCTGATACAGGCAAAATAGTGAAGAGAATCTACTCATCAAAGGGGATGCAGAATATTTCTTTCCTCGAGAGGATTATTACCTTTGCAACATTCCCTTCTTTCACTTATCCTGTAGCCACAGTCATCCACTGTCATATTTGAAGTAATTTTCATTCCTTATAATCATACTATACTCGCCTTCATGTCTTGTCGTACCACATTAATATTCATGCATCAAAATAAAACTAGAATTACTTAGAACACAGTTCTAAGGACAGTGTCCTTTCCAGACAGCAAAATCATTCATCCCTCCACTAATCTCCACAGCCAATAAACCATTCACACATCATAGGAAAAGGCTATAATTGAATATTATGATGTGAAAATAACTGAAAATCTGGATTCTAGTTGTTATGTGGAAAAGCCTTTTCCTGATTTTTTCCTCCTAAGATCTTTGTTTGCACTATGCAAATGACCTGATCACTTCAATCTAAACTTAGAGCTTTAAACTCTCAGTTGTTTGGATGGCAGCATCTACACATGGAAGAGTTGCAGGGCTGGGTGGAACATAGGACGGGACAAGTGTAGCCATGAGTTTTTCACCTTATTGTGCATCACATTGAGACTAATAAAATCAGGTATCTCCCCCCCAGCCAAACATACACGTTAAAAATCTTCAAAGCCTGCAGTGGAACAAAATTACATACTGAAAAAGTGTCTCAGGTCTGCAAGACACGGCCTTGCTCAAGAGAAGTAATATACTGAAAGATCAAGAAAAACAAAGGAGTGCTGTGCCAATTTCATTATGGGCTTTACCCTCTGCATTTTCCTTGTAAGCTTAGCCATTTCCCAGACAGGTACATTCCATATCATGCTCATTATCTATCCAAAAAGTCTTCATCTCTCTTCATAAATGTTCGAGCATGTTATAAGATTAAGCTCTTTTTTTTTTTTTTCCAAGTGGCAGAACAATGAAGAACTATGGTTTGTATCTCTCAGTTCTTCATCCTAAACATCACACATTTTGAGTAAGTGTCCTAATACACTAGGCATTTTTACCTAGGAAGTTCTATTTATTTGAACTAAATACCATTGACAAGCAAAAGACTTCTAATAAAGTCTAAATGAGTGTCATATGGTTAAAACAGATGATCTGAACTCGTGTAGAAGATAACTGTATAAACTCTTCATACTGTCACTTTCCACAAAGCACATAAACTTTGCGAAAGACCATTGGTGAGCACATGCTTTCACAGAAGGTAACTGCACAAGTGGAGTTACTCTACCGGCTTTCCAAACTCCACTGTTGCAGCCAGTGAAACATTCAACCTGCTTGCCTTCCAATCTGACCAACCTCAGCGATGCTGGGTTTTTGTTTGCTGGCTGTATATAAACACATCTTAAGCCAAACAGCAAAAATTCAAGGGGAGTTATAAACATTGCAAGCCCAGAATTTGATTTGATTTTGCGCATTATAATTAGCAGCTTGCAAGAATGTTATAATTATACCTAATTATGATAGGATGAACATGTCTGTAGTGGATTAAGATAACTACACTGTCCAAGTCATGTTGACAATATTTCCTGGCAGCTGCGGGGGTGCACAGTCATATCACATATATCAGTGAAACCATCCCTGCAGGAAGACCAAATTTCAGAACCTACCCAGCTAGTGGCAGATTAGGCAGGGAAGCTGAAAGTAAAGACCAGAAGAAATGAGATGGAAACTGTGGAACAGAGGGGAGGAAGAGATCTCACCTCAGAAAGACTATAAAGCACTTCTGTCATTTATGTTTACACCACATCTTTTGTCTCTGCACTCAGGCAGGTGTGTAATTACACTTTGTTTAACCAGCATTGTGTTTAGCTTGGCACAGAGTTAAACATCCCACATAATGCTGACTGCTTGTTTTCCATGGCCTTTCTGGAGTAGTGTGGATAAATGTAATTCCAGAATTATTAATACCCTGTGTTTAAGCACTGAGGCAAGTAGAATCAGGCTGAACACAAGACCTGGATGCTTACAAGTGAGATGCTGTCTTTTGGGTGGAATCCAAGACCAGCATCAGCTTCCTGCACCCTGCATAAGAAAAAGCAGGAATCACAGAAGAAAAATCCCAACCCCACACCACTGACTAAGGAAAAATGGCAAACAGGATTGGATCCAAGCAGATCCCACCGCTGGAGAAAAGATGTCTGAGAGAATGGTCTGGAAAGGTCAGGACAGTGATATGAGATTGCATCTTTAACAGTCATAGGTTAAGAACAACTCACTGTTGCCAAGGAAAAGATCCACATTATAATGGCATAATCTCGCCGAGGCAAAAGCCTGGCAGCGTAATCCATTGTCACCAGGCCTAGACACACGTTGCTTACATACAGGTTTTACATATTCTTCCACTAGCTAAGTGACTCCATTGTCCCAGACACATTCTTCTTTTCACCTGGAAATTTTGTCCAGGAGGATTCTGAGGATTTGCTTATGTTTCCTGGGTTTTTAGACACCTTGAAGAGGTCAAATGATACATGCATGCCCATTGAGAGGGTAATGCAGCCACGCAGCTCATGAAGAGGATTTCTAATGCTTTCAGAAGCATCATTTGACTCTCCAATGTACCCTCCAGGTACATATTCTGCATATGTGTACGAAGTCCATCATGCCTGTGTTAAAAGTGCTGGACTTACTGTGGATGTGATACACGGTAACCCCAGACATTGCAGGATAGACCACACAGTCAATGTCCTTCCTGGTTTGTCTGTAGATGCTCTCCAGTGGGAAAATGGAGAGTGCGTGCAGATGCAGAATTTAAGACTATTGGAGTGAGGCAGGATAAAGAAGGAAGTGAAATGCCAAACTACACAGGACTTGGAAGCAAGGTGAAATTTCTCTTGTATTATCAGGAGAAGCAGGGTGAAATGTCTTGGTATTTTCTATCCAGGTAAAGCTGGCATTTGTAGCATTCTCTATGGCTTAACCTGGAAATAGAGAGGAGGGTTCACTCTCAGGAAGCTTAGGAGGAGAAACTTAGGGAGAAGCCCTTTGCTAAGCATCACGCTCTCTCTCCTGCTCTCTAGCGCCATGTACCAGAGGCCAATTTGCTGGCTTGACTTATGCCCAGCTACACAAATGATGTTGGAGCCTTGAGATGAGGAGTGAGTGTGATGCTACGTGGAGCTGGTCTTGCCCTGGAGCCCTGAATTCACAGAGCCCTGCATTCACAGAGGTCTGCTACAATTAACTCGTTACAGTTGAATTTTGTGCATAGAAGGTAGAGTTGGATGATGTAAAATAAACTTGCAGGAACAGTTTTGAAAAGCTGTAATAAATGGTCCCTGAGATTGCTACTGCAACTGTTTTCACATTCATTTGCAACAAGAACAGTGAAGATTTTGAGCCTTACAGAAAATGTTCTTCCTTTTCATTTGAATTAGCATTAATTGTAAGAACAATTGAACTTTCTTCCCAGCTCAGGCTAACAGCCCTTCATTCACAGTTACTTATTTCAGACCATGGCCAATAGTAGATATACAGAAAAGTGATGAAGGGGGAAAATGAATACAGAGCACATCTATAAAGACCCATTTCTTGGGCTGTTCTCCTAGAATATTGCGGTTTACATCTTTTCAAGCCAAAGATTGCACCTGGGCCAACATGTAAAATAGCATACATAACCAAAACTCCACACAAGCAAGAAATCCTTTCATGTTTTAAAGCTTTCTTTCATAATCACAAGGAGACTCTTTCACACAATCCACCTACAGGAGCAGTTGCAGGGCAGCATTCTGCAGCCTGACACTCCCTAGAAATATCTTCCTACCATCGTACATTTTTACATCCCCATTTCTTGCTGACACTCAGGCTTGCTTGTCCCACTAATGCCAGGCTTACCTACACAACTTGCTGTTTGGACATTTGATCAGCCATTAAGTTTTGAAAAGCAGTGATTAGTGAGAAGAGGTTACCAGCTTCTTCTAAGAGAGGAAGAAAATGCAATATTTTCTGCACTGGTACACTACCACGTGTGTTGGGGGATTTGTATTATGCAACCCATCATTTTTTTATTTCACAGTGCTGAGGGCACTTCATTTCTTCACCCTTTTAGTCAAAAGCCTTGATGTATTTCAGTGTCAGTCTCTATTGCCCATAACTTCATCGATAAATGCCAGATATTACGTGATATGATTATGAGAGCTGAGGAAAGATAAGCTTGGAGATGTGACCCACTGCTTAAGAGACTTCTCCCCACCACCCTTGCAGGTGCTTACCGTAACCCATGAGGGACTCGCAGTTCCATTCCCCACCCTGCTGAGGCCTCCTGCAGCTCTCCCATAAGGACGCTTGCTGCACGTAGGGCAAGGTCTGCGACTCCAGCCAGCCCCTACCCGCCAGCGCAATGATACCGAAGATGACTCCTATGCCTAGGAGCAGGGGTAGGATCCATCTGCACCGCGTGTAGTCGAGGCCATACTTCACCATTGTTCAGGGCAGGGGTGGCTGGTGGGACAGGGATGGCTGTATCAGCGATGCAAAGCAAAGGGTGCTTCTGCAAAGCTCCTGGAAAGCGAGCGCAGGTACCTGCGACCGTGTGTGCAGATGTTAGAGAAAAGTCAGGAGAGGCACAGCGGAGAGGGAGGGAGGAATGGAAGGAGGGAAGGAGCTCCGCCTAGATTCAGATGAGTAAGAGCTGCCACTGAGCAATAACCAGTTTTGCTGGGGAGAAGCTTCCAAGCAGGGTTTATCTGTGGGATCTTCTCTGCCCTCCTGACAAGGTAACAAATCAGGTGCTGTTTACCCTCAGCATTTAACACTTTCCTTCCTGACATCTCCACCAGCAGAAGAATCTCACAGCTGTGCTTACACCTTTCTACGTCCTAAGAGATTTGCACTATGGCAGGTGACAACAGAGACAAGACAGGGAACTATTTGCTTGAGAGGGCGACTGGTTCTGAAACTTGCCACATGGAGGCTGAAAGCTGCCTTTTTTGGGCAATTGAAAAAATTCCCCTAGCCGCTGTCAAGCTGAGACAATAAAGAACATGTGACTATCCTCCCTTCCCCTTCTGAGGCATAGCTACAGGGTAAAAAAAGAGCAAAGTTTATAATTAAAAATATAGTAGGATCTGGATATAGCCTAACTGGGAGAAAGAAAGACAAGTTTTGATTTGACTGAGCCTTACAAACACTCCCTGTGCGAGGCTGTGGCTGTACATGCACTGCCTGGGGCCTGTCAGAGCCTGTCTGCAGCGGGCTGAGAGCAATGCAGAGATGAGCCTTTGCCTCTCTATGCCCTGGAGGCCACCTCACAGAATGTGGGGCAGTTTTCTGTCAGCTCAGAACCGACATACCCTTGTTACCTGCACTCTCCCTACGAACTAACACCTGCTACAACCTGGGATTTGTCCAATGCTTGGACATCTGGAAGCAGCTGCAGCCCTTACAGATCAAAGCTGCTTTGTGTGAAACACAGTGAAGCCCAGGGGATGCAAATTACCCCTTGCTCCCATGGTGGATTTTGTCAGGTGGGGCTCCATCTAAGTACTGACCCCATTTACTCACAGAAATTTGCTACTGTATTGCAGCTCTCATGGTGCAATGTGGCAGCCATACTGAACTGCAAATTCCACAGCATTTTTCTGAATATTCAGAAATCAATAATGGCTTAAATAAAAGAAATTAATAGTTTACATTGCACTGATTCATTGTACCTGAAGAGGCATTGAGCTTGCACAGAACCAAACTGGAATATCCACAGCAGTGAGCTACAGCACAGTGAAGCAGTAGTAGCTCTGTCTGTGAACACAATTTGAACAGGTTAATATGACACTGTCCCTTATCTTTCATCAGAGACATCTTATTAGCCTGGTTGTAGATTAGCAGTGGTGTGGCTGCTTTATCTCTTACTCTGGCTAGCTGAAGCATCCTGCCAGCAGCTGCCCCATGGCACAGACACAGTCCAATGTCCCTGAAGCTGTGAGAGGTCCAGCAGGGCCATCCAGCAGGTCTCTGTGAGAGCAGGAGACATTTTTACAGTTTGGGCCATTGAATTTTAATGTCACTGAAAGCTAAAGCCAACCATGAAGACACCTCAGCTGCTATTTTGAGTTGGAAGTAAGTGACAATCTCACACACTTTTTTTTCGTTAAGGAAACATAAGGGAAGAACCATTTCCTTAGAATAGAAGGCGTCTTCCATTGCAGTGTACATTTGTGCTATCCACAAGTTTGGTTACTTAATGTTTAAAATGCCATTTACCGGTTCTATAACACTGCAATATATAAATTTTTATGCATGACTTAAAAAAAAAAATACATTAAAGCAAATATCAGTTGAAGCTCACCCTTAGCACATTAGGCTTGTACATGCAAGCTGTCCAAGTCTACTTACATATGTTCCTTTTGTTGTCACAGCTGAGGTAGAAATGGGCACAATAAAATCCAAGAGACTGAGAGAACACAGATTTGGATATTAAATGTTTTGGGTTTTTTTAAAGATAGCTTCAGAAACACTCATGAATGTGGCAGTAGAGGGTTAGACAACCCCTCACTCAGCTGTCAATATACAGTCTTTTGCCAAACTTCAACCTTCCACAGAATTACAGCTTTCTAAGGAAATATTCAATTCAAGTTAAAGCAACTTTATATTGGAAATCTAATATGAAGTCAGGCACTGTCACGCATTTGAGAGCTAATGTTTGTTGAGGACTAAAATGGTCTTTCCTGCATTTAGAATGCTCAGGTAGGCACTTATGACTGAAGGATTTGTCATCAGTTTCTGCTATAGCTCACCTGTGGATGAATGCATACTGTCACAAATGTTAGCATTTGCGAGATGATACCACAGAGCACATTGTCACACTGTGGAAGAAAAGTGAGTAGTGTTCAGTCACCATGGGTGTTTCTGTGTCTTGCCCATCATTTTCATCCCTAAGTAACTTAGAACTACAAGCAATCTTCACATTCAGTCAAAGTAATTTGTGATATCTGGAAGAGCAGAGAGGGTTCATCATTTAAAGTTGATTAAATAATGTATCTATTGTGTAATTTTGATACTCCTATTGCAAACAGGGGAAAATTATCAGAAACTTCAAGTGACTTGAAGTGATGACTTACTCTCACCATGCTTCATAATTTACAGTGTACAAGATGGGTGTTTGCATGAAAGCAAATGCCTGTTCTCCTTCTCCAATATCCGTGGATAGTCCCTCCTGGCTATCACCAGCATCATCTGTTGAAAATTATATATGATCAATGTTAAAGCTGTTTGTTAGATTCTAGTACACTTTCTGCAACTAAAAATATTGCTACTGAATCTTCATTAGTTCTTGAAGTAACCATTAGAGCTAAGAGGCCTTAGAACTAAAAATACAAATATGTCTTTTTCAGCAAAGACACAAATGGTTTTCTTAGTGGAAGAAGAAACTTACAAAAGATTGGCAGCGCATTTTCATTCACCTTTAGTCTCTGACCTGATCAGCTAAGGTGTATAAATTACTGGATTGACATAAGGTGACCAGCTGTGGTGCATGTTCATGACTTTTGCAGCAAGCACATTGTTCACACTGCTTACAAACAAGGAGTCCCCAGAGTGTGGATTTTAAAAGCTTTGCTAAGTTTATGATCTGTTGTCACTCTGAGCAACTGAGAAATACTTTTTGTATGAGCAATCATAAATCTCCTAATTATTGCTATTTATTAATCTATTTACAACTATAGAACTATAGGCCCTTTTATTTTATTTTATTTTTCCCTAATAATGCCAATCTGCCATTTCTCTTTGGAAAAGGCTGCACTGCAGTTATTGTTACAACCACAGGGTATATGCAACTCAGTCATCCAGATCATACCTTTTAGTCAATGCCCTTTATCCCCTGAGCAATAATGTTCTCAATATAACTAGTATTTCATCCACAGTAAGCATGTGTAGAAAAATACCTTTAGACATCACAAGTGTTCACAGGGTAATCCAAGCTACAATTCCTTTACGTTAATTAGAACAACACTGGAAACACATTTTGAATAGGACCTGACAACTTCTTTGCAATGAACACTCTCTTAACAAAATGAACCCCTTTGAGATCTTGTAGTTTCCCACACCAGCCCTTTCTGATGGACTCTCCAGAGGTGGCCAGACACTGTGTCTCCTCAATGACACTAATGACCTGGGAATGGTCAGTGCTCAGTCCTGCAGCTGTGCGCTTTGGAAAGCCTTTCTCCTTCTGCCCCACACAGCACAGGAAAGCTCTGCACACATTTGATACTTCCTCGTTTCACTGACTGCTGAGTTCAGAGGAAAATTCCAACTTGTTAAGATTTTAACAAGAGTTATCCAAGACCAGCCTGCTGTGGAACCTTCGAAGCCTGACCTATGTGCAGCACTGGTTGGCTCTCGTCAGTAAAGCAGGCTTGCCTTGACAGGACAAACACTTAGGCTTAAAATGGCTTCCTTCCTTTCCTTAGCAAGGCCAAAAGTGCAAATCAGTAAATTTTATCCTCCAAGATGCAAACATGGGGCAGTATCCAGGATTGTAATTTATGTGAGCAATTCAAAACTGTATTAGGAAAACACAAATAAGGAAAACACAAGATCAGGAAAGTAAGAAGTCTCCATGTGTCTGAGCATGAATTTGTCAGCTAGTTTTTGCTGAAGGACATGATAAACTCCGTATTGGAACAAGGTTTAATCCCCAGGTATTTCTTACAGATGCTCTGTAGAAGGTGGATGAATTCAGTCAACACTCCCTACTTTAGGCAAATGACTGAAATCAAAGCTGTCCTGTAAATCCACTATACAGTTAACAGCTGAGACAGCCTGTGGACATTTTAATCACTGTGAGAGTCTGTATCATCCTTATGTGGCTCTCAGGAGCACAGGCTCTCTGGTGAGCACACAGAAACATGGAATCGAAGAATCAAAGCATGTTACATACAGGGATTTCATGAACTTGTGTCTAAGCAGTTAGACTGGTATAACACGGTCCTGTTCTACATGTGGGGTAATTGTACTTAAGCTACTTGCTTTGGACTCCATAGCTTCTCTGTGACATAGGTAGGGTAACTAAATACTTGGCCTATGTAGTGGATTGTAACAGTAACTCCTTCTAAAGCAGATAGCTCAGTTGCCTTAGGAGAGGAATAAAATCAGCTTTACTGAAGCAATTCCCAGGTGCCACAGCCTTGCTACTAAAGAGTTCCCTGACAAAGAAATGGCTTGCATGTGCTATGTCTTATGGGTCGGTTGGGAATAGCTACTTCTTTAAGCACTCTGAGATTTACAGATATGACACACACACCAAACGTATCTTTTAATAGTTTTGGCCAGGAATTTTCTCTTTGAGATTCTCCAGCCAAAAGTGGGATTTTGCTGAAACCAATGTTATATGGAAATGACCTCTTCAGTTTTAAATGTTTGATAATAAATTGATTTAACAAATGGGCTGAAATTAAAATGATGGTGTCTTAGCAACATTTTCAACTTCACCTATTGTCTTGATACAAAATGGCAATTATGATTTTCCCAAGTTTGGTTTTGCAAGCTGTTTTATTTTTCTACTCCAAACCAGAACAGAAATTAATTTTCAAATTGCTTACAAAATACCCTGTATTCACAAAGACCTCTGTGAAAAAGTTTTGTCCGCATTCCCAAAAATAAATAAAAAATGGCATTCATGAAACTTTTGTAGTGTTATCCAATCCTGCAAATATGAATTTATGAGGAATACAATTAATTTCTATTTATTAGATATTCATTTATATTTATTATATTCTCCAATGCATGGTTCTTACATTATTATCTTGCTTATAGCTATAATAGTATAAAGCTCTAGGCACATCTGCGTGTTTTCTTCTACAGTCTTTACTATAAATACAGCCTTATTAATTATTTCAAAACTCCTAATAAAAAACCCCTATGTATTATTCTGACAAGTCCCAAGTAATTTGAATATAATTTTATAGAGGCAAAATTTGAGAGCATTGGATTTTTCCCTGGAATTTCTAAATGTCGAGTTTCGTAACTGGAGCAGTTTTGCTCACACCTTTGGACACTTAAAAGACTAAAAGCTGCTTACTGTACCAGTGCAGACCTGCACCATGGATTCATTTGACCTGTCTTATAAATGTGCTGCATATACATAGCAAAATCGACATATTCTTGGTCAATAGGATCTACACATATAAACTGCTGCACCTATTCAGTAACATATACCAGGTTCTGTGAGCTCATTGCACGTGGATTTCACCACTCTTGTATAGACACCTGTTACAGGAATCACATTTAGAAATTCAGCATCCCTATTTTTGACAAATACATTCTCTAGATTTGATTAAACTTTATTCTGGTTGTGAGTATCATCTCCCAAGTTAATTTAAAAATCTGTCCAACTTCACCTACTGGTACAGAATAACTTGTGTTTCAGGGGGCTGTTCCACATTGCCAATAACCTCCACTGCTCTGAATTGTGGGACCAGTACCTCTGCTCTCAGAGGTGTTGAGCATCTCTTAAAACATCTCAGTTTACACAGATATATACACTTGGTTCCTCATTAATTCATAAGTGTTCAATGATCTCAGCAACTCTGTGTGTGTGAGTGCAACACTTTCTTTTAGCATCTGGGTGGTTTTGTTTCTAGAGTGCTTATCACCATAACAACCCCTCCCCCCCCCCACTCCCGAAAGATCTGTTAATGCACTCTCTTGATTTATGTATGAATTCTTGGTCCAAAAGCCCTTGTACACAGGATGTAAAGGTCAGGTGAGTACTCTTTCAGAATTCTTCCTTGACAATGAATTGTCTAAAAAATTAGTCACTTGTTACGTCAACTGAAAATACAAGATCCCAGTGGGGTGTGGCAGCTGTTTCCCATATCCATGAGATTTAAGCATTAATCATCCCATTCAGGTCAATTACCCTTCCCTAGCACTCAGTCATGCACATTTTTGATTGCTCATAACTCCCCCTGAGACAAGGGCCAAGTGTGCTCAGATTTTCCTGAACTGCTCTCTCTTCTCCAGGGTTGGATTAGGAGTGACCCTGGAGCCTGAAGTTTGCTGGAGCTGCTCAGGGGATTTTAGTGAGCACAGATTTAGGCTTCAACTTAATCAAGACTGACAGGTAAACAAGTACAAATTTTCTTCTTGTCAAAAGAAGGGCATTATAGAAACCCCCAATCATCTTCAGAGCATTTAGGAAAATCTAAAAGGAACCAAAATATTTTTTGTATTTGTGTATTTAAGAGTAGTTAAGAGGGGGGAGGCATGAAACCAAACCAAAAAGAAAAACCATGCTAGGCAGCAGAACCCGGCGTAGTATTTAAAAACAAAAACATTTAAGGAAGAGCACAGTTTTTAAAAAAAAAAAAAAAAAAAGAAAAAGAAACCACAAAACCAAAAACCAAACAGGAATGATGAACCTGTCTTTCCAGAAATCAAAAGCCACTTGCTGGTGTAAGACAGCAGTGACTGACAGATTTGCTCTCTGTAAAAATGCAGGGGGAAAAGGAGCTGTTCAGGATACAGAATGACACTAGCACAGGGTTATAATGTGGGCCACACATAATCTGAGGTTAAAAAAGGGAAGATTTCTAATCATAGGAGAACTGCAGCCTTCCACTGAAAAGAGCAGGACTGTATATCATATTTTTTCTCACTACTCAAAGTTCTTGATCAGCATAGGAAAGGCACTTGGACCAGTTTTGATAAAGAAAAGGCTACCCACATGCATGATCTCCTGTAGACTGTTGTGCACTCAAAAAGTTTAGAGCTTCCCCTTAAACTGTGATGTACTTCAGAGGTTCTGGTTTAGCAAAGAACATTCTATGCCTGGCATTTCAAAAGAAAGTGCACAAACATGTTTTGCAGTGTATACTCAAGCTTATTTCACTGGAAAATGAAGTTGCTGCCTCCTGGAAATGAGGTCTTTCACTTCATTTTATAAACCCAACACTTTATGGATACTGATATTCATGTTAAGAGACGGAAAGAAAGACTATTTGTTTGAGTTTATGAAATTAACACATGAACCACAAACACCACCAAGCTTCTACAACCATCAGTTAAAACATTTTTAATTAAGCCACCACATTTGAAAGAGTGTCATATACATTAGTATCACTTCAAAGTAATTAACGACTATTTGCAATAGCTTTCTCTGGAACATTTTAATTGTGTAACATGCTGGTTGTGCTTCTACCCCTCCCAGCACATTCAGAGCCAAGTTTATTTTACAACAGTGCTTTTTTCACAAGTTATGACAGTGCTTATAAGAAAGACTTAAATTATGCTAAACCTGATTACTGTACCATCCTCCCTCTCATTAGGAAAGGTGTCCATTTTCTTAATTTTTCTTTTCCTCCTTCTCAGCTTTAACTGTGCAAGGATTTTCCAGACTTGACATCCTCTGCTGTGTTTTGAATTCACTAGAAGTAATTACTATCATTACTTATGATACAGGCAAGTCTACAAAATATTCCCCACCAGCCAGTACTGTACAGAAAAGGCAAATAAAAAAAAAAAGGGATACATTTATCACAGAACTCTTATTCAGCAAATATCACAAATACAATTGATTGTATATGCCACAACTGAGCTCATAACACAGTTCTGAAGTCTGTAGACATTTATGGTCTGTAAAATTATAAAATACAGGCCTTGAAGGGACCTTCAGGAGTCACATGACCATTCCAAAACAGGATCACATGCAATATATCGTATTATCAAATTAAAAAAGGTGTTACAAAATTGAAAGCTATAAAATATATAATACAAGAAATACTGGGCATTGCAAAATATTAGTTGCAAATTACTTTAGCTTTACAGTATGTTGATTAATGCATTTTAAGTTGTAATTTGTACATGTACATGAATACACATACCCACACACTTACCCTGTCCTAGGCACTGGGTTCATGAGAGTAAGAAGTACACAAGAGTAACATGCAGCTTTTGTTTTCCACCCTACCTGTACCCCCCTCATTCTGTCTTTGCTAGAGCTACTTCTCCCATAGCTGAAGGAGGAACTCAAAAAATAAGCTTCTTCCTTCCTCTCCAGCTGATGAAAGCTCTGACCAAGATTTTCAACCATAATTAAATCTGCTGTCAGCTGCAGTAGGTCCATGACCAACACAGACACCGCTCTGCTTCACTGAATACTTACTTAGAACTGCTGACTGCAGAAACACAAACAAGGAGCCAGCCAAATTACTCTGACACAGATGCCTGTATGAAGTTTGCATGTGTAATTTGCTCACAGAACTGTTTATCTATTTTTATCTGTTAGCCCTAGTGACTCATAAAGCAGCCCCAAGTTTACTAAACTGAGGTACCTACACTATTAGAAACTTTTGGAGGTTTTAAGATAGCCTATGCTAAGATTTCCCTCCAAAGCACACTGATAATTAAAACACTGCAGTTTTAAAAAGGCAGACAAATAGAACAGTTTATGTTTCTACACAAAGATATTTTCTAAATCAGCATCCCTAAAATACCATGTAAAAATGTATGTAGTTTTAACATCTGAAGTTTTATTGATTCTCTCTATGGCAACATATATTAAACATGTATATGTGACTCCATCACAAGTCCTGCTGTGGCCACAAACCCACCAATGGTACATTAGCCACCATTACACACACTTGCTCCATGCTTTATAGGAGATCTCTGTCCATCAGCATCAATTGGTGGAAAACAGATTTTAATTTTCTCGTAATTCAAATAGCTATTTGTCAACAACAGTACAGTAACAGAAATAAGAAAAAAATTTTAGGCAGCAAGTGACTGTGATAGTCTCAGGAAGTTCCTTCCTTGGGACTTTGATGGAAGAAAAAGCATTCTTTGGAAGGCTGGCTTTTTTGTTTGTTTGGGTTGTCTTTTTTTTTTTTTTTCCCCTAGTTCCATTTAATGCCATTTTGTCAGAGGTGAAAAAAAAAAATCATCTTCCAGGACCCACTGATGGGTTGTTTAAATTCTATCCTCTTTCTACACTTGAAACACTATCATCTTTATTCATCAGCAAATGTTTGAATAAAATAAGGATGACTCAATTAGTTGGGAGGGGAAGGAGCGAGTAAACCATGCAAACAGAATTGACTAATACTTTAGGTAAAAGCTATTTGCTTAAAGATGCCAATGTTTTACCTAATTTATTGCCAGGGATACTAAGAAATACTCTGGTGAAATAAGGTGGGTTTTTTCAGTCTCCTATAATCACACCAGATATACATCAGAGGCATTCTCTGTTGTTCTGACAGTTGACTGTACTTGTACTTAATCTTTCAGTTTAAGTATGGTGCTCTCTCTGGGGAGGAGTAGTAATAGGTAGGCTTGATGTTTCCCAGGACTTCATCTTCCCAGTTGGGGAGGCAGCAGAAGAAGAAAGCACAACCTATTACTACGACAGTGCTGGCCCAACCAAAGCCATAGGCCCAGCTGAACATATTATCTCCTGTCAGTGGAATATCTTCTGTGAATTTCACTGGGTAAATGACCAAGCCAATGATCTGGAATGCAGCTAGAGTGGGGGAAAAAAA
Source organism: Formicarius rufipectus (assembly GCA_013399695.1). Taxonomy (NCBI): domain Eukaryota; kingdom Metazoa; phylum Chordata; class Aves; order Passeriformes; family Formicariidae; genus Formicarius; species Formicarius rufipectus. Next base: position 809,078 of record VXAU01000575.1, on the reverse strand, counting down.
AGAAAAGCAGGATTAAGTTACAATGAATGTATTACAGCTCTCACTAAAAAAAGATACCTGGAGATAAGAGCATATTCAAGGTATGTAAGTATTAGCTCCAGTCCTGCAATCAAATCTGCATTCTTACAGAGGTACCTGACTTCTGGCTAAGGCAGATCCCCACACCTATCTGACTGCAGCAGCTACAGCTGACATTGCCAGGTTGCTGGGCACACAGCTGCATGCCCTGACCAGCCCTGTCCTACAGCCAGGCACTGGGAACCCTGCGGAGCCAGTTACCTCCCACAGCTCCATTGTTCCTCCTCCCATCAGAAAGGTGGGAAGCACCAGGGGCTCTCAGCCCCTAGGTCTTATCATGTGACATGCGGGGTCAAAGGTGCTGGATGTCCCTGTACAGTGCCTTTGGGAAAGTGCAAACTGACAAAGCCCACTGGAGCTTCCCTAACCATTATCGTCTCAAAGCAACCTTTCCTTGTTCCCCATGAAAATGAGTCATAAACCAGACAAAGACAGCTAATTTCGTATGGGAGGCTCTGTCTGCCATGTTTTCCTGTTGATGCCTGTTTTACATCTCAAATAACCTTGTCTTCATGCCTAGCCTTACCAACAACAAAGAGCAAGCCTCCAATTCCTCGCACAAAGTTGAAGCGGAGAATCTCAATCGAGAATGCGATGACTGCAAGAGCGAAACAGATGACGAGGATCACAAAGCCAACGAGGTATGTGGCAGCTGCTGCTCTCCCCCATGCTTGAAGAGAAAACAAGAAAGATGTTACACACAGCAGTACGCTGTTGTTGGTCATTGCAATTCTTTAGTTTTCTCTAATCATTTTTAATTTAAATCCTTGAAGAATCGAATCCTTCCAAAGCAATACTGAATACCTCCAAAGCACACAGCTGCAGAACAGAGAGGCACCATCACTGCTGGAGCAGCACAGAACTCCCTGTCTGCTAACTTGTCTTGCTGAAAAGAGGAATACAGTGCAGCATAGAACAGAGATAACATCTTCAAACTCCATATCTGTAAGACACAGCCATCTGAGCAGACAGGACACATGACTGCTGACAACGCATTTTATCATTACGGCTCCTTTTTGATATGCAAGTTTACAAAACCACTTCCATACACAGGGAAGTGTGAAAACAGACAAGAGGGTACTACCACAGGAGACACTTGCTGGGAAATAACATTGCTGTCAGCATACAACTTATTCCTGTTTATTACAAAAATAATTCACATGGAGCAACATTAGCATGACCAAAAAGAATTAAATTTGGAATGGCTGATGACAAAAAGGAAGTTCTTGACAGTAAATATGTATGCAGAGCTAAAATGTAGTGGGTGGGAGGGAAACAGCAAAATCTGTCTTAAAAGCTGAAGAGCCCTCTTTGAATCATTACTTTGACATTTCATGAAACAGGGTGGTGAAGATTCTTAGGATCAAGCTATTGCATGCTGGAGAGGCTCAGGCATGAAGCAAGTGGCTGAATTCCAGCATAGCAACACCAGCACCAGAACTCACCCACCACAGGCCAGGGCCAAGGCAGCAATGGTAAGAAAACTCCTAGAAAAACAGCCAGCAATTTCAACTTTTGCAGTAACAGCGCCATGCATAAAGGCCCTCAAAGACCCTGCTCTCTTCAGAAACCAAGTAATTGAGGTGAGCCCAGTGCAAACAACTACAAGCAAAGGTGTTCCTGCCCTGGAGGCAGGATACCTGCCCACAAGGGCTAAACCATGCTGGCTAATGCTTTGTTTCCCAGTCAGTTGTCATCACAGTTCAAGTCCCACATCTACATAATGTGGGTTTCTACTTTCACACACTCAGACAAAGGCAGGGCCAGATCCTGAGCTCCCTCTACTGTAGGAATAAAGAGGGCAGTGAGATCTAGGTCAGAACATTAAAAAAAACAAATTTAAAAAAATCTCTTTCATCAGAGGTGTCTATTCCAACACATTTGACGTGACTTTGGAGATATTGTGCTTTCAATGTGGACTCCTTTCTGCACAAAAAGTAAGAGGAAGAGGGTGGCAAAATAAACTTTTTCTAAAGAGTTATAATCTTCCACATTAATTCAGGTACTCTACTAGTGGCACAAATGAGGAAAAAAAACAATTTGAGACTGTGAATGCAGTAAAACTATCTCAGACACCCCTACGATATACATCAATTTGTACTGTTTTATGGTTATTTTAATTAGATCAGCTTGAACCAGTTTCCTTCCCCCCTATTCCAACAGCAAAAGTGAAATACAGCAGGTATCAATCAGCCAAATCTCTGCCCAAAACTCCCAAGCACCACCACTGCCACTAAGGACAATAAAGCTGACATAGAAAAGGTAAAGAAAAGGGGTTTGTTTCCCCTCTTCCTTCTTGGAGCTCCTCAAGACAGCAAGAACTTTTCAAATTAGTTCTCCTTCAGCTAGTTGTGCTTGTTTCATACCCCTTCCCTAAGGGAATGCTGAGGGGGAAGGAGGGAGGGACGAACGCTGATGAATGACTGGAGATAAAAACTATGTCAGCAGTCTGACAAAAATCTTTTTGTAAAGAATATTCTCAGACATACCTAACAAAGGCATTGAATATTGTCTCCACAACAGGATTTCTTTAGTGGTAACTAATATAAAGGGATATGTACTTATGACACACAGTCAAGAAAACCAATTCAGACCAAACGATCTAGGAAAGCTATTTATCAACATGTGCCCTATTAAGGAAAAAAAACCAAACCAAACCAAACCAAAGCACAAGTAGAAGGAAGACTTACTTTTGATAGCACATTCCATTTCAGATCAATCACATATACTGACATAATGTAGGAAGACAAATCTAGCATCTGTTTGATAAAACTTAATCTACAAACTCAAATACGCCTGCAGGTTAGACACCATGAGGTTTGGTGCAACACAAACACAGCTGGAGGAGTACAGGCCAGAATGCCTGCAGTGCTGTCCCTGCCATTTTCATATCATCTGTGCTTACTTTACAAGCATAACAAGCTTTTGTATACAGGTCAGTCCCAGCTCCACTCAAAGTGATTTATTTTCTTGTCTCTGGCAACATGAAAATGACAACACATATGGCTGCAGGAGATACCTTGTCAGGAAGATTAATACTAAGCTCAGCTTTATTTTGGGTCTTCAGAAACAGGGCAGGAGTATAGACATCACCATTATGAAATTCGGTGAGTTTTGTGCTCACATGTGATAGAGTTCAGTGCTGGTGACCCCCTAACCTCCTCTTTCTCCTGATGAATTATCTTTTCCAACAGCATTTAACAGCAGGTTGACACTGACAAGACCTGATAAGACTGAGTCATAAGTGCTGCCCACAGCACTAGATGGGTGTGATCTTGGCTGAACTAGAGTGGTTAGTAGTCAGCCACTGAACAACCAGCCTGCCACTTGATCCCCTGTCAAAATTACAGGAAGAACAGCAAAAATCTCTGGATTTATATATACAAACAATGTAAGAGATCTCAAAAATTAACCATAAGTATTTTAGTAAGTGATGGATGAGAGAGACTGGGATGGGAGGTTGCACCTCTGAGCACAGGGTGCAGCCCCATTGTGTTTCTTATCCACAAGAACTGTTGCTACCCCCACCAACATACAGAGCTTTCAGCAGAGGGGCTGCTGTAGGGCTCTGACTGAAATTGCTGTTTCTCCATGCAGGATTCCCCTCATCCCCATACTTACCAGGTCAGGCTTTCCTGGCTTCTTGCAAAAACCAAGCCTTCTGAGAGTTGGTCAAGTTCTCGCAGGCACCCAACTCTCCTGTCTTTCTGAAAGATTCTCCCTCTACAGCTCCCAGATGCCAAGAGGAGAAAGGTACAAGATAACCCTCTCACTCTTTCCTGCCTTAGGAGCTGGAGAGACCTTCTCACACTCAGAGAACGACAGATCAGCCCGTTTCTACTGGTTTGTAGTCTGAAGTACCTTCTAATCACAAGATATTTAGCCAGGATTTAAGTTTTCCATGAAAATAGAAAATTCTCTGGTCCATTCATGTGGCAGAGAGAGCATTTCAGACATAAATATGTTGTCTCTTTATGAAATCAACCAATAACACCAGAGTAATTTGAAGCTACAAAGAAAGAAATGCAGAAGGAGAGCAGGAAAGCAGAAAAATATTTTGAGGTATTAGTGTTCCCACGTTGACTTGGCCTCAAAGAATAATAAAGTTCTTTCCATCTAATCAGCAGAAAAGTATTTATCAATTAGGTGGTGTTGAAAGAACATTAAAAACAACTGTTCAGGAGCTGAAAGTCTATTAGAAAGGAATAAGAGTTTTATTCCGTAGCACTCATTGCACTAATGCTAACAACAGAAAGGAACTAAGCTGCAAATGTTATCATGCAAATAACTAGGAGGGGTCAGAATTACTTAATGATGAGCACCAGCAGTATGATGAAATTAAAACAAAGCAAGCAAAAGAGCCTTAGTGTTAGGTGCATTTCCTGATTTCATGTGGCCATGCCTCAGCCTCATCAGGGAGAAGATGGAATCTCTACAGGTTAAATATTTAAATCTAGTTTTGCCTTTAGAAGTTAATAAAAAAGCTGGGAAAATAGTCTAGCAGGCAGATGAACTTCTACAGAATTTGAAGGAACAGGACTTTCTCATCTTCATTCACTTATTTTCAAAAGCAACAGCTAGTTTGTTAGCTCATGAAAAACTGGAATCTTATGGTAGAAGTTTTTATCATAACATACATAGATGGGGAACATTTTACACTGTAGCTACAATACTCTTCTGTATATAAATGGCAGTAGCAATTCTTATTTGGCCTTGTGAGCCCATTACATAGAATGTCCACAAAAATCTGCCTTTGTTCTTTGTTATTGTAATAAAGGAGTAGTGGACTGCAAGCAAAAGAACGCTGTCAGTCTATTTTCTTACTCAGATGATGTGAAAAACCTTCATTGTAGCATGATCGGTGAAGGGAAGCTATGTGCATAAGCACCACATGCACAGAAGAGCCCAGAATCAAAGGTTTTCTAGGAAGGCTGGTTGGAAATTAATACTAGGAATCACAGCTCTGATTTGGCTTTTGGAGTGCAGGAAAAGCAATTGTTATACTACCAAATTATTAAAAACAGGCCCTCTAGTACAAACTGGGCATAAATCAGTTGTCTCTGCCAGGAGCTGAGGAGAGGCATAATCCTATACATTTCCAACATGTAAAGTCTCTGCGTTGTTACCAGTGGAAGGGCACCTGCCCAGGAGCCAGCAAAGTACACTGGCACAGACCCAAGCCTTACCTGTTCACTGTGTTCTTTTACCAGGGAGTTGCAGTAAATGTTTTCAGGGTGTAGGTAGGGACACCAACTCCTATGCCTTTCCCATTAGCATTTTCCAAGTGCAACTGAATACACTTAAATACATCCTGGGGTTGTAAATCATACAAAATCATGCCTGAAAAGAGGTGCACTGAAAAGGTAAGCATACATTAACATTCCTCCTTTATTTCCCTGGCCCCCTCAGTGAAGTCGGCACATGGACTTGGCTTCACCAATAATATGTGGTATCAAAGTCCATACCTCCAGGGACACAGGTACAGTGTCACAGCTGCAGTGAAATATGATTCACAAAGGCTGGGCTCCTACTTTCCTTCTTCCAGGTTCCACCATTCCCCCCCCTCTTTTTTTTTTTTTTGGCACTTATTATGAATGTGTCCCTTTTTCTTCGTTGGCTGTTGTGTACTTAATGAATAGCAGCTGGCTCTTAGGAATATAAAGACTTAATGGGGTTACCTTTACTGCACACATACACACCCATCTTTCGAAATTCAAAGCAAAGTCACTGGGACCAGCCGTTCAGAACCAGCAGAACCCAGCCACCCACAAATACTGTTCCTGAATTTACAGCCTCATCAATGTAAAGACAATCACCCACTCCAAGCAACACTGCAAATAATTCTTGTTATAGCTGATGATTTACTGGTATGTTTTAAACACACAGTCAACAGTTTAATCCTGCAATGGTCCAGATTAAGTAATTCTGAGAGGTATTCTAGTGCAGTGCAGCACCTTTGCATTGCTACATTTTGAGAATACACAGACACTGCCAGCCAGGGTGCTTCCCAGACACAAACCAGGACAGAACTCTAAACAAAATCCCTTCCCTGCCTCCCTATCAAATGACATCCTGCTCTTCTTTTTCCCTTTCACTTCTTCCCTCTCATGTATCATTTGCAAATGTGCATTAAAAAGCAATGTAGTTTAGGAGACACTCCCATTTGCAAATCTTTGTCTGTTCCTGCCCCTCTTCCCTCATTTTAAATAAGAGACTTGACTGCTTTTTCTCTTCCTTTTCTTAGTACACATGCCACAGCTCAATTAAGAAGCTAATAGAACTTTCTGTTAAAGGAGATCCACTCTGAAGTTTTCATTTCATCAGGAGAAGTGGAGGATGGTTAGTGCACAGCAGTTGTATGCAAAACACAAGTTATGCACCTCAATTATTTAACTTTTATTTTCCTGCAGCAGTGCTGTAAATGCCTGCTAGGCATTTTTTCCTTTGTAAATGTCCTCACCTATTTTGCGACTAATTGCATTAGCACAGGAAAAAAGGAAACAGAATAAATCAAATCTGAACTCGTGTTACATCCTGCCTCTAGATGTAAATACTCCTTTAATAGACAGTGGCATTGACGCTGTGAAAATCTGAAAAGGGGCAAATTCGTTTAAATAAGACAAGGACTTAAATTCTGGCTTAAATAAGTGAGGGCTTAAGCAAGGAGCAAGTCAAGGATACTGCTGTTCTCTGTAAACCTGTTGACTGTTAAAAACAGCAGAAAATTACTTGTCCACAACGCTAAGGGCTGACGCAAAGCACACACCCATCAGTACTCAGAGACGTGAGAAGCAGTGTCACTATAGGAGAAAACAAATTTCAGCAGCGGTACTGTATTAGCACTTTTTCCCTTTGCAATGCAAATATCAGTAACTCTATTACCTTTTCTTTTCTGTCTAATGGGAGAGATCAATTTTTTTATCTCACTAGCCAGATTTCTTCCACCTACAGTAAAGCCCGAAGTCATCACCTGGCTGATAAACAAAGGCACTTCTCTTACAAAATATTCACGATTTACCTTATGCATGAGTGTTGCAAAGAAAAGCTTCTGGAATTCAGTCTGCCGTGCTCAGGCAGCAAGGGATCTGTGCAGGGAAGCAGTCCCAGCTCTCCCAGCTGAAACACACCCTTCCAGCTTTCCAGTCCCTAAAGAACTCTCATCCAGGATCTTAAGGCGGGTCTGCTTATTTGTCCAGAAATATTTTGAGTTAGGGAAAAGCAGATATAATCAGACCCATTTGTTCTAGCAATAAAACGGAAAGTCCCCCCGAAGATCCAGAAATCGAGAGCATGCAGTAAGAATATTACATTGGCGATGGCAGATACAGGAGCAGCTCAGCAAGCTAAAACGATTATCCCTGATTTAGGCTCCAGTGCAACAGAGAGGTATACAAAGGAAAGAGTTTTTTTTTCCTGCCTGCAAACGCACATCAGGCCATTTTAAGCTTCAGGTCAGAAGGCATTTTAATAGCTGCACTCCCTGGGCCAGGCAGGGTTAAATAAAGGGCTGGGGAAAGACGATTTGACTACTGCCCAGGTGTGGTTCCGCACAGCACACCCTGCATGAAGGTTTCCACGCTCACCATCAGATCAGGGAGGCCACCAGCACAGGGTCCACCGGAGCCAGGTAAGGCTGCTGGGACTGCAGCATGCCGAGAGCTGTGGGAAAGCAAACTGAAGGACTTGTAGCCAGTTGGCTATCTTACTTTGGCTGTAAAATAACTTGAGAAAACTCCGTATTTTAAATGCTCCAGCTTCTCAGTGTTGTACTGATAAAAAAAAAAAAAGGGTATCTCTGAAACAGTCTAAAACTCTGGGTTTTTGCTGGTTTAAGCCCCCAAACAGCACAAGCAGTGGTTCTGCGAGGGAAACTCCATCCCAGAAAGAGGCTGCTCCACAGCAGTGGTAGAGAGGGTGGGTCCATAGCCATGGCACCCACTGCCCCAGGTCCTTCGGAGCACTTCCCACTCACCGTAGTCCATGAGGGATTCGCAGTTCCAGTTGAGGTCCTCCTCGCCCCGCGTGCAGCTCTCCCACAGCGATGCTTGCTGCACGTAGGGCTCCGACTCGGACTCCAGCCATCCCCGGCCAGCCAGGGCGATGATGCCCATGATGATGGCCAGGCCCAGCAGCAGGGGCAGGAGCCACCTGCACCTCCAGCAGGCGAGGCCGCACACCACCATCCTGCCCGGCCGGCGGGGCTCCCAGCGAGCCCGGGCGTCGCGGAGAGGGTGCGGCACGGACGCTCCGCCGGGACGGGACACTGCGACCGCCCCAACCCGAGCGGGGCTTTAAGGCGCCGGGGAGGAGGGAGTCCCACCCACATTCCTCTGACTAAGCCTGCCGCCCGCGGCGGCCCCGACCGGTGGGGCCGGCGGAGAGGAGCGCCGGGGAGAAGTGAAACGCAGAGAAGTGCGGGGCAAACCCGCTCCCCGCTTGGCTCCGCGAACCACCCCCGGCCCTTCGCTCGTCCCGTCCGGGCTCACCCTTGCGCTTATCCCCTTGCTGTCTGCCACCCTCCCGCACCCTCACCCCCGCCTCCGTGGTGGCCTCGCCACCGTAAAATGCAACTACAGCGAAAAAACTTTGGGTTCTCGGAGTTCCGCGAGCCCTGCCGTCCTCACGGGGGCTGGAGCTCATCTTCCTCCTCCCTGTTCACTGGACAGACCGACCAGCATTGCCCGACGTTGATAATACCGCTGGTGTCAGCCGCTTCAAGCACCAAAAGCTTGCAGTAAGTTGCTGTGCAGTTGCAAAAAAACACCTTAAAGAAAGGTGTCATACGAGGATGGGAATGTGTCATTATTAACAAGGAAACCATCACTTGTCTCACATAAGGCTCATCCTAATGGCCATCTAATGAGTGTGTGATTGCAATTGTGCTCCAGCTTCTAACCAGGCTGTGCTGGGCACCGCCCAACAGTGGTACTCAGGATCCATGCTTCCTGATTTTTTCCCATTCCATGTCTGGAATGCACCCCAAAACGCAAGACGACCAAAATGAGAGCTTCCCCATCACATGGCATGAATGAACACCCAGAATTTTGGTCATTCTCTATAATAAGATCTCCACACATCCCATCATGTCATCCCATTTCCCAGCGCCAAAGCAAATTCATTATATGAGCCCATCACAGGATTAAGGGTGATTAGATATTGGGTACATAACTCACACATTTGATTGAGTCTTGGAGCAGCTTCTAGGCCTCAGCAAAGAGCTCAGTAGGAAGACAATACTCTGACATCTGAAGGACTGAAAAATAACAGCGGGTAAGGTGGATTACATGGGTTTAATGGAGTATGGGGGTGTATGAGTTCTTATTGGACTGCATCAACCGGGATTTTGTAACAGCTATGTCACATATGATCAAACTGTGCCCAATGTCAGTTGCTCAAAAGATATTCAGAGGAGGTGCCCTGCGAGGAGGGATGGTCAATCTCAACTGAGTACTGATTGCTGGAAATATTAGGAAACAGATTGTGATGCTAAAATCAAAGCAATAAGATGATATCACTATTGACAATTTGCAGAAACCTCAGGCAGGTTACCTCAAACCTTGGGGAGTTTCATCAGCCCTCTCAACATCCTTATGGTCATTCCCACCATTCAAGTTTCATTCCAAATTCATAATAACATAGAGGTGTAAATAAATTTTGCCAGAACTACTTGCAAGCCTAAGTCATCAGCACACAGTTTTCGAACAGAGAAATAATGGCAGAACTGGGTACCATGATCATCTCTTTTTGTCACTACAGCAGAACTTCATTTGTGCAGTGTTGGGCGGTGATTTTCCAAGAGTCTCACTATCAGCCCCTAAGTCACCTCAGAAGAAGCTGCAGGAAGTACTTTCTTCAGCACAAAAAGTGAGAGCTGTTGAAAGAGAAGTCAGGTTAAATTTCATGCATTTTGCGAGAAATAAAGTAGGAATGCACCGCTCAGGAAAATATCCTCTGCATTACAAGGTCAAAAGTTAGAGAGTTCCCCCAGTTCAGACAGGAATGTAGAACTGGGTCCCATTTTTAACAGTTCCATTACTTGGTTTCCCAAGGCTGTGCCTGCACCCAGAATGCCTCAGTACCCAGGCATTTCAGAAGCTCTGAGAGCATCCTCCAAGCCCAACTCTGACATTAGTGGCTTGCATGGCCTACCCTGCTTCTCTCAGTGACCCCGTGCAGAGAGAAATGCAATCTTCTCCTTTCTTTTTAAATATCCAGCTTTAAAACAATTGGGAAATCTAGCTGAAATTAAAAGATGATATACCAAACATTCCATTCTGTATGATGGAGGGCCTACAACACAGTCAATGAAGTTATCTCCCTTCGGCCCAAATGATACTTGCATTTAGTAGTGAGGATATCTAGCAAACTAATAAACCAGTGCCTCCTGCAGCAAAATAGGCAGCTGCAGCAGCACATGTAGTTTCTCTCACCTCTGGGCTGTATAACCCACATCTTCACAGAGGCCAGGTGATAGGAGTCAGCTCCGTGGGGCTGAAACAATACATGCATGCAAAACACGTAGTGCTATGATCATGAAGAAAAGATGCCCTAATACATAACAAAACAAACAGGAATTTTTTTTTTTTTTTACTGAACACCAAACCCACTTGAATCCATCTGAGCTTTCTGGATCAAGCTGCTCTGCCAAACATACGTTATCTTCAGTCATGAACCCAGCTATATGTTCTGTAGTTATGAAAATCTAGATACTTTCCCCAATTTTTTCATGGAAAAAAAGAATCATAAGCTTCTTTCACCATCACTACCCTTGCATTTATTTATGTATTATGTGAATAATAGAATAATTTTATAATCTTTGTGGTTCTATAGAAATATTTTCTCTCCAGTGTAATGAGGTATATGCCTCTCTAGTAGGCAGTGTAGTAAATCATTTACCACTGCTGGCAATCATTGACCCAGCTATCAGAGAAAACCAAGTAGAACTGAGTGAAGGTCAGAGATCAGCTCCATCCCACACAGGTATGACTGGGCTCTCATAGGCTTTGAAATGTGTCAGTGGGAATCTCAGGCTGGTTGCCAAGAGTGCATTTTGGGGAGGAGGGGAGAAGGGGGACACACGGTGGGTAGCACAGTGTCAAAGGCATCCCTCTGTCCTCTTCAGGGCTGGAATACCTTTCCTTTATCCTCTTTACCTGACTACATTTTCTAGCCTGTTTACCTCTCAGCTAAAACCATTAGGAAAAAAAAAGTGTCCACAGACTGAATACCTGTTGTAAATCCAATTATTTTGTAATTCATGGGTGTTGCCCTTCAGCAGCGTCTTATGCTCACTTTCCTTCATATCGAAGTGCCCCAGTTCTACTTAATCTCTCTTCAGGCATCACAGCCATAATACCTAATTAGCATCACCTAAACAGAGTCGTCATTCAACCCATAAAACAGGATAGGGATGTGATGTTCTTAGTATAACCCACAACAACCACTGCATCAGTATTTCCAGATCAAATTTCAATTTCCTCATTTCCTCAATTTGGTTGAACTGAGTTTACATTAGAGACTCATCTGGGGCTGGCATAGATGAAATAAGCTGGCTCTCTGCAACTGGTGTGCTGTTAAGCCTGCTTCAAAAGCCTTGTGAAAATACTAGGGCAACAGTTTGGCCTGCAGAGGTGTGACTAATCCTTTCTTATTCCAGCAAGAGTCCTTGTGTGACTACATCAACCTGAGATGACCTAAAATCTTAGGAAATAAAAGGATAGTAAAGAGTCCTCCTTCCGTGCACAAGGTGCCTTATTGCTGTCATACAGACAGTTCTAAAGCTACATGTGTGCTAACTCCAGTTTTCAACTCTTAGGTCGTGCAAAGGACTCTCTATTGTCCTGGAGTTGCACTGGGTGAAATTCTGTTAATATGAAAGGAAGTGTCAGAATTCCAGTGGCAAGGATTTTACCTCAGAGCTCTCTAGAGGTCTCAGGCTCACTTAGATTGTGTCCACGCCACATCCAGGGTGTTCAGTCAACTAAGGTCTATGGACCCATTGCTGCAACTTTTCCTCCTTTACCTCATCCTCTCATGTGCATTTCCAAAATGCTAAAAAGGAAAACATCAAATAAAGAACTGTGTCAACCTTGACCTCCTTATTGATTTTGGTTTTGTCCAGAAGTTATTTTCCAAGGTTGTAAATTGACCATCTTCATGTGTGATGCTACAAAGTGCTAGCAATTGCCTGGCTAATGCTGGAAGTATTCCTGGAGGAATGAGAGCTTGGTACAGCGTGTGAACATTATTTCCCAGAGTTGCTATTACTTCTTTTTGAACCACCCCTCCAAGAAAACCCAAGGCACAGTGTATGCACTATTTATGCATAAGGGGCTGGGGTGTCTCACTGTGTTTTTACATTGTTTTCTTTTAAGATAAACTTCTTATTCAGAAGAATGGGAAAGACTAATTCTTGCAGAGAGCATACTTGTATTTATTCTGACTTGTGTATTCACATCTGATAAATCAAGAAATATGTCTTGGAAAGTATCATATTTGTGCAGTATCAGATACAAAGCTGGAAATGGTTTTTCACACCTTTCTGAGTCCGAGTGTTAAGTCTGAAGGTCTTCTTGAGACCTGAGATTTCTACTCCCGTGACACTGTTCCCAAAAGTGCCGCAGGTGTCCGGGAGTACGGGGCGGGGCCTGGACCGGCAGCGCCTCCGCCGCCAGAGGGCAGGAGACACCGCGGGAAAGCTTGGACGTGGGGGGAGTGCGATCCGAGGGGCAGCGGCCGCCTCCCTCCAAAATTCCCTCCCCGACGAGAGGCTTATCGTGCGCCGGGACCCTCCGCCCGGCTCCTCGGAGTCTCCCGACCAGCTGCGCCCATCTCGGCGGGTCCTTTCAGATGTCCTCATTTCTGGTCCTGTACCAACGAGACAGGTGGCCAAGAAGAGCGGTGGCATCCCGGCTGGGATCAGCAAAAGCGTGGCCAGCAGGACTGGGGAAGTGATCACCCCCTGTACTCTGCACTGGCGAGGTCACACCTCAAATCCTGTGTTTAGTTTTGAGCTTCTCACTGCAAGAAGGACATTGAGGCTCTGGATCGTGTCCAGAGGAAGGCCAGTGGGGCTGGTGAAGGGACTGGAGTTCACGTCTTTGGAGGAGCAGCTGAGGGAGCTGGGGTTGTTTAGCCTGGAGAAAAGGAGGCTCGAGGGAGACCTTACCACTCTGTACAGCTATCTGAGAGGAGGTTGTAGCCAGGTGGGGGGCAGCCTCTTCTTCCAGGTAACAAGTGGTAAGACAAGAGCAAATGGCCTCAAGTTGCGTCAGGGGAGGTTTAGGTTGGATATTAGGAAAAAGGTCTTCACTGAAAGGGTTGTCGGGCGCTGGAACTGACTGCCCAGGTAGTTCTGACTGTCCCTGGAGGTATTTAAAAGACCTGTAGATGTGGCACTTGAGGAATGGTTTAGTGGTGGACTTGGCAGTTCTGGATTAATGGTGGACTTGATGATTTTACGGGTCTTTTCCAACCTAAATTATTCTAGGACATTTATGTGCTTTTCCACCTGAAACTGGTGACTGGGGACCTGAAGAGGAATTCCTCTCACTCAGATGTTTTAGACTGAGGCTGAAGTGGAGAGGAATGGCTGATGGTCTCTTTACTGATGATGGAGAGTCACCCAGGCCATGGGGTTAGCTTCTCCACAGACACCTGCACTACAGGTTGTGTACAAGGCAGAGCTTAAAACCTGTATGCCTTCCAGTGGGAGTTTGGCACTGCCTTCCATCCATGGATTTGAGTTCATTTAGGAAACTGGAAGCTCCTGTACTGCTGTCTACTCTTAGCACTGTGGTTATATATATTTTGCTTAGTATTTTTGAGGAAGGAGTAAAATCGAGAGTTTTTAATTCACATATCTCATGGGGAAACTGGTTTGATATATATTTTGATAGGGTTTTTTAAATAAGTTTTCCTTTCCACCAATATTTGCATTTGCTTGCATCAATCTGTATTTCCTGACTCAGTTCTTCCTTCCTCTCTGTAAAAGTCATGTGCATCTCAGAGCGGCTCACACAGTGTTGTAGAAGATCATTATCATTTTTGCTCTTTCCAGCTCAGCACAGGTAGTTCTTGCAAAATGATATCTCAGTTCCCAACAGTGGCATCAGGAGGTTTTGAGAAAAACTCGATCTCCAGCTGCATATCCATATGCAGACAGGGTAGATGTCATTGCACAGCTCCACATTAAGGCCCCTGTTTAGCTTTTATAAATGACTCGCTCAACGGCTCAGTCCACTAGGGCCTGATTTCTAAGAGACAATCTGGCCTTTAAGCACATGCTCGAATGAGGGATGACAACTCTATATTAGCAGCACATGTGGACGTGTCACTGGATTAACGCAGCATGCATGAACATCAGTACTTTGAGTCATTATTTTCAGGGGCAAATTGGGGGTGCTGCTTCTGACTTAATCTCTCCCAAGCCTTGTTCCACCAGGAGCTGCCTCCATTTTCCTCCCTGGCAATGACCTACTTTGTTCCATTATTATGAAAAACAATAGTTATAAATAGTTATAATTTTGAGTCTTCTCTCCCACTGTGCTGGACAGATAAGAGAAATTTCCATCTATTTGTCCTGCTGTAGATGACTCACTTTCTTCACATCAGCTTGATCGCATTTGCAGGGTTAGCTTCCCCTTGCAGAAACAGTGCTGTACCTCTTAATTTTAAAAGCATTGAAGTGTCATTCTTGAAAATCTTGCTGTGAGAGACAGAGTGGAGTGCAGAAAGATGAAACAGGACTTTGCAGAAGATGGAGTTGTAAATGCCTGAAAATATGGAAGAAAAAGTGGTTTTAAAACTACACAAGAAACAGACCTAACATAACCATGCATGATCAAGATCAAGTGTTGAGAGAAGTAGGAAAAGGCTGGAAGAAGGAGGAAGGAGAACAGGGAAACACTGCTGAGGGGAGAAGTTTCTATTTTGGCAAAGACAGGGAAGAATTTTAGCTCATGAAGTGTGACAGTATCTATCTCTTTCCCTGAGGTGTTGGTGAGCTTATTTAGTATATACTTTTGTGCTTTATAGTAGTAAACACTGAGATAGACACATTGGATAGGATTCATGTAGAAAAGAGTGGAGATGAGGGATTTAGTTTAAATGCTGTCATCAATAAGAAGTAAGCACTGAAGATATTTGCTTACACAGAAAGAGAGGAATGGCAAGCAGGGGGGAAATATCCTTGTCTTTTTGCTCCTCTCTTTGTAGTTTACACATCATACAGTAGATAGCAATTAAATTGAAATATAGTCTGTGGTATAGTGTGATCAGTTGGAAAAGTGAGACCACAAGAGACTTTAATTGATCACACAATAACAGATGGGGCAATAAAACGTGGGACAATAAGGAATATTTGCGGAACAAATGAAAGATCAATTCCCCTTCTGTTGTAGAAGCAAGAAAACAGCCAAGTGTTAAAGAACAATCCAAAAGGCAAATTGATGAGGAAAAGAACATATGGCAAAGATGGAAACTGCTAAATACACACAGAGGAAAATGTATGTTTTTAAATTGTCTTTATAGCATGCCTGTTTCTAGCCTTTGCATGCTACCATTTGTGAAGAAATAATTCCTTGGATCTTAGTAGGAGAAAGCATGAAGAAGGTAGATGCAAAATATAGGTTCAACATAAGTTTAAAGAAAAGCACAATAGGCAGAGGAAAGAGAAAAGGAGACTTTATCACAGGTGATCTGAACAAAAATGCTACCAAGATTTTTTTCCCCCCACACATATTATTGTAAAGGAGATTATACCATACTTAGAAAGTGAATGCAATTAGAAATGGGATAGGAATCAGCTCTGTCTAGCCACTGACTTGATACTTTTCAGTGCAGTTTCTAAAGAGCAACATCCAGAGTATCCTATACTCCATTTTGCTGGGAATAGAAGAAGCACGTTTAACAGGGGAAGCATTGATAAACTACTCAAATACTGGAATCTCTTTCAACTACTCAGAGTCTGTTCGTACAGTCTAATGGAGGGCAAGAGGATCCCAGTGGGTGATATGAAAGGCCAGTGAAGAGATTCAGCCTAAAAGGTCAACTCAAGGCAGAGCCAAAGCTTACTGGCACTCTGTGGAACATGCTGGGCCTCATATGGCTGGTACCTCAGCAGCCCCAAATGGTCTTCAGTCTCTGGGTGAGGCACATGTGAGGAGGAGAGGTACCCAGATGAGTGTTTGCTGCCATTCCCAGCTTGGAGCATTCAGAGCAGCCTGGATGTGGTCGATGGTCCTCATCCAGCAATGACCACTCCAAGAAATGTCTTTGAGAAGTTCAGGACACACTCAGCACTGAGGTGCCTCACTTGGAATGTGAGCAGGAAGGTTGCCTTTAAACATGTGCTGAAACTGCAGATTTCAGGGAGAACAACAGTCCCTCTTGTCACTCACTCTGTGCCCCGCTCTCTGCTAGGACAGTTCCACACAGTGTGTTTGTGTGCCTCAGCACAGTTAAAGGCAACCAGATGGAAGTTACAAGAGTGAGCCAGTGCTTATCCGAGGTTGGTGGAGAGTACTCTTCCTCCTACCCACAGTAGCAAAGTTGAGTCTGAGATATTTCAGAACCTGAACCTGTGGGACTAGCAAACTTTTATCATTCAGTGACCTTTGACAAAGTGAGTTAACACAGGAGGCACCCACATGTCAGGATGGGAGGGGATATTTGCTCTGTGAGCCTGCCTTGTCTACTCTGCATTTCATCTTTTTGCCAGCACAGGCAAAATCTTGACATAATTGTAAACTCTAGACTACCTGAAAGTAGGGACTGCCTTTATAAGGTTCATAAAAAAAAAAAAAAGAAGACATCTGTTTCAGGTAGCTACACACAATCAGAATTCAAACAGCAACAACAGGAGTTCTCGTGTATGACACATTAGGATAAAATCAGAATGCACAGCCAAGTGACTTAATCTTCTATGAAGATATTTTTATTTGGAACCCTTGAAAAAGCTGCTATAAATTCATTCTTTTGGCTGAACTAGCTTAAGAACCTTAAAGCATGGCAACAGCTTCTTGAGTGTTAGGCTTTGGGGCTCATCTTTTTTGAACACTTAGCAGTTTCTTCCCATCCAGTCATTTTATGTTATTTGCTTTTTTCTGTGGGGGAGGAAGGTATTTTTTGGTGTGCTAATACTGCAGCAGTGAAGCTCTTCCCTCAGGCTGGTTGTGGACGTCTGAAACATTTGGGATCAGATTACATACTGGCAAGTGGGACAATGGCATTGCCACAATGAGCTGGAGGCTAATTTATAGGCCTTGCAGATGTGAATGTATTAGTATGCAAATCATGAGCAGACTGCCTATAAATAAAAGAACGTACCTTGCCAAGAGATGGCTGTCCCAAAAATCTAATGAGTATTATAAATTATAAGCGATTGTCAGATTTCAGCTTCCTTTGTATTCTTGTTCGTGCTTCTCTAAGGGACCATTTAAAGATAAAATGTATAATACAATACATGCCATAGGCAGTTACAATCTTCACTGCCCAGTGCTAGTATCACCTTTTGCCAACTGCCACTCCTTCATTTGTTGCAAAAACAGCTAGTCAAACTTGTCAGCAGCTTTGAAAACTACATGGTAGTGCTCTGAAAAGGAAGGGTGAACTGTGGTGAATGCAATGAACTGTGGCTCTGGAGTTTTCTGCTTACAGCTCTGCCTCAGACATAGCTCTTCCTCAAACTTTGTGTGTGGCCTTTGGCAAACCTTTTAAGCCATTCATGCCATAATTTCTTTATCTAAGAAATAAGCAACATTAAAGTTTGGTTCACGTGTGTTTTCTGTTCAGATAATGTTTTGGGATAAAGCCTGACTTTACTGTCTGTTTGTAGAGAGTTGTATGTGTTGGCACACACTGGGCACTCCTGGCAGCAGAAATAACAGCAGAAATAGCTTCTAAAGTTACAGCTTCAAAAGATATTTAGGAATTAGCTCAAATGCAATGGGAGCAAAAATCTAAAGTTTGTTTTTTCTTCTGGAACTTGAGAAGAACTTAATGAGACTGCACTGAATTATGTGATTTGCTTTATCAAGTCATGAACTCATGCAGGGCTGATGTCTCTACAACTTTGGCAGCTTCCTGTCACTCCCTACCTCCCCAAAACAGCTTTTAATGACAGAGGAGCAGAAACAGCAAAACTGAGGAATTCCTACAAGTTTCACCACAACACATTGTCTTGTGAAGGAGAGAAGCCTAAAGTGTCATCTTCCTCCCCTAAAGGAGAAGGTCTTCAGTGAGCTAAGAGAGAACCTCAGAACTGTTAATTTTGCTGTTCATAGAACTACTCATTTCTTCCTAAAATTATATTCCTTGAGGTTCATTCCACTAGAAGACAAATCCTTCTTGAAGTGAAATAAGCCTGCTGGAGAGAAGGCTCATGGACAGCTTTGTTTATTTTATAGACATGTTACATCAAGCTAAGCCTTTACCATCTGCTCTGCCCGTAATTGTAAATGGAATAAACCCCACACCAACCAAACAAAAAGAACAAATCACAAGAGCATGGAGGAGATAAAAGTGATTTAATTTCCTGTATATGCTTCACCAATATTCAGCTTGCACTGAACATGTTCTTTCTCGTGAATCAGACAGAAATCACAAAAAGAACAGTTCACACACAATGTGGTAAATTTCCTGCTGAGCTGCAGTATTCCTGAAGCAGACCTAACTCCACAAGAGTGTTCAGCAGTACTTACATGAAATTATGTGAGCTTTATGTAAAGACTGTCCTAAGTAATTTTCTTATATTGTTTGCGTCTCAGACAGTAAGGTACAATGGGGTGTGAATTATTGAAGGAATAATGCCCATGGTAGAGGACTGTGTGAGACAATAAATGGCTTTTGTAGGTAACTGAACACCACAGCAAGGCTGTGAGATATCTGAGAAGCACAGAAGTATTAATTGAAAATATATTCCAGTGCCGTATTCAATAAAGACAAAGTTAAACAAACACAAATATGAAGATTGTGGATTTCTGGCCCTGTGAAAATTTTGGAAATCTATGCAGCTAGTTTGTTAGAGAACCCCCATCAGAAAGCATTGAGATGAATAGATTAATGGGGAAAATTATTAGGATGTGATGAAATTCAGCACATGCAGGTGTCAATAAAGAAGCATTGTCCATAGAAAGCGTATATTTTGCACTCGGTGATAAATTGTGTTGACATGCAGCTTGTTATATGGAATTCTCGCTGCATTGTTAAGCACAAAGACAAAATACATGAACCATCCATACGACATATCATAAATCACTGTGATGCACATTTAAGGGTTTTCCCTAAAGAAATAAAACTATAATCTAATGTGTTGCATTCATCCGTGGAATGCAAATTCCTGTAGAAATGGATTCATTGTGGGCATAATGGGGAAAGATCTTTAATGAGAAAATTAACAAGGAGTATATCTATTCCTTGAATTTCTCTTTCAGTTAATAAAATTTGATTAGCATCCAGGCATTTGATTTTCTCTTTGGATTATGAAAAAAGAGACTCTGTATTGCAGTGTATGTATGTACTTCAGCATGAAAAATTAGGCCTACGTCTTCTGGTAGTTTAACGCTATGGGACCATCTTTTGTGACATTGAAAGACCTGTATTAGGTCACAGTCTTGCAAAATACCTCCAGTGGCTAACTTCAGTTTACAGGAACAGCCTATAAGAAGGAAGCAAGAGAATATAGGAATTGCTGCTGCCCTCCTCAGAGGGTTGAGTTTACATGTATACACTGAAATATCCAACAACTGCATGGAATATGTGAGGTATGTTAACTTGTGTTTTGGGAAGAGTTCTGGTAGCTACAGAATTTGCTTCCACTTCTGAAGGGAAAGACTGTAACAGTGCTGACAGGATGTTGTGTCTTCATTTTGTGGCCAATAACAGTAAATTAGCTTACATTTTGCATAAGATTGACTGTAAACAAATGGAACTTCAGAATTTAATTTTAAAAAAGAATATTTATATTTCATATACTTTGCATTTATAAATCCTTAAGCAACACAAATAAATCCTCTTATTCTATTTACATCACTATTCATTAATGAGTCAATGATGCTCTGTTCTTTTGCTCCAGAAAGATCAGCTTACCCTTGGCATGAGCAACCCTTTGACTAATTTGTTCTCAAATGAAGAAATTATTCAAGTTAGACCCATGGTATTTAAGAAGATAAGGTTTTCAAGTTCCACAAAGATCAGAAAAGGTAAAGTAAATTAAATTAGCAATTTTCTCATTACTAAGGACATGCAACTACATGAAACCAATATGGCATCGTGTTGCTTATAAAGTTGGCTGGCATTATAGGTGGGACTACCTCAAGGTGACCTGGTAACTGCCACAGTACAATCTCATTGTCACTCACTTTGCCTAATAGTAACTAGGGCTGAAATCTTCCATCTGGATGTGAGCAGGGGTGATTGTTTTGCATTTCAATCAGATTAGTTTCACTATTTCTAGACAAAAGAGAGGAGATAATGTTTTGCCAACATTAATACAGTCTGATAACCTTTGAGAATGTGTACTGTCCCAGTTTGTTGTCATGAAGAATTAAAACATAATGTAAGATTGGCTTATTTATCAGAATTACAATTTTGGATGCATTGTTGAAAAATTGTCCAAGTCTGTATACCTTTCAGCCTACACATGTTCAGTAAGGTGACTAGTTTTTATCAGTTCCTGCAGAGTAGATGTGAGGGAGCACATTGCAAAAGTGAAATGGTAGAAACGCTGCTCTCTTTTCCTATCAGTGAGACTGAAATCACACAGCTCTGCTGGTTGCAATTGTCAATAAAACATGAGGGAAGAGAGTTGCATAGGACCAATACTATACTATTGAAATCAGTGATGTTTGCAGTAGTACAGAAAACAAGAGTAATACTAGGAATCTTAACATCAGGTCAACAAAATACATTCACACTGTGTCCCTAAAAATAGTCATTGTTCTTTCAAGAACCATCATTTCAATAAACTCACAAAAATTTCAATTTTAACTTTTTTCTGTCTGCTAACCCCACAGTACATTGAAGATAGCAAGAGGTCCAGTTTGACTATTAGAAATCAGATCAATCTGTAGCCTTGGTTATTAGATTCCTTTTCTCCAGAGGTTTTTCATTTATAGACTGAGTATATTTGATCGGGAAGCTACTGAAATCTAAACACAGAACTCTGCAATGTCATTCTTTGAAATCTCATTCTGGGAAACACTGTCTTTCTGCTAGACTTTCCATTTAATGCAAGAGGAATTTTCAAAAGACTTAAAAATTATGCATTTGGGTAGCAATGCTCTCTCTCAGACCTACAAGGCTATATGCTTGTGTGACTACTACTGTAATAAGAGCTTTTATGTGGTTCAATATCCACTTAGCACTGGATCTTCAGATCATGACTTAGAGGCAATTACTGTCTACTCCTAGCAAGTTGGAAGCTGAATGCTATCTTCTCTCTGATTATATATCCAGAAAGTAAATGCCAATAATAATCTGAACTTTGATTGAGTGTTGATTAATACTATTAGCAAAATATAAAAGGACATCACTCAATGTGCAAGCTCATCAGTCAGTTTATAGCAAACTGGTCTCTCAAAGAATGTTCCAAGAAAGCTTCCAAGAGTGTGACTATACCACAGGTCTGCTTATAGATCAAATTTACTGTTAATTTGCAATTTAAGTTTCAAATTCAGGAACCCAGTCAAGTGACAAAGGAAGATGTATAAGTAATTGACAATGTTTTCCAACTTAATTTATTCTGAGATACCTTTGAGATGAAAAGTAGTGTCTGCAAGGACAAGAACAGATGGGAAGTAACAGATTCTTACTCCCTTTGTAAGAGCTTTTGGAGATCAGGACTTACCTTCCTTGAAATAAGTTCCCGCTTATTATTGTGAGAAAAAGACATACTAAATAGGAACCAAACTATGTTCAGAAGCTAACTAGCTCTCTTTAATTTTATCTTTTAAATCTTCTAAGCTGGTCTTTAATATTGTCAAAATAAGCACCATTGACTAACAGAATCAAACTACATCTCAGAGAGTTTGTGGGCAACATGGAAAATAAAGAGATTTTTTTCTTGTGTTTACTCTTCATATGGATGCATAAGAAGAAGGCTCTGTATTGAATGTTACCGCTATATTGTATTGTAAAATCAAGAGTATTCCTCTGAAAGCAGGGAATTCATTTGATTGATCTGTCTTTGACAAATCAGAATCTACAAATTAACACTATTAAACTTCTATTTAACCTGCCCCTTTGTTTTTCTCTTTACTTTGCACTAAACAAATTCAGGGATTTGTCAGAGAACACTCATAAATTAAAATCTGTAATAGTGCACAAAAATCTATTTATCTACTTCAAAAAGAGTGTAGTAGGTAGAAAATCTATACAGTTCTTAGCTTTTCTACGTGTATTTCTTGTACTTCAACTCATACATTTATATGCGTAACACCAAACAGGCTGTGCAAATCACAATCCATTTCCTGGGCAGTAGAGATGTATTTAGTTAGAGCTTGCTGACCTTTCTTGACTTTGCAACACAAGACTGACAAATGTACATGCCATGATGTCATTGTTTCCTCATCATGAGAGCCACCTTTTTCTCAGCCAAAGCCCATAGCAGATTTCAAAGCAGGTTATGGACACAAATATGTATAATGCATTTGTAACTTTCAGTGACCTACATTTCCTACAGCTACATGATGAGTTACTGGTTCAATTGCTTTTCAGAGACAGTTTCCCAGAGTTTGGGTTTGTCCATTTTGCATATTCCAAATATATGATGGCCAGATGGTACAATCTGGACTTTTGTATTCATCTTTTAAATGGACTGCTGTTACACTTCTAAACTTTCTTTCCATATATTAAGACTATGGTAATCCTCTGGATTATAGGGAGAAAAATGGGACACCAGGAGTCCTCTGAAGTTAAGTTTTCTGGCTGACTTAGAGTTCTTGTGATATTAAGCTTAACTCCACAGCTACTTTTAATTCCCTTGCCTCTTGAAGCCTTTTCAGTAGAGTCTGATGGAAGAAAGAGCAAGCTTTTATAATTCAAATCTTCATGCCATCTTTTCCTATGTACTCACTTTTCTTCCCAAACTCTTCTATTTCAGGGTAGAGAAAAACTGGAATTAATACAGAGAAAGCCGATCAATATGACCTAAGATCATTTAGGAAGAAAGATTAAATATAATAATCCACTGTAGACTGGAATAAAACCGGCTGAGGGAGGACACCCTCAATGTATAAAGAATCATGAACTGTGGGGAGAAAACAGGGAATGCTTATGCAATGCTTCTCAGAGCATAAAAGGTAGGTAGCACAAAAAACCTAAGCAAAAAATAAGCTAAAACTGTACAAAAAAGTATTTTCTTCTGTTTGCATGGAACTTGGCTGTGGAACTTAGTGCCACAGAATTGTTGTGCAGGTCAAAAGCATGAAAAGATTCAAAAGGAACTAGATACATTCAAAAAATAAAATTCTGTCCAGTATTACTGAATACGTAAGATAAAACCACTATCTTGGGAAGCACTGAGTCTGTGAATTATAGAAACAAGGGAGAGTTTACCAGAGGAAGGGGAATTATACTCTTCTGGGAAGACTAATTTTGAAAAATCTGGCTAAGCATAATTTTTGAACCATGGAACCAGGTGTTTTTCCTGTCATTAGAGGGAATTTCTTAGTATTTTGTAATTAAATTTGAAATATGTTCTCAGAGACACAGCCCATCTCTTTGATGCACACTTTGCAGCATCTGCAGCATACAATGAGACCTGGATCAAGCATATTGTTGAACTGGCCCACGCACAGGGAATATGTGAGTGATAATGACTAACAGAAAATATATGCGATTATCTCACAGTATAACATGCCTTTGTCTCACACTTTTCCACTGTACATTTTAGTCCTTTCTTAGGACCTCAAAAACTGGAATGACAGGGCAGGTGTGTGCAATGTGGCTATACGCCATCAGGAGAGATTTAAACTAGGACCACATTGCCTTCCTTGGCTACTGGAAGGACCACAAACATAGTAGCATGGAGATCTCTGAAGTCAAGTGAATGCTACTTACTAGCCTAGACAGAAAATTGTACTAATGCAACTCTGTTACTCTGGGTATTTTGAGTAACTTGGCTTTGCTCACACCCTTCTTGGCTGTGTTCGGAGCTCTGGGTGTATCCCAGGATATAATCAGCATTCACATAATGCAAAAGATCAGTGGCACTGCCAGATGAGAGTTACAAAAGCACAGTGCATATCTGCTGCTGCATCTTAGTGATATATGCCACTGCATCCTGCAGATGCCATATCTGTATAGGAGCCTTCTGGCTTCCAGTTGGACAAGGCTTCAGCTGTGCACAGAACCATCAGAACTGACTCCTAGGTAGCCTCTGCCACTGCAGAAGGCTGCTGGCTTTCAACAGTTAGGACAAGGCAAGGAGGACTTATGAGCTTTAAGAGTGACCATAGAAAGCTTAGTGGTTCTTCATGGCTGAAGACAGGAGATTTCTTCACCATCATCCCTACTCTGTACCTGAACTTCCAGATACTGTGACATTATAGGCCACTTACCTTGATGAGGAGTCCAAAGCACATGATTAAACATGACCTCCTCACTAAGCAAAGCCTATTCGGTGACTGACTTCCAGCAGGACATGATTACTGTGTATTTATGTGTTTACTATAGGCAAAAGACACAAGAACCGGTGGACTCCTGTTCATATCAAAATGGAGGGCCTCACATTAAAAGTGTCAAGAAACTTACTCATGGTACTTTGACATGCTCAACAAGAGTCATCACAGCATGTTTTTCCATCTGCATAATCTTACTGGCAGACATTAAAATGCTCTAGAGAGCCTGACCATAACCTTTGTTTCTCTCAATCCAATGGCATAACTACGGAGAAAAAGAGTTTAGTAGCACAATCCATTTTGCTTGAACACATTGGACAGTGAGTGAAACACAAATGCAAATCCTGGTTCAGTGACAATGAGTATCTATGAGAACATTGTAGCTCTGGTGAAGATTCTAGCTGCAAAGCCCTTCCTGTACAGACCACAGAGAAATTAACCAGTGATTTGATTATTCATACAGCTAGAAAATAATCTGAAATTAAAAATTAATTTGGTTTCATAAGTGGTTCCCTGAAAATAAGCAATTAATTATTTACCACTTACAGATACATATTTATCTTTTAGTGTTGCAGAGGTCCAAATGAACCATGGTACGTTGTTGCTACTTTTAAAATACCTCAAACACCATCACAGTCCTTTTTTGTTTTTCCCTCAAGGAGAAATAAAACAAAGCCTTGAAAAGACAGGAAC
The DNA here is from genome assembly GCA_013399695.1 of Formicarius rufipectus. NCBI lineage: Eukaryota > Metazoa > Chordata > Aves > Passeriformes > Formicariidae > Formicarius > Formicarius rufipectus. The sequence goes on along the minus strand of VXAU01000575.1, from coordinate 783,687 downwards.
TACCCCTCATTTGCACTAAGCACAACACAGAATAAAGAGGAAGCACATGGATGGGGAACAATTCATCATCACTTCAACTTGAGCTTTGCCTTAAAGCAAAACAGTGCCGAGACAGTCCCAGCCACTAGCGATTGCCAGGTGGTTTTGGGTTTTGTTTGGTTGTTTCTTTTGGTTACTCCCCCCACTATGAGGAAAGTGACAGAGCATGGTCAGAGATAAGAAACTTTGAGAAACTACATTCAGTTTCTTAGAGGTTGGTTTATGTCCTGAAATTTGAAGCTTAATGGTATTTCTCCTAGGGGTTGTAGAGGTTTGCTTGGTTTTGTTGTTGTTGTTTGTTTTTTTTAAACCCTTATTATGATAGCAAAAGGCATTCCTCATCCACCTCTAGACCTTTCTGGCATCATTCTAAATAATTTTCTTCAAATAGAAGTTTTACATTCCAGCCTTAAAAGGCAACTATGGATTATGCATTCATTATACTTCTGAACACAGGATGAGCCCTTGTAAGTATTTGGATAAGGGACAGCCTTTGAAAGCCCAATATCCTGTGGGAAATGCTATGACTGATTCACCAGGTGCCAATATTCTGCCTGGTAATTTCACAATTGGTACTCTTCCAATTAGCGGGAGGAGACATAACCGCTAATACTGCCAGCTGCTACCTGGAATGCCTTTCTTATCTGTTTTTTCTTTTCCTCGTCTGCTTGTCCTCTTGTATCTTTATAAAGAGATTCTGGAAGAAGACGACGACATTGTAAGGCTCAATTAACCAATGCAGTTGCAAAAAGGGCAAGTAGCTGATAAACTAGAGATTAAGCAAAGAAACAGCAAACTAAAGAAGGCAGGAGGTTTGGTGGGTAGGAAGCATCCCGGGCATGAGGAGGACGGTCTGAGCTAGCGGAGAGGGGTGTTCGCTCTCCTGGGAGATGGCTTGTTGCGGGGCACAGGGGTTCGCGGTCTTTTCAAGGCACAAACAAGAGGTGGAGTCGTGACCTTTTGCACTTGCCAGCTGGCAGAAAGGCGTAGATCCCGCAGGGTTCACAGCCCCATCACTTTAGGGGATAGGTGTACAGGCCTGGCTCCCTGTGTCCGTCCCGGTGCGACAGCGCCCGCGGCTCCGCAGGACGCTGCGGTCCGGAGGGGCTGCGCTGCAGCATCAATCCTACCCCGCAGCCCCGCGCTCGGCAGCGGCCCCAGGAGCAGAACCCCCTCGCTTCCCGGGGCTGGCTCCGCAGCGGGGCGAGCGGGCCCAGGAGCAGAACCCCCGCTATTCCCGGGGCACAGCCCACCCCTCCCGCAGCCCGGACCCGCCGGCGCCCCCCGCCCGTCGGTCGCCATGGCGACCCGGCTGCCCGCGCCGTGCTGCTCCCGCGGGGCTGCAGCCGCAGCAGGGCCCATCCCGCTCCAGCGGCGCCGTCCCCGCTCCAAGGGTCCTCCACCCGCGGCGCCGTGAAGAGAGTCCCTGCGGTCCCGCGGGCAGGGCCAGGCCCGCCCCAGCCCCGCTGCGCCACCGGGGCCTGCCCGGGGGTGGGAGAGGAGGAGGAGGAGGAGGGACTCCGCAGCGGCAACAACTGACGTGTCCCCGCCATGGAGCTCGGCGTGATTCATCAGCGGCGGCGGGGCGGCCGCGGGATGCCGCGCTCCGCTCCCGCGTAGGCAGCGCCGCGGCGGGGGCAGCCCCGGCACCGCTCTGCCGCCCGCACCGCCCTCCGCCTCTTCCTCGCCGCCTGCTCCTCTTCTCCCGCGGCCAGGCGAGGATCCCGAGGGAGAGGCAAGATGGAAGAAATCCTGCGAAAGCTGCAGAAGGAGGCGTCGGGGAGCAAGCACAGGGCCATCAAGGAGAGCTGCACCTGGGCCATCGGTACGGGGCGGGGGGGCGCGGGCTGCCCGTGGGGAGCGGAGCAGGGCAGGAGATCGCTGATGGAGAGAGGTTTTGTCACGGCGGGGACAGGGAAACCTCAACAAACTTGTTCCGCGCCGGCCGCCGAGCCCCCGGCAGGTGGGGAGGGACCGGAGCGCCTCGAGCCGTCCAAAATGCCTGGGAGCTCCGCGCTGCTGGAAGAGGCCGTGGCACCTGCTGCTGGTCACGGAGAGTATTCCCGTCCCTCGCCTTCCTCACCTCCTGGGTCTGCTTCCTACCTCTTGCGAGGCTGAGACGAATATCAGCAGCTGTTAGTTTCCGTGTATGTTTCGGGGGAGCTGTCTTTTCCTTAAAAGGCCCCCTCCTTCCCCTGAATCAGCTTTAAAAAACACCCGGTACAATTTTTACTCCTGGTTTATGTTCGGGAATCAATTTTAAAATCTAGGAGTTTTGTTTTACTGGATTGCATACGCTCTCTTATCCTTGCTATATAATGATACATATAACGAGTTAATCTTATAAGGAAATAGGAGCTTAGGTACATTTCAGCACCCACCCATTTTGCAAGACTGTGGCTTGAAGTGTTTTTTGACGCTAAGAACCTGGAGCACTTGTCAGCAAGACCCTTAGCTTATATCATCATAACTGTGGTGCTTTCGATTACTTTAAATTTTTATTTTTCATCCATACACAGCTTCAGCATTCTGTTCATACCTGTTGCTGTCTTATTACTGACCTTTCGTGTTCCATGGATTACTTCATTAATTGTGTTATTCTTGCACAGCAGCCGTGCGAATATCCCATGTAATGTTCCAGTTTTAGTATACGTGCAGCTGAAGTGATGATGTGTGAAAGGGAAAAAGATGGTTGGTACTCAATGCCTTCTCATTGGGCACCCAGGCTCCTGACAGATTTATGCAAAGCTTTTGTAGACTTGAAGCAGCAGTTGTTGTTGTTCTGACAGCTGGAATAGGTGTAAACTTTAGGATCGTTGGTTCAGAGATTGTAGCCAGATTTATTACTGTGGTTGAACTCAGAAGTTTCTTTTAAAAGCCCCATTTTTTCCTTTGACTATACAGAAACCTTGGCTTCTCCTGATGCTGCTATCAAGATACCTCCATATCAGCTAAGGTAAGAACATTTAATGCTGAATCCTGTAGAGCTGTCAGTATTTGTAAAATTTGAATTAAAAGTGGGGTGATGGTTGTTTCCACCACCTGCAGAAGGCTGAATCTGTGTGATTTCTTTAGTTTGTAGATAGATGCATCTATGCTGATAGTAGTAGATAACTTCCTGATGATCTCTTCTCTTCTGGCCATGAATGAAATTTATGTAATTGTGTTAAAATGGAGATAGGTATGTGTAGTGGTGACAATGGTTAGAAAGGTCTTATGGTCTGAAGAGTTTTCCTTCTAAATTACATCTTTCAGTATAAGTGATATTGCTTATCAGTCTTCTCAGTGTGTTTGTTTTCTTTTAAATCTGAATCAATTTGTGTTTACTGAAAATAAAAATTCTGGAAACTGAAGTTATAATATAGCTAGGACACTAAGAGCTAAAGTAATACAGTTTCTATGCATACTTCTTCCTTTAGCCTACTAGATCATCTTGAGTAAGCCTTCTTTCTGCCTGTATTTGTACACCTGTACACTAGGGGAGGTTGCCCAGCTGTCATTTGTATGGCTATTAAGATTTCATTTTGGAAATTCTGATTGTTACAGAGTAAGTAGATAGGCAGAATTATTCATTGTCCCTTCTGACAGAACCATGGGGAATCATCAAAAGAAACTAGCAAACACACTGTTTAAAACAGAAGTAAATTGTCTTGCACAGCCTTATTAAGATGTGAAGTGCTTAGGCTTGCCTTACTAGAAAATGTAATGGATGCTAAAAGATTGTGTGGAAAGCACCTCAACAAATCCATGGAAGAAACTGATTGAAGTCTCTCAGATGCAAAGGTACCCCTTCTATTCAGAAGTACTTTAGCCAGAGATAACTGAGTTTTTATAAAATAGTATGTAGGAGTCTTGCTGGATGTTTGGCCTGACCAATAGTTCTCCTAGATACCCACTATGAGCTGCTGACAGAGTGCCATTTTTTTATCACAGTATTACTCTCAGTCAAGCAGTCACCAAATAGGGAAGGTATAAGAGCTGTTATTTTGCCACTCTAAAATCCTGTCAGCTACAGTCCACAAAGAGGCCTTCAGTCAGTGGGGAACGGATGTAGCCCAGGTCTGACATGACCAGTGGCAGACACACGCATTTCCAAAACTGGCTGGAAAGAACTGACTGACTAATTCCCAGTGGTTCCATTAGAATTATGTTTACTTGTCACTGTGGCTGGAGAACACTTGGCTTTTCATCTCCTCATTTATCAGCCTCTATCTTTAATATGGTGTATGGTCTTTCTGTTTTTAAGTGCTATTGTCATTCCCCGTGAATTAGTTAGCTAGCTGTTACCAAGCTACTTTCTTTTTCACTTGTGTGCCACCTCTTTACGGATATGCCTACCTTTTTCTCAGCTTTCTCCAATGTTCTTAATGATCCATTTGTTTAGTTGGGATTTTTTTCCACTGTAAATTCTAATAGTTTTAAATAAAGCTAATACTTTCACAGGTGTAGCAATGATGGAGTAAGCTCTTAACCTTAGACCTGTCAGTAACAATGCATGCAGTATTACCGGATGTTTTGCAAAATGAAAGGTACATAAGAGAATTTGAATAAAAGCTTTTGTTGCAGTGTCCTAGGTAAGTCTCTGCCACACAACCGCAGACATTGTGGAAGATATTGCTGAACTTACTCTTCCTCTCTGACAACAAGCTACAGCCAGGCACCAGATCACCACATTGGACCACATCTCTGGCTGGAGTTCACCTGCATCATGTGCAAATTAGATAGAAATTCTTCTTTGCTTGGTATTTTTTAAAGAGCAGCACTGTCATGGCTTGATTCCTAACACTGGAAAAGAATAGCCTTGAAAGTAGAGTGACAGCCATGACCAGATGCAGGGTGGAGACATCCTGACCATGCCTCTTTCCTGCTCTCAACTTGTATCAGGTACAGATTGTATCACCTGCTGTAAGGCAGATCAGCCTCAGTTTGCTCATCCACTTAGAATCTGAATCTGCACTTCACACTTTCTGCTATAGTATTTTAAAGTGTAATAGCAGAGCATGGGAATGTGTTCTGGAATATTCCATAATAGTAGAATTAGAGTGAATCTTTCCACTAATTAACCCTAGTCCATAACTCAGATCTGAGATCCATAGTGACAGCATGCTGAAAGTGTTAAAGGCAGTGTGGCAGATAGTTCAGGGAAAAGCAGTATTGATGAGCTGAAGGATTATTTTGAGTATTGTATGTGTGGGGAGCTTGCTTAGTAGTAAAATTTGTTGTCCTAAGAATATACAGGATACAAGGAAAGGACATCGGCACTTCTCTGCAGAGGAACTTCTTGTTCTAGGGCACACCCATACTGCATAAGAATAGAGGACAGGTTTGTGAACTGCCATGTCTTGTTGAGATAGATACTGGCTTGGTTTCAAAAATAGGAAATCTAGTCAGTACTCAAATCGATATTGTTCTGCTTCTCTACAGAGCAGTGTCTGGCTTCCACTAGTGAGTTGTGCTCATGATAGTTCTCTCGTGGCTATTCAATTTATCAAGGGATTCAGCTGTATGGGAGCAGTTTCTAGCACTTGTCTGGTTGCGGTTTAGATAGCACATGCTTCCTATGTTTGGGAGCACCTGGAGTACTTTTGCCCCAAGGGAGTCCCAGGGACTGGACACTCAGCCTGGAATGTAATTCTTTAATTAGTTTGATAGAAATCTGTTGGGTATATCTTTAGGGAGCTAAATGAGACTATTTTGCTGTTCCAATTCCTTTGATGTTAATTTGACTTATGAATCCAAATCCCACTTAATGACCTTGCATATTAATTCTAGTGGGGAGCATAATTTAAGTGTCTCAATTCTTAAAGAAATACAAATCCCCGAAAAATATGGAGTTTCCCAGAAAGTCTTGTCAGCTCTGCCTTGAGACAGAAATATGTGTGACTTTTCAGTGCTTGTAGCTTATGATCAGTGCATAGGGCAAGGTATGAGATAGTAATGAAGGTTAACGTAGGTCAAGATGGAAATGATCTAAAGTCTGTTCAAGGCTTTGCTGTAGATGTTCTGTGAATTCTTGAGAAGGGAGAATCACATAACCCATTGGTAGCTGGTCTCTTGTTGCCTGCCTAGTATGATTGTATGTTTTTCTGAACAGGAGTGGTAAAGATTGGATATACACAAAGTGCTTAAAGAGGCTGGATGGATGACTTAAATCATGAATTAGATAAAAGGAATTCATGTGCTTATTTTTTAATTGGTAAATTGATCACATGGAAGATAGCTTAAGAGACCTTAATGTTGCCTGCCAGCAGACGGTTGTTTGCAACTTAGTTGGTCTGTGTTTGCTTCAGTGTTTTCAAGATGACAAATTCTCCCCTAAGGCCAACAGTATATACTGAATAAGGTTCTCTTCTTGGCTAATCCCTGGATATTTGCTCTACTGTCATTTTAGAGGCTGAAATATGATCTATAAAAGGTAACTGAACAGACAGAAGAAAATAAGCCTTGAAAAAGAATATTTGATCAGAGCAATTTAATACTTGTGAGGATTATCTACATATCAGAGAATAAAATAGGAGGCTAGACAGCACTTGCCAGTCACATACTACTTTGAAAAAACGTGGGTTTACTAGAGAATTTCTTGGGATACTTTTATGTAGTTAAGTCTTGCCTTATAGGCCATGTAAAACTTCATGGCTTGCTATCTGCACAGACTTAGTCCAAAGAGGAGGTTGGTTGGGACTTCTGAGGGAACTTATTTTCAGAAGGAATGCCGGTTACATCATGTAGTATACCAAAATGGCTTGCTTGAATCCCTCTTGTATTCCACATTGGCTTTTCAAAAGTAGTCAGTATTTCTGGAGATTACAGCTGGGAAGTCAGAAGCCAATGATGAGCAGATTGAAGGGAAGGAATGGCTGTCTCCGAGGTTTTTTGTTTTTTTTTTTTTTTTTGGGGGGTTGTTTTTATATATTTTTTTTTTTATTTTTTTTTTTTTTTTTTTTAAACACTTTGTTTCCTACTCTTGTTGCCACAGCCACCTGGCATTAAGTGCTCCTATGCTTTCCTTCTGGATGTGACTGTTGGATATGTGACTCATGCTACTCAACCATTACACAGTCACTGTCTAGTATTCAACAAGCGGATTATGATTTCCCTGACAGGCGTGTGGCCAAGAGCAGGTTCTAGTTGCAGCATGGACTACTAAGCTTCATCTCTTGTGTTGGTAGTTTACAGCCTCGATCAAGACTTTTGGGGGCATTTATGTAGCCCATTTTGTGTTTTTAATGGTGTAAATGCACTGGTCGTGGTTTAAAATGTTGTATTCCCAGTTCTAATGTTGAGAAGTAAGCGAGGGAAGGAGATTAGTGTTTAGAAAAGCAATGTGGCATTTTCTAATATAGTATTTGGATCAATCTGCACATTTAATCTGGGACAGGTAAGTGGCCCTATTTCTCATTTATCTCAGCAAAACTTTGCATCTGTTCTGGGACCCCAAAAAACAGCAGTGTTGAAGAGGAAAGGAATATGTAAGCTCAGTTTCTACAGTGCATGTCTTAACTCTTGGTGTCAAGATGAGATTCCAAAAGTGTTGGAAAGCCTCTAGATGCAGAAATCCCTAAAAACCTGTTAGCCAAGGTTATTGGTTCCCAAATGTATCAAGCAAGGCAGGGTCTGGTGTTGTCATGGAAAAAGGTCCCTGATTTCTGCATTATTTTTGCTACTTGTGGGTTTATTGTGAGGATTTTTTGTTTGGTTTTGTTGGGGTTCAGGTTGTTGGTTTTGTTTGTTTGGGGTTTTATTTGTTTGGGTTTGTGTGTTTGTTTGTTTTGTGTGTGTGTGTTTTGCTTTTTTTTTTTTTAAGGTCAGTGCTTGCTGTTTCAGAAACTAGCTTTCTTTGTAATAGTGAACCTTAATATTCACCACTGCCTTGGGTCTTTGTTCCTTTTATAGATTCTTCTAAAAATTCATTCTGTGTTTGTGGCAAAAGTGCACAGTGTATTGGTCTTGTCTGTACTAGAGTAGATTTTCCTCATTGGAGCTGATAGAGTGAGAGTGGTGGGGCTGAGGATGAGAGCAGCCATTGTTTTAGCTGTCTGTCTAACTTCTAGCAACAAATGCAACTGAAACATGGCCCTAAGGGTCTAAGGATGATAATGGGATAGCAGTGTGTGCGTTTGCTTTAAACATTTGATCACTTTTAGTGCTTGTAGAGGAGGAGAAAGTGAGAACATCATGAGGCTCTTTAAATTCCTTAGACAGTTAAATATTGTTGGGGGCAGGGCAGGAATCAGAATAGAAGGGAAGTGGTACTGACACTCAAAGAACTTTTCCTACTAAATGGTGCTTTGCTCCGTTGTGGTCTTTGTGTGACACTGTGCAAGTCATGACTTTTCTTTGTTTCAAAAACCAATGGGTTAGTGGGAATAAATATTTTCTTACACTTCTTTTAGTTACATTCCATGAAAAGTAACAAAGCTGCAGGAAATCCACTACCTTTCATTTCCTTGAATGTTTGTTTGCCAAAGAAATTGAATATGCTGAAGTGCAGTGAGTATTAAATTACATAATACATTGCTAATGTGGGAATATTTTAAACAAACCTATCTTAAGTCTGTCAAGATTTAGTATTGAACTGAAATGAAATGTTGAATGGCATTGCAGATTACAGCATTCATCTTCAAAATGTAACTAGTAATGACCATAAATATACCTCATTCTTCCATTTCTTCATCAAACTTCGGTAACTCACTGTGGGCCAATCCAACTGTAATGGAGAAAATAAGGTCATTTGCAAGATTCCTATGCTCTAGTACCTTTATGTCTCTTTTTTTATCTCCTCAGTTCTACCTAGTCCCAGCATTGTAAAACTTCTCCTGGTGGAAGTTCAATTCTCATAAGACTCTCTATTTGTTATTTCAAAGAAAAATCCTTAGCTTCCTTTCCAGGCTTACCAAATACAGGGAAGAGAAGTTTCATGGAATAGTTTGATAAGCTTTCAAAATTGTAGGCTGAGCAAGTCCAGCATGTCCTCTACTTAAGGACAGGATGTGTACATTAAGGATAGATACTCTGCTTCTCACTTCATCTTTATGCTGTACTTCAAATTATAATCAATAAAATCACCTAAAGGATAGAGATTGCTTTATAATTAAGACCTTGTAAGGTTTACATGTGTCATCAAATTCCTCAAGTACAGTTAGTAAGTGGCTGTGATACCTTGTGCACAAAGGGTGAAAATCTATGGGGGTGGATGTTCTAGGGAGAGTGATGATAACATATCAGAGAGAGATTACACTAGAGCTTCAGAGACTGGCAGCATCTGATTATTTTTGCCTTGTTCATTTAATGTTGTGTAGAATCTTTTGCCATCTCTCTCCTCTCAAGTAAAGGTACACTTTGTGCTTATATTTTTTGTTTAGTTCTGCTTTGTTTTCATCTTGACAACTGTGTCAGGGTCCTATCTAGGAACTTTGTGTTGAAATCAAGACGTTATTAGCAAGTATAGCAAGGAAGCAAATGACCTTAGAACTGCTCACCAGCTGAGTGACTGTGCTGAGCTGATTAATTACGATTGTATGAGTTCTGTGGTCTTGGCTACATTATGTTGGCTGGAAGATTAAATTGTTCATGTTTGCCTTTCCGTAAGTAGAGCTGTGTTTCTTCTGTAATGGCAAATCCATTTATCTTGGAAAGTATAGAAAGTATGTAAATAGAATGGATCAGAATTGCTATTATCTCACTTTTTTAATACCAAGCAACTTTAAATTGCAGTCTCATTCAGTATTCCAGGTTGAAAAATATTATTAAAGTTCTAGCTAAGAAACTGTGTGAAATTACACTTAGGGATTATTCTTCACTTTCTTTTCCCTGTGTTATGAAGCATCCTCTGATAAGCAACTCATATACTTCCCTCCAAAGGCAGGTTCATTTAAGTGTGGAAGTGTTTACTTTGTGTCTTGGTTTGAAAAGGGAAAGCGTTGAAGTGAAGAGGGAATACATAAAACAAAGAGAAAGGAAAAATTAAATACTGAGTTGGAGGGAACTCCAAGAGAGAGCTGATGTCAGCAGCTAAGAGAATGGGATATGGAAAGAGAAGGAGAGTTAACCTGAAGTCAGATGAAAAGAAGCCTTTCATTGTAACTGGATAAAAATGAAGAGTTTTGTACTCTGTGGGAAGCAGAAGAATGAGAATTAGGAAAAAATATGAAAGTGAAAAAAGATGGAAAAATGAAAATGCTTTCAGCCAGAAATTATGATTTTAGTTATTATTAAAGGTGGAGCCTCACCTGGCTATGTGACAGGCAAATCTTTTGACTTGGGAAAGGTGCACACAAGTGTCTCTATGCTTGTGAGTAGAGTAAAACCCTGGGTCTGCTGAAGCCAGTTGGCATTTATATCTACCTAGTGTGGCAACAGTCTCACAACTGGTTATTTTTCTCAGGACCTGTAAACTGCAACACTGAGTACTTACTTGTTCATTCCTATGTAGCACTGTAACAAGTTGTCTAATGTGCATAATCATCTTGCAATGGTGCAGTGTCATAAATAATTTGTTGTTGATGTTGGTTTAGGGTTTTTTTTCTTGAGAAGAAGGGTTCTAGCCATAAGTCTTCAGATTTTGTCCTTTAGAGGCCTATTAGAGCAATACAATAAGTATTACTGGTAGACTTGTACTTCCATAGAGGTACAAATTTTAGTGCAGAGGGGGTATGTTGTAGTCATCTGCTCTGACTTCCTTCATTGTGAAGGCAGGAGAACTTGCCCTGTATTTATGCACTGTGGACTCCAAACCTCTCTCTGAGCTTGACTGTAATATTCTATGTAAGTGGGACAGTCACATTTCTGTAGCAAGTCAAATCAAACATTTCCCCACAATGTGAGCAAGGACTTAAAATCGCCCTTTTTCCCCAAGCAATATCTTTTCAAGAAAGGATATATTTATTCCCTGTTCCTCCTCGTGGTTTTAAGTACTTCCATTAACATAAAGTTTTTGGTGAAATCTTTTAACAGTGTTCTCCAAGCTAGCGCAGGAAAGCGGAGTTATGTTTCTACTTTTATACATACATATGTTCATATATACAGCACTGGAATTTGGTTTATGTAAATGAAATCATCCCCTTTTGTGTAAGAAGAGTGTTTGCTTCTGTTTGGTTTGTTTAAGGGTAACAACTACGGATACCTACAGAATTCTGAGAATTCATCTCTGGCGTTTATTTTCTCATTATGGGTCAACTCTTTTCTTAAGTTATTGAGGCTAATAATGTTACACTGTGCTACTCTGTTGATTTTTAGCAGCCAAGATGGAGAAGCTCTTTTCAATCGTCAGTATTACTCTGACTAAAAAAATGCCAAACTTTGGCTATGACTGTTATCCTGCTTGACAAACAATGTATCAGAAAATGGCAACAGCAGTGAATCAAATTCTTATCTGTTCTTTGAGGGGGTTGTGATTTGCTATATGGAATGCAATTTGCATGCTGATAAGGCCCTGAGGTTCTGAATTTTGCTCCTCCTATGTACTTTTCAGGGGGAAAATAATGCAGGGAGATGTCTTATTTTTAATCTTTAATTTTCAGAAATGGGATTAAAAATAATATGGTTATCACCATTTGCATAAAAGGAAAAATGCTTTGTTTATCATGCCCCCTTCCCTAAGTCAAGAAGGAGAATATGGATTGTGAGACTGTGTTCTAGGCATTAACAAGGAGGAGAGGAATTAAGATTGGGCTGTTTCCTGTCTTCATTACAGTTTTTATCATGGGAATGAATTAATGAGCTGTTATTCTCACTAAAGGTTTTTTTTTTCATCGCAATGAGAATAGAAAGATTTTTATGATCTCTCTACTTGTAATAGTAATCTGTCGTGCTCTGACCTTTTTGGCAGTTTGTTTTGACTGACATGTCATAGCACCCCTTGTTCCAGAGCTGCAGGGAAAGAGGTAGGTTGATGAGCCACGGGAAACTCAGGCAACTAGAAAGGTCATTGTAACCTAGGTTGCTGAATATAAAGGCTGTTTGTGTTCTCATGAATCATTCTGCAATTTGTGAAGTTGACAGTCATGAAGAGGGATAACTCAGGAAGAACATCCTGTGCTCCTGGAGATACCATTCCTGTATTATGCACTTGTTTCTGTCTCTGAGGTCTTTTCTTGACCTTGAGTAGGTAGCTCATTCTTCTCCAAGTCTAAGGCGCTCCCTTCTTTTCATGCTTTCTCTGTGTTGTACTCGACTCCTCATTCAGAGTTAAGTTGGTATTTGTGCCTAAAATTGCATGTGTGTGTATGTCCATACCTGCATGCACCAGTATGGAAACTCAAGAGTTCCAGTGTGTAACTAATTTCTGTACATTATGTAAATGGAAAACATTCTTAAACATGACTACAAAACTGAACAAATTGTCACTTAACAGTACAGAACTGCAGATGGTGCAGTCAGCAATGTGATCCCATGGTGTGGGACCACTCAAAACAGGGTGGAATTATAAAAGATCTGTAAGGCATAAGAGAAAACCTCAGTACCTTACTTCATTGCACTCTTGAGACTAAATTCTGGTCTGCATTCTGTCTTGTGCTTCCTTATTCAACCCAGTTCTTGAATGGTAGCCCTTAGAAGGGGCTGACTATGTTAGTTTACGTCATTCTCTCCCATTCTGCCTGAGGGTTATCTACATGTCCTTCTGTATTCTCATCCTATCAGAAAATGCACTTTAATGGCAGGTTGAACTGAAGTGTGGAAAGGGTTCAAGCTAATCAAACATTTCAAGGTATCTCTGCAGGTATTTTATAGCTGTGACGTGGAAATACTAAAGATTTAATTGACTGAGTGTGTAACAAGAACAGGAAATGACACAATGACAATTCATTTTCTCCAAGAGTACAGTGGGAACGCAGTCTGCAGCAACTCTAATTAGATTTTCAGTCAAACGTTTTTAGCAAAGATGGGAGGTTCAGCTAATTGAATCTGTTCTAATTTCCATCCTCCTGTTTGTCATTTTTTTGCTCTTCATTTTGGGACATATCTCAAGGCTCTCATTGTTCTCTGCTCATTGCAGTATGTGATGACAGATGGTAGGCAACATGCTGAGGTGTGGGGTAGCTACACATAAGCCACAGGAACTCCCACCTGTCTTCATTATAATGAAACTGAACTGGATCCACTCCAGTGACTTATGCCTTCCTTCTGCCCTGTCCTCCCCGTCTCCATCCACTTTAATGTGAGAATAAGTTTGTTCTGTATTAATAATCCCAAAATGTTTATATGCTATTGCATCAATGTGTACAAAGTCTAGAAGAAATGTGGTGGTCTGCCCTGAAGAGAGGCAGACCTAAATAATCATCAGTTTTTAGCACCCCTGCAGTTAGTACTATACATTATTGTGATTTCCAGCCCCCCCGCTTCTTTTTTTTCCCTGTCTGTGTCTGGATGATCGAGTACTGATTAATGCAAAGATACCTTGTTTTGGCATCTGTAAATCTACCAGTTTCAAATGTCACAGTGTAAAAGTTAGCACTTAAAGGTGCTTTGAGGATTAGAGATGTATTGCTGTGGGACCTCATTATCACAATTTACCTGCGTGCTAAATATGTTTCCAGCTCCAAGCAAAGCTGGCACTAGGTACATAGGCAGTAGCCAGCTCTGTACTGGCTAGAGAATTGCTGTCTGAACCCAGGAGTAGATGTTTTGGCAGCTTCTGTAGATCTGGATCGTATGACAGTCTTACAGGAAGTATTTCCTAGATGTTCTGTAGTTCAAGCTGTGTTGCATGATAAAACTCCCAGGTTTCAAGAGCCCTTCTGGTTAAATTTGTTCCAGAAGCATTCAAGAAAGGAACTTTTGCAAAAAATTGGGCTTTGTGCCTGCCAGTTTCTCAGAATATCTCATGGAAAAGTTACCTTTTAGTTAGAAACCTCTTTTAAGATATAGTCTGCTTCGAGTTCTTTAGAATTCATGTTTCTTTTAAAAATCTTCCCATAGTGTTATTGCAAATGGCCTTTTACAAGTTCCCATAACCTGAGAAGAAGGCAAAAATCAAAAGACCAGCAGATTCTCAGGAATCTTTGCCAAGTACAGAAGCTTGCTGTATTTGACTGAGGCATGCTTGTGACTTTCAAGTCTTTAATTTATCATTAAAGGAAGAGGTTGCATTTCAAAGAGGAAATAGCAGATTTGTGACCCTTGGGGTAGCTCGTGGTGTTTTTTGGGGAAACCGAACAAATTGAAAATAGAGTTGATTTTCTGAATAGCAAATCAGTCCCCTCTGCTACCCGGATCCACTAAATCACTTACAAGATGGGTTCCTCAGAGGGAAAATGGCCAGGGTTTGGTAATCTCTATTTAAATGTTTTTAAAAAGAAAGTTTAGGTTGTAGACTTCCTGTTTTGGAATGAGGTTAGTAGGTTATGGACAGACCGTGCATGACTTTAGGTAGCTTTGACAATGCCTCTGAAACTCCAATAATCACTACCCTACAGCTTCTCCTTAGCTAGTTATGAAGGAAGAATTTCTAGCTGGGTAAGAAGAGACTCAACTAGTTGTTTTCTTCCTACCTTGTCTTACCCTTGTTTCTATCAGGAGGAAATTAATGTGATTCCAAAAGGGTTCCTTAGGTGCAGTCACAAAATATGCTGAGTTGGAAGTGACCCACAAGGATAAGCAAGTCCAGCTCCTGGGTCTGCACAGGACCATCCCAAAGAGTCACACCATGAGCCTGAGAGTGTTGTCCAAATGCTTCTTGAACTCTATCAGGCTTGGTGCTGTGGCTAGTTCTCTGGGGAGCCTGTTACAGTGCCCAACCACCCTCTGGGTGAAGAATGTTTTTCTAATATCCAACTTAAACCTCCCCTGAGACAACTTTGATGCAGATACTTGGAGTACTGATTCTCTTAAGGGCTCTCACAAATGGTTTGTTGTAAACAAATATGCCTACAGAAATTTGAAAAATACATACAGATAAATGCCTGTTATGATATGTAACCTAATGAAGTGCTAATCTTCAGGGAGCTGCGGTTGGACATAAGCTGAATATCTCTGATTAGGAATGAGTTTCCTGCCAAATAGCAGGATTTGCTTCAAGGGCTTGTGATTACGAGCCCTTCATCAGATGCTACAGCCCTTCTCTAATAGAGAACAAGGACTAAAGAGAGAATTCACAAGTCCAAGCACTGTTTGATTTGGTCATCAAAAGAAATAAATTCGGTATCTAAGCACTGAGTCAAAAGCATCTCAAATAATATCCTAATTAATAATGAATTTTAATATTAAAACTTTATTATTCTGTAATCAAAGTACAGCTAAGTTGTAGTCCTAGGATGTGTTAATTCAGGTATAAAACAAACTCATTAGTGTCCACTTGCTTTTGTCTACACCATTTATAGTTGTAGGGAGCTAACACAACAGAGCATACAGTACTGTAGAAGAGGCCATAGCCTAAAACTCAATTTATAGAAAGTGGATTATGAAACCCCTTTTCTGGAAACTTGAATATTAAACAGATGGTAAGTGACTGAAGTATAATGCTCAACATGATGAGTCGAAAGACCATTAGTGAGTTGTGAATCAGTCCCTTCTTTATGCTTTGAGCATTCATATATGTACACAGAGGGTTAACAGTTGTGTTTTGTGACATTTCAATATGAAGGCCATTCTTAACAGTGTGTGAAGAAATATGCCACTTTTTATAGAGGGTAAAAGTGTGAAATTATCTTTGATTACTGTATGCAATTGTACTTTTACTGAAAGTGATACAGCCTTTGTAGAATGTAACTTGAATATCAATTTTAGTTCCATTGTTGCCTCTCACCCTTTTTTTTTTTTTTTTTTTTTTAAATTTTTATTTTTTTTATTTTTCTCAGGGAGAAGTGTCTTCTTCCACTTCAGCTGGCACTGGAATCTAAGAGCATGAAGCTGGCCCAACAGGCTCTAGCAGGGATGCAGGTATGGCTCTAGAGTGGACATGTGTTGGCAGGCAGGGTGTCAAGGAAAGCTAGTACAGAAAAAATGTCTGTCCTCATGTGGACCTTTGTCATCTTAGCAGCCCTTCCATGGACTCTCTCCAATAGTTCCTATCTCCCATGCTGAACTAAACGTTCTCCTTTATATAGAACCTCCTGTTACTTTCAGTGCAACTTGAGTTAAATCTCCTCAGGCTGTGCAATGCTAGAACACTAGATTCACTGATATATGGGAAAATCTTTAAAACACTATTGTTTTAAAAATCCATGTTGTTGCTCTCCCCACTCAATCCCTCCTTCTCAGAGGAACTGGAGAGAGAATTGAAAGGCCAAAAGTGAGTGAACTTGTGGGCTAAGATGAAGATTAATACGTAAAACAAAGCTGCATGCACAAGTGAAAGAATATATGGAATTCATTCACCATTCCCATGGGCCAGCAGGTGTCCACCCATCTCCAGGAAAGCAGGACTCCATTATGCATCACAGTTACTTCAGAAGACAAATGCCATAATTCTGAATGTCCCTGTCCTCTCCGCTTCCTCCTGCTTTCCCCAGCTGTTGTTGCTGAGCACCATATCATATGGTATGGGATATCTGTTTGGTCACATTGAGGTCAGTTGTCCTAGTTGTGTCCCCTGCTAAACATTTCTGCACCTCTAGCCTATTTGCTGGGTAGCCATTCTGAGAAACAGAAGGCCTTGATGCTGTGTAAGCCCTGCTCAGCAATAGCCGAACATGGCTGTGTTATCAGTGCTGTTTTGGTCATGTATCCACAACACAGCAATCTGTGAGCTCCTATGAGGAAAATTAACTCTATTGCAGCCAAAACCAGTTGCATGCATAGAAAATAAGATGGAATGAACCAGTGAAATGTGGAGTTGAATCTGAGAAGGAGCATCAGTGTAAAAGTGATGCAGAACATACAGGGTGAAGTGGGCTGCTCAAAGTCTGCACTGGGACAGAGTAAGGTTGTGTTCCTGGGACCTAAGGCAAGGTAGTTTTACTTAGTCATGGATGTTTCTAAGAAAATGGGAGCTGGGAGAAAAGCTTGAGTGGGCATGCGAATTGCAGCATGCCTCCCACTAATAAGAAAAAAACATGAAAGTGGTTATAGACTAAAAAGAAGAGGCGTTTCTAGTAGGATTCCAAGGAAATAGTGCCATTGATTGTGTTGGGAGATAGTTACTCAGACACTGGCTTTTCCCAGGCAAAGTAAATCTGACCAGTCTAAAATACTCAGTCTGAAATTCAGTCAATCTGTACTGAACACACTTCTGTACATGTTTGTGTTAGTCACTTGCTCACAGTAGTCTTCTTCAATGAATACTTGATTGTATCCATTATTAATCAACTTCTGAATGACACAAAACACATCCGTGATCAGAAGTGCCACCTTCATAGTGCTTTGCACTGTACCCTATTGGGAGTGATTTGGACAGTGGGTGACTCTGTCAAGGTACTAATCTGAGTGGGACTTTCTGTTGTTGTTGGTTTTGGGGGCCTGCAAAGGTTTCACTCTCTCCCCACTTCTAAAATGTTGAGATGTTTTGCTCAGGGTATTACCTGCAGTGATTTATCAATTACTGATGTCTGCTTTCTTCTGGGCACTGGTGAAGTAGGATTGGGAAAGATGATACCAGAATGGTAGCTGATTCAGTAGATGCTGACTGCCTCCCCGCTGCTTCATGGCATGTCTCCTAGTTTAGCTTTATTTTGCATTTTATATTATTGATTCCTTTTGACATTTTTACATAAAAAACCTAACCACTGTAGTACCAAGTGCTAATTGGTTAGTTGCAGTAGTTTACAGAAAAAGTGGGCAGTTTTGTCTCAACCTGTACATTGCCATTTTTTCTCTGCAGAAGCTTCTGACTGATGAGAGGTTTGTATCCGTGGAAACAGACTCAGATGAAAAACAGTTGCTTAATCAGATGCTAAATGCCGTCAAAGTGACTCCTTCACTCAATGAAGACCTGCAAGTCGAAGTAATGAAGGTTAGTGTTTCACAGACATCAGTGCTTGCAGCAGAGGCTGCATGACTGAATGCTGGGGTTAGCAAATAAAATTAGCTGTTGCCTTGGAAATCTTCATTTGAGGACAGTATTTGATTCCCTTCTTCCTGGTGGCAAATGTTGGTTGTTTTCATTTCTACTCCATTTGTGTTTCCCTGGATTAAATAGGAGACTAGTTTATATTGAGTCAGTACACTGGTGGTCCCAGTTTTAGCAAACTGAAACAGGACAATCAGTTTACTCCATGGGAATGCATAGATAAATGACTTGTAGATTTGGAAGTTTGTGTTTGTTATTGAGCTTTAGTGATAATGAAGTGGGCTGTGCAGGCTTGTAATTTTGTATTGTGTGTGCATAGGTACTTTGTAATTTGTCAGCTATATTTTCTTTGTGAAATGCTAATGATAAAGCATGATGTGTTTAGGCATCAAAATGGCGCTGGACTAGTGCATAAGGAAAATTACTGTTTTGTATACTTAGTGAAAACTTCTATTTCTGGAAATGCTTTAGCATTTAGGAAGCTCAGCGGCCAGGAGGTATTGTTTTGGATTGGAGGTGATGTCAAATTTTCTTGCCCTGTCATAGGATTGGTTGTATGACTTGCCAGCACTGCTATTAAAAAGTGGCTTTTGATACCTGTATTATTTGTGTGAAGCAAGATGATGGTGGACAGTTCTCAGATGTTTGAATGTAAATTTTGTACTACAGGGTTTGTTATGCTGTAGCTGATCATCAGTTGAAACCATTTTGGAAAAAAACTAGAGGTCCTTTTTGCATGTTCATTATACCTAGTACTGATTGATTTATTTGGATCTACTCCTTGACCATCCTTTATTTCTAAGTTGTTTTGTTTCTTGCATGTGATGTTTTTGTTGTAATGAACATGGTATCCACGCTGAAACTGCACTGTACAAGCTGTACTCTTTACCACTGAAGGTGATTATCTGAGTGGAATATGCCCACAGTGTCAGAACATGCAGAAAGGTGAGCCTAGCAACAGGAAAAAGGGAATAGTATTTGAGTGGACACTACCTATTTTATGGAAGCAAGCTTCTGCCCATGTACAGGCTTAACTGATGACATTCAGATCTACACTCCTAACCCAGCATACCTCTTTCCTGCCTCTCTTGTCTCTACGATGGGAAAGGGGAGGAGTTAAGAATTAGCAGTACTGAACTAACAGTTGGTGTGCAGTCATTTTTTGTAAGTTGCTTTTTCTACATTCTTGTTAGATTCAGAATCTGCATGCGCACTGTTTATTTGAAAGCCATGATATGCATCTGTGAGGCATTGCTCCCACACTAAGAATATGAACCCTGTGTTTTGCTACAGTTATGGGTAAATGTTTTTTCAAGTGGTCTTGATGTGTGAGAAAAAAAACTCAACAACAAATAAAATACCCCCCAAAAAAATGTAAAACAAAACCCAAACCCTGAAACAACCCTCAAAACCTTAAATCATGTAAACTCCACTCCATTGTATTTATATACACTTTTGGGGTCTTGGGGATTATTTTTTTTGGTGTTAAATTAAAAAAACATGCTCAGTTTCTGTTTAGGCACAAAAGAGAAAAGGGAACATAGTTTTAATTACACAGTGAATTCTTGACGTACAAATAATTTCTGTGTAAAAGCACAGTAAAATGCATATATGGTAAAATCAGACTACATCTTTATATCCTAAGAAAAAAAGCAAAAATCTATTGTCTTGAATATTTCAAGGTACCAGAGGGGCAAAATGTATTGTAATCAGAACAGTTAAAACTCAGGCCTGAATCTGAGCCTTGCCTGAAAGTCAAATGAAGCAGACATCTCTTTATGTTGTAAGCTGAAGGTTACAGATGCCATTGCAACACTTGAAAATGTAGTAGCTAACCTGGGCCTGATGAGTGACTAAAACCTTTGGGAAGTTTTCTAGCAGCTGGTCTCAGCCATGGGTTTATATCCCTGGATCTGCTAAAGTGTGTCCTCAGGACATCATATGATTGTGTATTAGTCTGTGTTATTCCATCTGAACGAGATTAAATATATTTTTATGTAATGCAGATAGATAGATAGATAGACAGACAGACACTCCTGAATGTGAGCAGGTTTGCATGAAACTCTATCAGCTGTAATACTGTCCTGGTTCTTTGAGACTCACTTCACAGTTGCACCAGTCTCACAGGTATTAGGAATGCAAGCATCAAAGATAACAAAAGATTTTAGTCTTCTAAAATCAGTGTTAAAGGAGACATGCAGAAGTCCTTCACTGTAAGTTTCTGGTATATAAGCTTCTAAATCACTTAAAGATGTTTGGTGTTTGTTTGGGTGTTTTTAATCCTATACAAAATATCTCCTGTTATTCCCAATAAGAGAAAGTCACACAGCAAAAAATCACACTTCACATGCTATCCAAAACATGTTTTGAGTATTTATTTTAATGGTTTGTTGTCCCCCACCTGTATTACTCTGTTATTATGGAAGTGTGAAGAAATTGGATTAGCTGAGGAGAGCATTCTGTAAAGCTTTTTACATTTAGATTACTGCAAGTTGGAATTGGCAGTGAAAGGAAGAACACAGGAGAAAGAGGTGTCAGTGCAGTTAGTTGCCTTGTTTGACAGCTTTTGCAGCCTGTCAAATATTATTGTAAAGAGCCAGCTTTAGACAGAATGGAATAGAATAATTGTAAGGGTTGCTGTAAATAAATGGAGAGGAGTGCTAGCTGGACCTCTTCTGGCACTGAAAAAAGCAAACATTTTAGGCCACTGTTGTAAAAGTGGAAGGGCACTGGCTTTGTGGCTAGGTACCAAATTCTCTTTAAGGTAAGTGTTATGGCATGTTCTGCAGATTCACAAATTGGAGGATCACAAAACCAGCACACTGACAGTGTTCAGACTTAAGGGTCGGGGCTGGGAACTGTGCTGGAGTGCATCCTGGACAATCAGGGAAGATTTATACTGCCCAAATGCAGCTCTCAAGAGGAGCATTAACCCTTCTGCTCTCACAATATCTTCACTGTGCTAGGTGAGATACCTCTTATCCTATTTATAAACTTTGATTTGAAGTGGAATTTTATTTTTTTGTAATAAGCAAATATTAAACTAAACTCCAGGTTAGGGACTGCTGTCAGTTTCTCTAGTTCTTCTAAATACCATTTGGGGATTCTGCCTCTTAGAGGTGTTTCATAGTAGGGAAATTCTGCCCTTGAATTTCCAAGTAGAAGTCCTAATCTGATGTCCTTGTTTATTTTTTTTTCCATGCAGGGCACCTGTATTGTTACTAAGCACTGTGTAATTCTTATGTCAACAGCACTTTTATGCCCAAAAGAAGGCAATAGTTGTCTTAGTGAGAAAGGGGGGAAAGGCTGTGGTTTCTCTTTGACATAAATAGGCACCTATAGAAACACAGATGTACTAACTGGATTTGATTTCCCACGTATCAGAGCAAGCTGTCTGGGTGCATAAATTTTGCATTCAGACTTGCGTGTTATTTAACTGCTGAGCCAAATATTTCATTAGAATATTTCAATGCCTATGTGTTCTATGTATTCTGTGTCATGTGTGTATTCTCTGTGCCTCTGGTGTGTTTTATGGCAGAGATTTATTAGTGTTTCCACACTGGGGACTGAACTGATGTTATTTAGGTGCTTCAATATTAAAAGATACTGAGAAACCAGAAAATCCACCAAGTATGACCAGGGGGAAAAGCGCATGTGACATAAGACCACTTAAGTGTTCTTCTTAGTTGTTGCCTCAATACTATGGTATCAGTCTGTAAAGCCTTCTAATATATATATTACCAGTCTGCATTTTTGCTGTGCTCCAATGGCTGTATCAATGGAAGGCAAAAATCACACAATTATACAGTACCTTACCGATATCTTCTTGTAATCCGTGAATACCTTAACTGCAGTTTCAAACAGAATAAGTATTTATGCTTGTATATTTTCTTTACAATATTCATGGGGGAAGGAAAGGATACATTGATCACTAATCAATTTCAGTGTTTTATCAGTGAGATACCAAAGTGACTCACTGCTCTATTTACACCATTGCAGATGTATAGAAAAAATCAGGAGGACAGTCCTTTCCTTAGATGAGCACAGTCATGCAATATGGTGGCCCAGAAATGGGAAGAATTTTGCTGTGTGACATGATGCTGTGTTATAAGTGAGTGAAATGCAAGGCTGTATCTCATCCTGAGGAGTGGGGACCTTTTGTTGACCTTAAGCACTAGACTAACAAGCAAATAGAAAGTCTGCAGAAGAAAGGGAACAATTTCTGGATTGTTCCACAATCTCTGGATCGAGGGGATACAGATCTTTTTTTTTCCCTGGCTTGGTGCTTTTATATTCTGGTTTCAGATATTTTTTAAATGACTGAAGTACTTCAACTTTGTGCAATTAGACCTTTTCTTGCAGGAACATATTGGCCAAGGCACTATCAGATATAGTCAGATCAGAAGTGGGAAAGGAAGCTGGGAAACTAATGTATAGCTGAGTCTCTGGATTGCAATCCCTTCCAGCCACAACAGTTCTGTGATTTTTACTTTCTCACTTTGATTGTTTGGTAATTTTACATTGGTAACCCTGACCCTAAAAGTGCATTGCCTTCAGGAAAGGCTCCTGGAAAAACTGTAATTCATCTTTGAAGGTAACTCTTGCAGCAAAGCAGGTGAAACCAAATATGGAGCAAGTGAATAATATGAAAAGAATCCAAAACAACAGGGACTATTTTTGTTTGTTTGGTTGGTTGTTTTTTTTTTTTCTTCTCACTAATGTTATGGTTTCTTTCATTTATAAGTTGACAGGCCTCTTAATAATGCCATACCTCTCTATCTAGTTGTGAGAACATTATTCTGAAATAACAAAAAAACCCCCAAACCAACCAAACAACCAAAAAAACAAAAACAAAACCCAAACAAAACAAACAAAAAAGTTTAATTACTAATTGCAAATTAGTAGATGACTCATCATACAGAAATAAGTTCTCCAGATAAACCAGTCAGCTGTAATGTAGGTGAAACTTTCAGTAACAAGTTTCTCTTAAGAAAAAGGCATGATTGATTGTTTAAAATTTCCCTTTCTACCGCACCCTTTAGTTTTCTTCAGTCCCAAATAAAGCTTTGTCATGTAATTCAGGGCACGTCAGTTCTGTTTGCCTGGACTTTCCAAGAAATTTGCCCCTTGCAAGATGGAAATTTTCAAGCATGAAAGAGAATGATGACCTTTTGTGAAAGAAACTCAAGTTATCTCATTTGGTAGGTTTTCAAATATTTGTTTTTATTTCACTATTCTAGTTAATGGTGTTATGATATGCTGGGCATGTTTCTGTCAGTGGAGCTTGCAGGCTTTGTTTCTTATTACTTCTGAGAAGACTTCACATGTTGAGCTGTGGCTACTCATGTGGTTTTGGGATAGACTTGACGATTGTTTTGAAACCAAAATACCATCTTCCAAAGTGGCTTGAGAGAGAAAAGACTCTTCTAGTTCCCATTATTTACCTATTGTCCATGGTGAACAACTATTTAATTTAGGAAAGGTTAGTTTATTCCCAGTGACTCCAGCTTGCACTTGTTAGTGGATTAGGTGTACTTCTTGCCTATGGGCAAAATTTAAATGATTTTTCTTCTGTAGTCTTTCAGTGAGGAATCAGCCAGAAGTCTTTTGAATCTATGAATGAGGTTTAATGAACCCTTGTTAAGTCTACTGTGTCAAGACAATGCTTTATCTTTTTCTCTAATCCATTAATACATCATTTGGGAACTCTGCAGTGGTAATAGGAGAGAGCTGTTTCTGTGATTTCAGTTTTCATTTCAGACATATTAAGAACTGAAATCCGAATTAGAGTTCTGAGGTAGAACTTAGTTTGTGTGAGGACAAACTGTCTTTAGGTTGGGTATTAACAATGATTCTTTCCGAGACTGCTTCTTCAAAGCTTTAAAGATGCAAAGTGATTCTTTGAGTGCTAAGAATCATATCCTAGTTTTTATTAATTTATTTTCTGTTGTAACTAATTTGATTGATGGAGCCCCAGTGATGATGTCAAATTAGTCACTTGGGAAGGTCACTATTGAAGAGCTTCAAGGAGTTGTAGAAAGTTTGGGTACTTTTGTTTGTGTGTGTTACTAGTATTTTTAACAATTGTAGTTGACCTGTTCTGCACAGCCATGTCGTTAGAGGTTCAGGGAGGTAGTCCTGATCTGATGCAAATATTAATTAAGATGGGTTGGGCTTGAGCACCCAAGCAAAACTTACGGCTATCTTTTTCAGAAACTTCTCAGGAGCCTTGTTGCTGTTGAGCTGGTCTTTGGCTTTCCATCACAGAGAGCAACTTACATTATGTACTTGAAAAGTTGCTCCAAACTGTTTGAGCCAAAATGATGACAGAACACCCCTGTAAAATCCCAGCCTTTTTGGGTGATTATATTCTGCACATTTTTCTTGAATACTAGTAAATGAGCTCATCACTATGATAAACTCTCACAGATTTATTGTTTCTCATTGTTTTAAGGTTGGTATTTATGAAATGTTTCTTTCCACATACAACTTGGTTATGTGTAGTAGAATATAATTTGCAGCTGTTCTGCTTTGTCTTGAACTTTAAAAGCAAATGGAGGAGGAAATTGGACTGAAACAACTTGGATTTAAAGGTATACATAGGCTATGTTGTTCCCTGTGCAGCCTTTTTGAGGCATGACATGTACAGTAGTTTTGTATAGGAATAAAGATAGTGATTTCTCTGCCCATTAAAAAACAAAAGTTCATTGGTGCAAAAGTAAAAAAATAACTGCTAAATAGAGATGGAGAAGAGAGACTGCCGTTATCGGGACAGGAATCAGCAACCCAATTGCTGATACTTGGTGTAAATCTATGTATTCTAGTTAATACAGAGTTTTGGAGTAAGAGATCATTTTTTTTCCCCTCTGTATATTTCATGCACTGCATTATCACAAACTTTTTCAACATTACTTGCAATATAAATTTCTGTCCAGTCATCTTCTAAGCAGAGATGGACTATGCTTTAAATAAAGTAAAAAATAAAAACTATTATTCAACTTTGGCTGCATGCTTTCATCCCAAACTGTTTTAAAATTTGTATGAATAAGGAAAAAGTTAAAAATACTGAAAATTTGTAGAAAAGCTTCCCCTGAATCTGCATTAGTTCTTGTAACAGTAGTGCCTGGTATGAGCTTTTATAAACAGTAACTGATTTTTGTCCAGTCCAGAATTCAGAGATGTGTTAGCATCTGCTCTGTTAAGGAAGGGATTCTGGAAAGGCTTGCACAATGTCATGCAAATAAAATCCTTTTCTAAGATCTGTCCTGCCAAGGAATGCTAGGTAGTTTTTAGTTCTTAGCCTTTTTGGAACTTAAATTGTTGTAATGTGGGTCAACTACAAATCCAGACTCTCTTGGGTTTGCTTCTCTCATTTTAGTTTTTTGCCAGTTATTTTTAAAAGTTATTTTATTCATGTTCTTAGTTATACATAACCAGGTTAATTCCAGTGGATTGAGTGACCTACCTTGTGTGCTTCAAGATAAGTTCATCCTTTCCCAAGTTAATTAGAACTATGGTGAATGCCTAGTACTGTGATTAAAGAACTCCCCTGGTTCTTAGGTGTCCGGTCATTGTAGCAGAAACTAGTCTTGGATTATATAGCTGGACTTGCTCCTGAGAGGATACAATAGAATGACAATGGTAGTGGCCTGAATGTGGCCAAATGAATACTGTACAGGAACTGTCTAAGCCAGTCTGTAGTGAATGCAGTGTCTCAAAACTCAAGCCTCCTTCCAGGATCCATGGCTTTTTTCTCAGTACCTTTCTGTGCTTGAGTTCACAGCCTCTGTGTGTTTGTGCAGATGTGTAGCTTTAAAAATCTAAGCAGAGGTTTGGTCATCTCTCTTAAAAGATTTGCAGGTCAGAAAAGTAGGCTTAGTTTCTTGCCTGAAGTAATTCCAGTGCAAAAATTTTAGCTGTTCAGTGCTGTGGAGTTGTGAAGGTGTTTTCAGATAGAGAATATGCTCATTCTGTCATGTTGGAACTGGAGTGGCATTAATCAAAATTGTTAGCATCAGCACAAAAGGTGGCAAGCCCCTAGATCTGGAAAGTGTAATTTCACACCTTTCTAGGGTGGAAATACAAGTTCTTAGACACATACCAAGAACCTGGAGATCAGAACCATTAAGAAAGTGGATTGGAAAGATATTGTATGTTCACAAACCCAAATATAGGAACGCTTCAATGTTTATATTGCCTTTTAATGTTTTCCCTGCTGCCAGATATTTAGTGTTTACTGGAGGTGGGATGCCAAGTTCTGCCAGCTGCATTGGCCACACAACAGTGGTCACTTGCTGTAGTTTTTGTGTACAATTACACACATACTCCAGATGTGCCACAGCTGTGCACAGATGCACCCACATGAGACCTTCTCTGCTTATGAGCTTCCTGTGATGAGGGCCACTGCTACTATGGCTGCTAATACCACCTGGTCCTGGGGGCAGCTGAGGAGAGAACTTGTGTTTAATAAGCAGTTCTGATGCTGCCAGACAGCTCCTTGGGTCCTCTTCCCTGGAGCTCCTCATGTGTATCTTTTGTAAGAGAGCAAAAAGATATGGAAACTTCACATGACACAGGGGTTGGTGTTGCAACCACAAAACCAGTTTATCTGGCTTTTTAGTATCACATTCCTGGATCAGGTCAGGATATGGCCTGGGACAAGGTGATATCCCCTGGCAGGCCAGACAACCTGTGCAACCCCACTTCTTAGGTCATCTTCAGGCTAACTTGCCAATTAATCTAGTGACTTGAAACAATAAATTTAAATCAGCTATTGTAAAGTACTTTGCCATGCAGAACATTTCCCTGATACAGTTTTGGTGGAACCTTCCATGTATCCGAGGGCAAGGGAGTTGTCTTCCCTCTCCCCCGCTCAAAAAATTCTCTTGTCAAGAATGTCAGAATTTTACACCAAGGGGATATACTGGTTCTTTTTATTTTTGAGTGCTTTGTGTTCACCTGCATCCATGTGTTGACATCCTTTTGAATAATTTTGATAACTAATGCATTTTTATTATTATAATATGCTTTAGGCTTTTTTTTTAATTATAAATTAATTTTATTTTGGGAACTCTTTAAGCTTTTGGTTGGTATTTTTCAGTTTGGTATTTGTCCTTTTTTTGTTTTGTTTTACTCATGTTTGTATAGTCTAATTCATAAAGTAAAGCAGTATACTTAAATATCCTCTGAAGGAAGAAATGCAATCCTAGTGCTGCTAGTCAGTCTTTTTCTTGAATTTTCCCTGCCTTTAATTGCTATAATTCTAAAGATAAAAGACCCTGTCAGAGTGCTGTAAAAAAACTGTTAAGTATCTACTAAATAATTTATTTCCCTTCTGCAACTGTACCACATAAGCAGAAGTTTCTTTTGGTTTCATACCACCATAAATAGTGTTCAGCAGCAGTTCTGTTTTAGTCCAGTGCACTAAATGGGCATTGTCTTCTCAGAGCTTTCAGCCTGTCACCACTGATGTGTGAGGTTCTGTACTAAACACAGTCCTTATGTCTGAAGCTGCAGCGCATCATAATACTGAGCAGCGTTTATGGGTTTACTAATTCATAGGAGGCACTCTCCTTTCTCCCCATAGTCAAAATCTACCATTTTGTGCAGGGATACATGTTTACATACTGTAGAAGACTTCAGTAATGCACTTTTTCTCTTGCCCTTGTTTTCTTTCTAGGCCAGAGTACCATGTGAACAGATTTTCAGTTATTCTGACAAATAGGAGAACACTTCCTGTCCAAACTATTTTTTAGAAATACTGGATGACTGTTTTAAATGCCAAACTACTGAATGAGATAAAAGATTGTCATGCCTTGTCTTTTGTCAGAGTTTTCCTCCAAGAGGCAGGATTTGACAATCATCCATGCGCACATTGCATCCAGGTTTATAAGCCTGCAAGTAAAGTAAAGCAGGAAGGGCTTTTTTTACGAATTCCACAAAGGGATTAGATGTGGCTGCAAAATTGTTTTGTTTGTGAATTGTAACGTTTGATATATTTTCTCTTTTTTTTGGTGATACTACTTGCTTTCTTGCACACAATGTATGACATGCTCCACCATAAGCTCTTCAGTGTGAGAATTTCTTTGTACTACAAGTATGTGCTAAGTACTTGGGGAACTTTACTAGCAATGTTTAGCAGCCTTACCATCTATAAACATTCCCTCTTCAAGAGATAATAGAATCATAGAATGCTTTAGGTTTAGAAGGGACCTTAAAGCTTATCTGGTTCCAATGGCCCTACCGTGGGCAGGGATGCCTTCCACAAGACCAGGTTGTTCAAAGCCCCATCCAACCTGGCCTTGAACACTTAGGCTCTCTTAAATATGGGATCACACAGAATCACAGTATTGTTCAGGTTGGAAGGGACTGTAAGAAAAATCTCTTTTTATTAAATTTAGAAACGGCAAAATATATTAAAAAAAAAGGTAAGGCAAATCAGGAAGATGTTAAGACTCTACGTACTGGGTGCCCATGTCCCTAGGGTCCAAAATGCACCCCTCCCAATTCAAAACCTGCGCTTTTAGAGGCCTCTCAAGTCCCACCCCTCCTACATCACAGAAAGGGCGTTCCCCTCCCCGTGGTTGGCTGTGCCGTGCCAGGAGGTGAGGCCTTCGTCAAGATGTCAGCCTCCATGACTGACCATGCGGTCATGGGGCTTTCCTTATCCACAGTGCCCTGTTTCTGGCTGCATGGTCCCTGGTACCTTACAACTCCCCAAGTCGCCTATAGATAAGACAAAACACCCAAAAAACGTAAATTCTTATATTTGTAACCCTTGCTCAATTATTTAAATTATTTTGCTTGTAATAAAGCCTCTGGTTTATTTCTCATAGGACCACAGAGGGCCATGTGGTCCAACCTCCCTGCTCAAGCAGGGTTATGCTAGAGCACATGGCACAGGATGGATAGACCTTGTAATGTCAGTTCAATTACACTGCAGTTCAAATCCTGTTCACTTTGTATCATTTGACCTTCACTGTGGCATCAGAAGTAGGGGGTTTTGATTTTGTTTCTACTTATTGTGAAGATTACCCATGCATGTTCTTTCATACTGCAGTTGGTACCCTGGGACTCCAGGGAGTAAGAATTGTATTTTGTGCTCCATGACAATCTGTGTGCTTCAGAAGTAATTAAAATAAATGCTTTTACTATGGGTAAGCGGTTTTTGGAAAAGTTATCTCATCTGGGCATTTGCAAGATAATCCAAGCCAATTAAAAAAAAATGTCATTGCCCAAGAAAGCCTATCTTTCTTTTTTGTTGATTTTTTTTTTTTTTTTCTTTTAAATACAGACTTGTTTGAGTTGTGTCACGAGTAGTTCAGCAGCCTATGGAATATACTTTCTGGAGACTCAGTCTTTTTAGAGGATCTGAGTGATTAAGTTTGGATTTGTTTGGTTGATTTTTATCCCATTTTTCATCCAGTAATTTAAAAGAGAAGCCTGCTGCCTTCCTGTTTGTTCCACATAAATGGAAAAACATGCAAATTAAGTGTCTGGATCATTGCCAAGACTGTAAATGAGCCCTGCAGCAGTGCTGATGGGAATCATAGCTGAGTGCAGTTTTGTGTGTTGGTCAGAGACCGTGTTTCAGGACTCACAAATGCTTTGTGAGGAAACACGATAGCAGTGGAGTAAGCCGAGAACATACTGGCTGATAACCTGTGTTGCTGTCATTTGAATGCATCGGATCATATGCCCTTTCTCTAGCCAGTAGGTTCCCAGATCTTATCTTTTACAAAGAGTAGCAGTCAAAATGTAGTGGTCGTTTTGCTGAAATTCCCTCTTGCTTCATAGCAAGGTTGTGATCCTCACTGAACTTGATATCTGACCTTTCTATTATTTACCTATTACATGCAGGCTTTTGGCATTTGTGACAGAAAGGATTAAGCATATATATATATATAACTTGTATATAACTTTTCATAGTTCAGCTCTATAAAGAAGGGAAATTAAAAAAAAAAAAAAAAGGGCAGGAGCTCGGGAGCTTAAAAGAATGCCTAAACTGGTGTACTTCCATGTGTTGCAGTGTATTGGCTTCCAGGTTTTGATCAGGAAAGAACTGGATAACACTCAAAGCCAAGGTGGGACAAGAAAGCGGAAAATCACATGGAGCAAATCAGGTTTTACAAGTAGGGAAAATGAGGACACACAAACCACAGGATAAGATTAGTCATGGGCCTGACTGTCCATCTTGGATCTTAGCATGATAAGAAGACAGTTGTTGGTGGGAGGTGACAGTTGTCTGTCTCTGGGTTTATGAACTGTTCTACACCTGTGTTTTACATAGCAGTGCTTGGAGAGTACAAGTCACATTTTTTCCTTAAGTACTGAATATACATTTTAGCCAGCTGTTGAGCTCTTGCAACTATTAGAAATGTCAATAAAATTTCAGAGTAATTAACAGTTGAGAATGTGAGGCCCAACAGCTGACTGTGAGGCTGGCCAGTAATTTAGAATCCAGTTCATGCCAAATAAAATTGTTTGGCTTTGAAGTTTTAAGTTTTGCAGGTATGGACTGAGTAGCAGGTGAATTTAACAGCCCTTGTAACTTATGTGCCTATTATCCAAATGAAATTATTGAGAGTTTTTATAACTGACTGATTACTTATCTGTTATTCTGTAGCATTTGCTGTGTGGACAGGAAAAGAGTTACCACAGTTCCTTGTCACTGGCATTTGTTCATATACCAGTAAATGTTATGAATTGAAGAGCAATTTGTGGAGTTCATATCAAGAAAGCACAGCATTCCTGATCATTATCACTGGGTTGTCTTTCTTTGGTGGTCATAAGTAGAAGACAGTAATAAGTAATCCATTGGGTGATACCTGTGGGACCAACAGATGCAGCTTCTCAGGTGGACCTCCTCTATCCTGGTAACACGTGGTGCTAAGAAGCTTCTGATGCCTGCTCTAAAACTTGGAAGGAGATGTGGCTAAAAGCACATGGGTGCGTGAGAAAGAGAGGTGATATCCAACAAAACTTATTTTTTTTCCCTCCTCCCTTCCTCTCTTTTGTTGCAAGGTCTTGCTCTGTATAACATATACATCCACATTTGAGCTGAATGGGAGTTCAGTGTTGAAGATTGCTGAGGTAAGTGCCTCTGTCATGCAATGGCTTGTGTCACTTAACTTTCACCTGCTACCTAAAGCATGACTTCCATACATAATCTGGAACTGAACCAGTCCAAAATATAACTACCATCTTAAGGACTGGTATTACCTTGTGCTTAGTGTGAAGAAAGTTTCAACTTGAGCAGGTTTGATGGGCTTGCATGGGAAGGCACTTTTGGAAATTGGTAATTGAATATTACAGTGTTGCCCATTTACTACCCATATTTATTTTTCTTTGCTTTTTTTTTTTAATGAAACAACACTGTGCTGATTTCTTACCTGCTGCAATTATAAAAATAATGACATTTCCTCAAAAGCAGTGTATAAGTCATAGTGTGTCATGTTAGCAGAAGTGCCCCACTGTGCCTTCTTTAGCCTTGCGTGTATCTTTTCCTAATACATCCAAGTAAAAGATTTAGTATGCCTCTAGATATATGGTGCTATTAGTCACTCTACTCCCTTTATTCTGTTAGCTTTTAGTCTGAATTAAATTGGATCTTTGGCTGTAGAAAAACACACCTGCAGCTATATTAAGTAAGCCTTTGTAGGTGGGTGATATTTTTAGTACAGTGTGTAGCAAGTCACAGGGTTGTTTGTTCACATTAGAGAAGATGCACAGGAACACTTAATCATCCCATGTAGCACACACTGTTGTGTGCAGAACATATTATAAAATTATATTGTTAAGATGGTTTGGGCAGAGGTAATATTCATGAAAAAATGTAAAGGTTGAATACGTGTCCTACACTCCAAGAGTCTGTTGACATTTAGAGACTTGTACTTTCTCAGGTTTTTCATATTTTGGGTTGGGGGTTTTGTAAAAAAGAAAAATCCGATGTGTAAATAACTTACTTTACCTGGAAGTTACAGTATTTTCCAAGTTTAAGAATAAAATTGACCTTGCATTGTCTTATTGGAAGCTGAGACAATGGTTGTAGGGATAACAGGCAACCAAAGAAAACAGCATCCATTTTGAAACAAATGGGCATTAAAAGGCAAGGATACAACAAAAACAGTTCCTGTATATAACACATATAGTAAAAAGGTAGTGATTGTTCGAAATTAGCACAACTCAGGCTTTGGTTTCTCTTGTGCTAGATGAGACCATAAGGTATGGCTATTTTTTGAGGTCTTTGTGAGCACCACCTGTCGATGCTGCAGCAACGATGAGCTGAATTGTTGTTTAAAGCCACAGTTTTTAAAGTTGTACTAAACCCTCTTTATGTCAGCATCCCAAACTGAAGAAAACAGATTGTTTCCACTACTGCAGTTTTTCTCAGGAGACGATCTAACAATGCAAGGCAAAAGCTGATGAATCAGCTTAGTGCATCTCTTTGCTGTAGGTAAAGTGGTCTAGCTTAAACCAAGTACTTGCTGGGAGAAGTATTTAATGACTCTAAACCCTTCAAATTTCAATCTTTAAAAGCACTGCCTAAGGCTGGGGGGAAAATAGTCAATCAGTCATGTTCTGTGTGCTATAAGCCGTATCAGAAATCATACTCTTTTCTCTGTAAACTTGGGTAATGATATGGTTTATTCATCAAAACATCCTGAAAAATGGCAGTGGTCTCTCATAGACTTCAAATTCTGCTGTTCTTGGTAGTTGCACTTCACTCGCATTCCCAAGAGCCTATCCTGGCTCTTAAAAACCTTAGCTAGTGCAGTGATAGTTCTTTTCTGTTGCTGTGTACAGGAGCATTACTGCAGGCTGATGAGATGTGCCAGCAAAGCAAAAAAACCCCTCATTTTCCTCAGTGAATTGGAACAAGCTGTAATACAGTGTGTGCATGTTTCTAATTGAAGTGTTTGGAGGTGCAGTTATTTTCCCCACACTTCTTGAGAAAATACTGCCTCAGTGAATGCCTAGATCCTTCTATATAGCAAATCCTGGCAGACACATACATGTTTCCTCAGGTTCTTCCTGCCCAGGTTTTAGGTAAGGCGATGACTTCAACAGCTGGAGTAACTATGTCTTTGTATCTGAATTCTGCAATGCATAAACAGTAGGAAAAAAATACTTTTCAGTTCAGCATTTGGTTAGTCTTCTGACTTGCTCTAAGGGAAAGGTGGCAGAGAGGAGCTTTCTGTTCCAGTGCCCATACTATTTGATATTTCTTTCCAAGTCAGTCCCTTAGTCCCTTTTCCTAGACTGCACTCTGTAGCAAAGTGGAGCCACTGCAGAGTTGGAAAGATGCTGCCTTTATTACTGGTAGAACTCTCTGAGGACCATCTCTGACAAACAAAGCTATTGTCTGGCTATTTTGCACCACCTGATCATTCACAATTCATGTGTACAAAATAATGGCATTCCAAATCTTTCTGAACATTATCAGCTTCAAATTAAGGAAGCATCCAATATGAAGAGTACTGTTATTTGTGGCTTAAGTATTAATAGTATTGCAAATAGATTAATAGTATTAAAAATAGACTAAATCTTCCCCTGTGCACCTTCCTATGCTTGCCTGGACACCTGCATGAAAATTTTGTCTGTGCTGTTTCTTGTTATATGTGTATTTGTTACTCCCATGTGCCTTTTGGAGGCTTGTTTTATTCAACTGTTGTGTTTCATTAGCTAACCCTTCTGTGTTTTGCTCTTAGTTGTGTTTTGCATGCCATAGAGCTGGAAGTTCCCGAATGCATGGAATGATCAAAATGTCCATTGCACACCTCTTTGGAGCACTGAGCTCTCACATTTTTAGTGATGCTTCATCAATGGCTTTTCAAAAGGTACCTTGCCCAGCCATTTAGAACACAAGCCTTTTGTAAGATTTGAGCTCAAGTGAGCAGTATTGTTGCTTACTAGCTCATATGGGGAGGGGAGAGAAGAAGGAGGTATCAACCATGCTCTTTCCAGAAAGTCAGCCTAACTCTAAGAATGGTATTTCATCAATTAATTCAGGTACTGTAGAAGAAGACTTACAGCTTGAAAGAATGATTTCAGCAGCACTGGAATAGTTGGCCTCTGTGAATGGCTGTACACGGCTAACAGGCTTTTAGGGTTTTTTTGGCCACTGGAGTTCAGGTGATAGCTGAATGATGGCCAAAGTTGATCCAAGCCTTCTTTTAACTTAAAAGACCATCTTCATCACTAATTGATAGAACTTAAGCTAAATAAAATCCTTTATATATTTGGGTTGATCTTAGAATCTTGAAAAAGGGCAACAAGAATGAGACATGCTGTCAGCTTGATCCCTTATATCCTGCAAATGCATACGACTAACCTGTTCTACTGTGTGGCAAAGAAGATAATCAGTCTCAGTTTGTCCTTTGCCTACTGTTTCTTGCATGAGAATGAGCAATATACATACACTTGAAAAGCTCTGGAATGCACTCTCTAGTTGAGAAAGGGAAAATAAGGCACGAGCCATAATTAATTGGCTTCCATGTGCGATGTCTTGAATCACTCAAAATACAGTTTGTATTCAAGAAAAATTGGAGGGTATTTACTTCCAGACATAGAATTGCAGAAAGGTAGTTAAAAATAAGTATCAAGAAATGAACAATTAAATCAACATTTAGAGAATTGTCCACAGAGCAAGGCAAGTGCCAAAATCACCTGGGTTTAACAGAAGGAGACTTTGCCAGTCTTGCTGCTGTAAGACTGATGAATTGCATGCTGCTTCTAGATGCTACTTATTTGGCTTTTCATACTTCTGAAAACTTCTAAATGTGCTAATAATGCAATAAGAAATAGTCAGGAAGGCTGACTATCTGCATGCGAGACACCTTGGTATCCTCCTAAAATGTGTTACTGGTAAGTTACAGTTCATATCTTTGTACTACTGTCTTGTTTCCTCATCAGGTTTGCATTGAGACATATGTATCTAGCTGTCACCAGCGGAGCATTAACACCGCTGTGCGGGCAACCCTCAGCCAAATGTTGAGTGACTTGACTTTACAGTTACGACAAAAGCAAGAAAACATGGTGAGCCTTCTGGCATCAACAAATGGTTCCATGTCCATGGCTGCATACTTTTTTGTTTCTATGAATGCAGTGTTGTACTGGCTTGTTGTGCCTTGTGGCTTTTATTTGACATTTCTGCAATTAATCCTGTTCAAAAGCTTTTTAGGGCTCTGACTGTACCTGCCGCAGAGCAGACTATCAGAAACTCAGCTTTCACGTTGTGAGCTCTGGTTGGCTGATATTTTTTTAATATATTTTTTTAAATGATTTTTTCCCTTCCATTAAATGAAAGAGGCTTTGTTCTGATGTCAGAGTGCCTTGGCCTTTTTTTTTTTTTTTTTTTCCATTGTTTTGTTTTGTTAGTTTTCCTAAGAAATCTTTCTGCCAAAAATTTTGCATGACAAATATTTATGTAAAGCAAACAAATTCCTAACTAAGGAAAGTGTGATTGAAGTTTTTCTTCTACTGTTTTCACAGGAGATAATTTTAAGCTCACGGGATTCCTTGCTTGGTTGTTAGCAAAAAAAAAAAAAAAAAATTCTATTGTATTATTAAAATCCATAAGAGCTCTTTGAATGAAATCCCAGCACATTTTTAGTGGAACTGTACATGTTCTGGGTACATGTGGAATTACATTGACTTCTTACATTCATTTGTGTTGCTTTGTATAATATCATATTGTCAAAAAAGTACTCTGTGTGAAAGTCAGATTCTATTTATTAGAAAATTTTAAGGACTGTAGCTGTATGGATTATTTTCCTTATATCTGTTTTGGGTTAAGAGGAGCCCTTTTATTTTGATTAGTAGACTAGATTGATTTTATCCTACTGAGCAACTGCAAAACAGAATTAATCAGTTTAAGTAGACTTGTCTTCTGTTTGTGCTAAGTAGGTTCATTTTACTAGCCAAAATATTTACCCAAACCCCCAAAACAAACAACCATAGTCAGTAGCTTTGAAATTTCAGTTTGGGTCTGCAAGTTCAATTTTGTTAGTTCTTTTCTTAGCTGAGGAGTAGGTAAAAGCATATGAGAGCTGCATTTAGTTCCTGGCAGTTTGTAATTGATGCTTGAGGGAAGAATTTGGCTTGACCTCCTTGTGCACTAATAAGAAGAATCCTATACCTCAGCTGAAGCAAATGATGTAAGAGGTCATTTCCATTTCCTGTCTGCCATTAATTCTGTTGGTACTGTAACATTAAGAATGTCAATATTTTAAACTCTCTAATACTCAATTGATTTTGGTTTCTAAGTAGTTTGTGAAGTCTAAACTATGCTTTCCTCTCAGTTATTTTCAATGTGACTCACATGCCTAGTTATTACTGAGTTGTTTCAGGTGTAGGAAATCCCTTATGGACTTAGAAATTCTGATTCATTCAGCTCAATGAGATGTCAGTTCTTTAAATCTAAATGACTGTTAAAACAGATCTTAAGGAATTTTTTTAAACATTTTGCAAAAGCTTCACTTAAAAAAACCTAACAAACAGAAAACCCAAAGCAAATAAAGGACATGAATTTGTTAAAAAAGCTCTACTGTTGAAGTATTGCTTCTATAGTGTTTTTCTGCCCCTTGCACCAATTACACCACCTCTGTCTTTCTTCAACAGACAATTGAAAACCATGACACTTTGCAGAAATTCAAGAGTCAAGGTATTTGTAACACTTTTTTAGTGACTCTTTCCACTTCAGCTTTTTTATCCTTAACTTTCCTTTTGTCAGCAGTAGTGTTTGACATCATAGTAATTGCACCTTCAGGTTTTCATGCCTTCTCCACAGCTTGATGTTCTCTGTGTTACCTCTGGTAAGAACTGAGAAGGTTCTGTTAACTTCTGATATTTTCAGCTGTGTCTTCATGTGGACCATGGTCACAACATTGCACTCAACACAGTAAAAAATTATTTCAAGATGCTAATTTCTGTAATTAAGAAGTTCCAGTAGGCTGGAGAAAGTTTTAGTAAGTGGTGCTACTTCCCAAATTGAAACAGATTCATGAAGTAGGATGTAGAATTGGAAAATGGTTGTGTTACTGTATTTCAGACCAAAGACATTGTTTATATAATGGCTGCTTTTGAAAGTACATCACCTTTGCAGGTGTGCTTACACTTGCCGAATTATTATTTTACTAGAGAATGTTTCTCTACGCCCATTCTGGCTTACCTTTCAACATCATCTCTGATAGGAAAAAGTAATCCCTGCTTTTGACCTTCTCACAGTATTTCTGCAGAACTTGTGTGAATGGAAAAAGAGCACAAGCATCCTCTTTTAGGATCAGAACCTGGCCAGTCATCAGAAGCTGTGTAGGAGAGACAAACTGCAGGGAGAGATACAGAAATTGGCTGCCATGTAGAATTACTGGAGCCAGTCCTTTTTTATTATTTAATTGTATACTTATTATCGGAATTGGATTTCAGCTAATCTTCTGTAAATGCATGTAAGCAATCAGTGCTCTCTCCAGATTTAATACTGCTGCTTTTGCATTTTGTGGAAATCACTTTCTAATCTAGGACTTTTTCTACTGCATCTCCTCTATGAATTTTGGTAGCCTCACTCCTTGTTTAGAAGCGCTGATGAGCTCTGAAAGTCAATGCAGTGAATTGAGATTGTAACCCTGTTCATATGTAATGCCTCTGATCTTTCTTCCTTTGGTAGGTACTTCAGTGGAGTCTCTTTGTGATGATGTTGTATCTGTCCTCACTGTGCTCTGTGAGAAGCTCCAGGGTGTCATAAAGTGAGTTATTTCAGTTTATAATTTCAATTTATTACCTGGGGTTTGAGAGTTTCATTTATACCTGTGTTTGTACTGTTGTAGTTCTGGAATTATGGAGCAAAGCTGTGCTTAAATGAAGTGTTTACTAGAGGAAAATATTGTTCCTAATGCATTAATTTAATTGTCGCTTGAAATGAGGAGCTAATTTGCATTCTTTGTGCACTGTTCAGCTTTAAAGATCTTCCAGTAAGTCTAACCTTTAAGTAACTTCCATACAGCAGCAAAATACTTATCAGAGGGGAGGATTTCTTTTCTGGCAGGAAGCAACCATCAGAGAGAGAAAACAGTTAACAAGAGCCATTGAAAGATCTAACAGAAACTTTATTCAGAATGAATTAATATGTCCTTCTTAGAAAGGCAGCATTAATCAAATTGAGGTAATTGCATTATCAAAGAATTCCTTAAATTTACGAGTATTATACACTCTATTCACTTGGAAATGCTTGCATATAACTTTAAATTGTGGTTATTATGGGCAGTAGTAGTGTTATATGCTGTATAATTTTCAGGAACTAACAGAGCCAAAACCAACACAGACATCTGTATGCAATTCTTCTATAGACTTTTCTCCATGAGTGTCTCTAATTAGAGTAAGATTTGAAAGGGAAGAGACCATTACTTAGCATTATTTAATCAGTATGAACATTTGGGAAAATAAAGCCAAGAGTTCAGGGATTCCGTGTGCATGACCATGCAAGTGTCAACTGCAAGATGATGATGATCGGCATTAAGACACATTGTAAAGGAGTGTATCAGTTCCAGGTGTCCAAAGGTTCTTTAGTATTCTTTCTCATGAAGCTTCCTTTATGTTTATGGTTCTGACAGAGTATTCTATTTTATTCCTCCTCTGTTTTTCACTGAGTTGTTTGTGGGGTTTTTTTGGGGNGGGGTTTTTTTTGGGTTTTTTGTTCTGTTTGGGTTTTGTTGTCTTTTGGTTTTTTTAAGTAGCAGATGGTCATGTGGTTGGTACAAAATAAATGGGATTACGAAGGTGATCACACTATTGTAAATGGATAGAAAGAGGCAAAATAAATCACTACTGTAAATTATGTTATAATTTTCAAGTGAACTAAGACAGTTATTTTACAGAATTAAATAATCTTTGCTTTAATGTGATGTGAATGACATATTTTCTTTTTGTCAGTGACAATCGGCAACTTCAGCTTCTTTACTTGGAGTGCATCCTCTCTATGTTAAACAGCTCTTCTCCCAGCATGCACCAGCACAAAGGATTCACTGATCTAATATGGTGAGTACATCTGAAGTTAATCCAAATACTCTGTTCATAAATATAAAAGGACTTCTCCCCCAGCCATGCAAACATACATGTAATAAGTCTCCAGATGTAAGCAGAGTTTGATGCTAACCTACTATCAGTTCTTTCTGTGCTTCATATAAGATTGGGTAGGACCTCCTCCTCAACTAGCACATTAAATCTTGGTAGTGAATTATCACTGTAATGAAGTGTAATGTATTTAGCCAGAAAAGAAAATCTCTTATGCTTTCTGCACAATTTGGATTCATGTGTGGCATTAAACACAGAGATATTTCACTTGTCATAGGAGAGTACTGCAGAGATTCTTATTGATCTGATGCAGTAATTCAGGAAGATAAGCAAAATTAATGTCAAATGGTGTGCTGGTGATCAGAAATATTATGACCTGCATTGTCTAAGGGTTGAGGCTAAATAGTCATCGTGCTTCTACTTTAATCAAGAAATCCTCTTTCTGGTACTCTTTACCAGAAAGGCTTGATGTCTTTAGTGTTCGTATCTACCTCTGAGTTGTTTGATACCATCACCTCGGAGCACCTGAAATAATCTTCCTTCCTTTTATTTGAATTAGTGGGGGTTTTATAGCCTATGGATAATTGAGTGATAGTAATAAAGCAAGAATGTAACTAATATGCAGTTCCATGCAGTCCATGCCCATCTTGTGACCTTGTTGGGTGATTGTATTAAGGAAAGATATATGTGGCTATTAATGGCAAATGTCTTTCTTGTGCTTTTACCCTGTAATTTTTGAAACTGAAGTGTTTGTATTGGATTCAGGTCTAAGGATGGAAAATGTAGAGTTACCCATAACTTCCCTTGGTATCCCAAGAACATCAGTGACTGCAGGACTGGGAGGTCTGCAGGTTGATAACACTTGGCAGTGTTGCACAAGGATGCTATACTGAGGGCTCTTGGAGCTCTAATGTAAGAGCAGAACTCTCATGAAAAATCCACTTTAGAAGTTTCTGTCTGAATTTCACTCAACCCTGTTTATGCTTATGTGACTGACTGTGGGGCCATCGTATAAGCAGGGTCACTGGAATAATCTTGGTTAAAACAAAGCAATTCCTGTTTTATCTTAAGTTTACATCACTTTGATGATCCAGTTTATGCTGCAAATCTGAAGGTGCTTGTATCTGTAACTGTGTAGCATGAGGGTAACCCATCAGGGCTTCTTCAGGGACTTCTTAGCCTGCCTTGTTGCCAAGGAACATGCATCCTTCAGCTATTTGCTTACATGGGATAAAAAAAAAACACAAAACACTAGGGAGATATGAAACAGTTTAAACTGCAGACATAATTTTGAATATATAGTAGTATAAGTACACACTAATCATCACCTGTCTGGTGAAGTTGTGGTCCAGACTGGTAGCTGTTGTTATTCTGTAAGGAGCTGTTGCCTAAATGCGCACAGCTTTCTCTCTGACTGGCACTTTTTAGTCAGTTCTCAATACAAGATAAGGGAACAGACAGAGAAGATTTAGCCCTGTGTTCTTCTGTCAGATACAGAAACACTTTGATAGGACTAAGATGTTCTGCGAATATACTGCTGTTACAACCTCTGATTACACCCGCTTTGAGACAGGCACATTTCTTTAAACAGTGAATGTGAATTGATATGTTTTGAAAAGTACATGATTGGAAAAATAAATGGAATAAGCAGACTCAAAGTCATTATCTGATTCTGATTAAAAGCTGGTTTTGTTTCTGTGACTTCAGAAAGCTGAGGTGTTTCAGCAATCATGTTAAGAGAAACAGTGAAAATTCTAGGCTTTGTAAAAATCTTGAGAAAATAAAATGTACTTACCCATGAGGATGTACTTTATGAATCATTACTTGTCTTTGGATGCTTGCTGTAAGCACTGGCTTGAATCTCTGAGACATGGGTGAACACTAGGTTTGGGACTCATTTTCATGCAGCATTTGGCTTCATAAATTAAGGTCTTGCAGACCGAAGTAAAATGTCAAGTGCATGAGTGCACAGCTGAAATAACAGCTAATGGAAAAAAGTGCTGAGTTGGCTTTGGCTCTGCCAAAGAGTGATCTGCTGGTGTTGAATCACTTAACATGAGTGCTCATGCACAAAGCCAGTCGAGGAAGGATTGTTATTTAGTGTATAGTGGCATATGAGTAGTTATAGTTCATGCTTTGAGTTGTAGTAGAGGGCTTTAATTATGTTTTCAAAAGCCAGCAAAACACAGGCTGACAGCTAAGGGTGCTTACTAAGGTAGATGCATTTGCAGTTCAGTGATGGAACATTAGGTCTTCTAGTTAACATATATTAGTCCTTGTTTGGTCAGATTTTCTTAAACCTCACAAGTTGGACTGAAAAAGAAACACTTAGCAAAAAACCTAGAACTTCTACCTTGCTACCATGTTTGTAAAGCACCCAAAGGTATTTCCATATGTACTAGCATGCTGATGCTTGGGAGATGAAAAAAACCTGGCATAATTTGTTATTCTATCTAAACACTGCTGTTGACTGATCATTAAAAGAAGAGTGTATCTCATTTAGCCATGGGCTATTTTCAGTCTGTTCCTGTGAGGTTTTTTTGGTTTTTTTGTTTTTTTGTTTTTTTTTTTTTTAATTTACCATCTGCTGTTTTTCTCTTTCTCAGGAAGCAACTGTGTCCAGCCCTAGTAGTAATCTTGGGAAATCCAATCCATGACAAAACTATCACCTCTGCCCATAGCAGCATATGTCTTGAGGCTGATTCACCTTCGTCAGGGATCTCTGATCATGGCCGGGGTTCAGGTTGTTCCTCCACAGCACCTGCCCTTAGTGGACCCGTTGCACGAACCATATATTACATTGCAGCAGAACTGGTTCGACTCGTGGGGTCAGTGGAATCCATGAAGCCTGTGCTACAGTCTCTGTATCACCGGATATTGCTTTACCCACCACCTCAACATCGAGTAGAAGCCATCAAAATTATGAAAGAGGTAGGATAATCTTGTGTGCAATTCCAGGCATGCAAAGCATAATGTTTATTTAACAGTAAATGTTGCTGATATGTGCATATCAGTCCATTTCAGCTTCTCAACTAGGGATGTTGAAATTGTCCTTTCTGAGTACAGCTATTACATCAACACTGCTCCAACAAATATCTTTAGTTTTATGAAGTTGTGATAGCTATATTTGTCTCCATAAGGCAAACTACTATGGCAACTCCATCAGTGTTCATGCTGCAGTACTGCATGGAGCAGATCCTATCACTGCGTCATGACTGCTCTTTTGGGTGAGATAGAGTATAATGATCCAGTTCACAACTTCTTTGGCATATTTCCCTACTGTCTCCTCTTGCTAAAAGGAAACATTCATCCTCACAGTGTAGTTTCCAGGCATTAAGGTGAATATATGCTGTGATTACATGCTAAGTTTTTGAACTACAGTTTCTTTGAGTGTTTTTTGAACAGCCACAAGGAAGCTGCCAATGGCTTAAGTGGCCATTTCAAGACCAGTCCGTTCTGGACTCTTGCTTAGTGCCTCTGAGTGCACTAGAACTTGAACACTGTGTGGCGGCTTTGAACACCAGCTGAAGTCATGAACTCTTCCATTCCACATGGGAGTTTTTTCTAATGTTGTGGAATACAAGGCAACTTATGTAACTTGTAGAAACAGTGGTCTCTCTTGGGGAATTTTTCTTCTAACTTGTGCATACCTAGGCTGTTCTGTCTCTGAAGATGTCTCTTAACACCACACAGGCACTTACTCAGTTGTCTGCACTAGCAGTCATCCTGTCATTTATCTCTCTCAAATTTTAAATAATAGCAAGCTTTCCTGCAGGATTTATCTGTTGCCTCTTTGGACTTATTAATACATGCTTGTTTGTAAAGCCTTCTCCTTGTGTTTCTTGGTGGGCATTAATAAGATGCCTCCCAGGAGGCTGAGTCTGAAGGAATTACTTTGCCTATCTTTGCATGACTCTATCATTTTGTAACTAGGTGATGGAAGAGAAAGGCTCTCTTTGGTATACACTATAGTGCAAAATACTTAGGCATAAAACCTCTCAAGTGTGCAGTATCAGTTGAAACATATTCAGTCAAAAATGTAAAGCACTGGAGAGCATTCTGTATACGATTCTTGCTGAATATTCTGCTCTTCTCTATTTGTTTTTTCTGCCTTTAAGAGTCAGAAAGGTAGCTTTAATAAACAGAGCATCAGTTTGCTGTTTTTCTTTCTTATGAGAAGTTACATACTGCTGCTTTGGATTTCAAAGCTTGATAGAATTATGACTAACTTATTGTGTTTAAATAATGCTTAGATAATCCTCTACTTATTTCTGTTTCCTTTCCTTTCAGATACTTGGCAGTCCTCGTCAGCTTTGTGATTTGGCAGGGCCCTGCTCTTCTGAGTCAGAATCCAAGAAGAGGTCTATTTCTAAAAGGAAGTCACATCTGGATCTTCTCAAGCTGTATGCTTCCTTCTTTAGCCTCTTCTCTCTTAAACCTGTGCACACAGGACACTTATGCAGTCGTATGTTCAGGAGCAGACCCAATATGTGCCAGGGTATCCCCTTGTTACATAAGCTATGAAAATGGAAAAGGGGTAAAAGCTCTTACTGGTTTGTCAGCACTCTGGGCATGTTTGTAAAGGTATAAATAACCGCCTTGTGGAGTTTGTCAAAATATCCAAATATGTTGTTTTACAGCTGGAAATTTTGGGATATAGGTCTCTAAACTTGCAATGAAATAACTGTGTGTTTATTTAGAGGTACGTTTCCAAGATTAAGTGAAAGAAGGTCATAGAAAATCTAAACATTGTCAGATCGGGCAAGAAGAGTAGTCAGCTCTCATAAAGATCATATCTTGTAGATGAAATCCTTTTCAGAACACAGATGACTTTAAATTTAGTTCATTTGAGTGCTGAAATTTTTTTTTTCAGTGTAAGTGCTCATAAGGAAGAGCATGCTGTGCATGCTGGTATACATGCACGGTAACTGTTTCCCTGGTTAGCGCACTCTTTTCAGAATGGTCCTGTTTGCATAGGAGACTTCATAATTTGTTCTAATACTGGTTGTCTTTCTCAGGAATAGTCTTACAGGATACGTTCACTTTGGTTTTTTTCTGATTATGAAGGGATGGTGTTGAATGACAGGGACGTGCTCATTATACATGTTGTGTCACTTAAACTCTGTATTGATTGCAGTATCATGGATGGGATGACAGAAGCATGCATCAAAGGTGGTATTGAAGCATGTTATGCTTCAGTGTCCTGCGTCTTTGCCCTGCTTGGAGCATTAGAT
This sequence comes from Formicarius rufipectus, assembly GCA_013399695.1. NCBI lineage: Eukaryota > Metazoa > Chordata > Aves > Passeriformes > Formicariidae > Formicarius > Formicarius rufipectus. Next base: position 739,404 of record VXAU01000575.1, on the reverse strand, counting down.
GAGCTGAGCCAAGGGAGGGGTCTTAGTGAAGAGCAGATCCAGCTGCTGCTCCAGCGCTTAGAAGAATTGAAGGATGGAACAGAGACAAGCAGGGACTCCATGGAGATCAATGATGCTGACTTCAGGTGGCAGAGGCGCATTCTGTCCTCAGAAAATCCTTCCTGGGAATCAGGAAATGAGAAAAGTCCCGATATTAGCATTAGTGTTACCACAGACACTGGTCAAACTACTTTGGAAGGGGATATAGGTCAGACGACTCCAGAGGATAATCCAGAAAGTCAAAAAAACTCACTGCCATCTCCAGCTGGACACGAAAGCAAAGAGATTCATTACAGAGAACCAGAGTCAGAAATCATTGATCAGCCAGATGTTGTTCAAAGAAGCCACACCATAGTCTATCCAGATATAACTAATTTTTTATCAGTTGATTGCAAGACCCGGTCCTATGGATCCAGATACAGTGAAAGTAACTTCAGCGTGGATGACCAGGACCTTTCTAGGACTGAGTTTGATTCATGCGATCAGTATTCCATGGCAGCAGAAAAGGATTCAGGCAGGTCTGATGTCTCAGACATAGGCTCTGACAATTGCTCCCTGGCTGATGAGGAGCAGACACCACGGGATTGTCCAGGTCACAAGTCTTTACGTACCGCTGCTCTCTCCCTGAAATTGCTGAAAAGCCAAGAAGCAGACCAACACAGTGCACGGCTGTTTATCCAGTCACTTGAAGCTCTTCTTCCTCGGCTTATAGCTCTTCCCAGCATAGAAGAAGTGGATGGAGCACTGCAGAGCTTCTCTTCAACATTCTGCTCAGGTTTGCAAGCAAATACTTACTGTCTAACCAGCCCGCACATTGTGACAGCACTGTACACAGTGTCTCCTATAGGATTTCATCTTCGGAGAACATATCCAAAATAAGGACGTTTGGGCTTTACAGGGTACATTCCCTCACAGCAACATACTTCATTTAGGGCAAAGCAAATAGAATGTGCAGGCACTGATTCAAAGGAAGGTCAATCCATTGACTCTTAACAGGCTCTGGATTACATCCTCAATCCATAAAGACATGGAATTTCTGAAGTAACATAGCTCTTCACAGGTTTGTGAAGATCTGTTGAGAAGTTTTGCACATGCTGTCATTAAAGAAGTTGGGGTTGCCGTTTAGCATGAAAGGAATGTGGGGAGTACTGTCACCTGTTTTGAATGAGATTTAGGTAGCTCAGTTCGTCACTGCATTACTATTAGTCATGCCAACCTCACAAAGAAGGTGATAACAATTCTACAGCAGTAAGCTCTTGAAAGGGTAGGAAAAGAGAGACACTCTTCTTCACTCTTTTGTTTTTCTTAATGTGGCTGTCTAATATGACAGGAAATGCAAAACTCAAAGTCTGGACAAAGTGAAAACTTAAGATCTTTCCTTTTAAGAGATTAAATACCTTCTTTATGGTTAGAACCTTTGGAATTTTGACTTGTCAAACAGAAAAGTCATGTAAAGGCTAGTTTGTTCTGATGATAGTATATTTAAAATGTGCATAAATATATAATTTTAGAAGCATTTCACTCTCCTGACAGTGCCCAAAGTGTAAATGTTTGCTAAAATATATTTCTCTGTTTCTTACTTTACTGCAATTGCTTTTCCTATTGCTCCTCTCCTAATCATTGTTTCATTCATTTGTGCTCTCACACACATTCATACAGAGTCAGAAGGGTTGCCTTCCATCATCATACAGTGTAATTTAGATATGAAGCTGGGTGAATAAGCTGATATTCCTGATATCCTGTCTAAGTGCTACTCAATTAAGCCCTAACTCAGTGTGGTGGTTTTCACCCAGTGTCCATCCAAGCCTCCAGGCTCCCCGCCCCCTTTCCCAGAGGGGAAGGGAAAAAAGAAAAGAAAAGGAAAAAAAAAAACAAAACAAAAACAAAACAAAAAAAAACCAGCTGAGAGATAATGGCAAAACAAACTCAGAGCAGCTAAATACTTAAATTTATTACTAACAAGATAATAACTAAAACTAAAAGCACTAAAACTAAAAAGTAAGAAATAAATTAGTCCCAAGAACACTCCTCCGACTCCTCCCTCCAGCAGTTCGAGAGAGCAGGGAATGGGAGTTTCGCAGGTGGTTGTTGTTGTTGCTGCCATTGCTCTTGTCCTGTGGGTCACTCCATGGGGTGCAGTCAGGTCTCTGCACCCCGATGGTTTCCGTGGACTGCAGGGGGACAACCTGCTCCACCACGGTCCTCACCATGGTCTGCAGGGGAGCTGCAGCTCTGAGTCTGTCCCCTGCTCCTGTGGGGTCCCTCCCATGGGAGACAGTCCTCAAACTTCTCCATCGTGAGTCCACCCCCCGGGCAACACTTCTACCGGGGGAAAAAAATCCTGCTCCAGGTGAATCTCCTTCTCCAGGAGTCATGGCTGCAAGTCTCTTCCAGGATCTCGCTCCATCCTGGGTCTCCCACAGGGCAACAGCTCCTTCAGGCATCCACCTGCTCCTCCAGGGGCTGCAGGGGGTCTCCAAACCCCAAAAGATCTCCACGGGCTTCAGGGAGAGGGGGGGGGGAAATAGCTTTCAGTCCTTCCCCCCCAGGCTCTGCTCCAGCGTGGGGTTCTTCTTTCACCTCCTCCTGCTCTTCTGACCTTGGTCTCTCTCTGTCTGTGTTGTTATCTCAATGCTGGAATTTTCAACTGCCCAAACACTTCAATTCTTGAATATGTATCACAGAGGTGTAACTATAATTTTAATTAGCTCAACAGGACAGGAGAAACTTCTAGCAGCTTCCAACAGAAACCATACTGGAAGCACCCCCTTCTACTAAAATTTAGCTGCAGAAACCCATGACACTCAGGAAGATGGTATTCTTAAGAAATATTGGCCATTTTGTATCATAGAAAGGGAATATATTAAAGGAGGCATAAATGTTAGTTACTTTCCTAATTGGGGCACTCAAGAGCACCCTTTCTGTCATGGGGATTTCTTTTACCTGAAAAAGAGTGATCTTGAGATTATGCTGAAAGACTAGTGCCTCTAGCTTGAACTTTTGTGCACCTGTTCCCTCATGCATGAATGAACATGCCATCAAGCTTTTTTGGCTGTCAAGTCTTTTTAGAGTGTTTTAAAACATTGGAAGATGTGGACCTAGGACACCTCCACATTTGAAGGCTAAACACAGGGTTTTTTTGCTGGCATTCAGTATGACGTACAGTGAGAAATATAGAAGAATATAAATCAATTTCTGCATTAAATCCATAATTTGTGGTTTGCCCATAAGTCTTAAAAAGATACCTAGTCTTGGCCTTAAACTCTTAGTTGAGAAAGACTTTTCACTTTCCAAAAAAAGCCACCCCCATAAATCTGTACTTTAAAAATGTACACCATGTTTCTACATGGATTTGGTGAAGTACTCTTAGAAGATGCCACTCAGTAAGGAATCATGGAAAAGTAGAGCAGCAAGTTACTGTATTAAGACATTCTGGAAGAAGCATCCTGGTGTTTTAATGAAGATATGGCTGTTGCAGATTTGTACTCCTATGCTCTCATAAGATCTGACTAGTTTGTGTTTCAGTTGGATACCTGGAGTGAGACTAAACCTAGCTGAAACAGCCCCTTAACTTGTATGCCAGATCTTAAGCAAATGTCCATCAGTCCTCCTGAGGCAAGAACTTGTGTTCCTTTTTATATGAGAGAACCATGAGTCTGAAGACCTGTCAGAGACAGAGACTAAAGCTGAAACAAATGTCAGGGGCCAGGAACACCCCCTGAAGAGCTTTCATGACACCTATCCCATCTGCCTCTATAAGCAATGTTGTGATCCTTATTTTAGAACTTCATTAGCATCAGCAATTCAAGGTACAAATTAGGTTATGAAGCTAGAGGGACCTTAGATAGCATTGCAATATTAGTATATTTTCTTAGGATTGAAAATGAAAGGAGGTAGGAATTTGAGACACTGCCATGGGAATATAAGCATGGAAAAGCTAAGCGGTTAGTGAAATTAAGATTTGCAAGTAAATTGGTTAACTCCTCAATTAACACCTTAGGAGTAAGTTAGCACCTGTTTTCAGTTTTGATTCCATAGTTTTTAGAGGCAAGGGTTTCATGTTGGTAAACATCAGCTAAACTTCTGCTTTTGAGACCTCAGAATCTTCTAAATACAGTTTATTTCCCCATATTTTTGAGGAAATTAGGGATTCTGTTTTTCCCAAGCACTTTTTGGTGCTCAAATACATACCCACTATGTAGAATCCCATTTTCTGTGCAGTTCTACACCTTTATTTTAAATTGTAGTTTTGTATTGTTGCACATTTAAAAAAATATTTTAATGTAAAGTGGGCTTTTTTGTTTGGTGTTTGTTTTGGTTTTTTTCTTTTACATACCTCTCTGCCTTGAGGTTTTTATTACTCTAGAAGATTCTAGTCCTCGAGGTACATATTTAAGAGAGATAAGACATCAAATCAATGAGAGATAGCTACATCAATATCATGATCTTCCATCGAACAAAATGTTAAGATGCATCTTTGCCTTCAGCAGTGAAGAAATCACTAGAGCAACTCACAGGCTACTTTCAAGCATGTGGTTGCAGTTTTGCTACTAGTTAACGATTCTCTGTTATTGTTCACCATGAGAAATCTACCCCAAAGCACATGCCAGCCTGTGTGGGTATGGTTTGTGGCCTGCCCTATCACCCCCCTTCCACAAAGGTTGCTCCCTTGAACAGCTATGCATCTTTTAGACCCACCCTGGAACAGTTACTCTCTTTCTAAATCCGCCCTCAAACAGTTACTCACCTTATCCACGCCCCCAAAGTGACGACAGTGGAAAGTCCGAGAAGGCAGCAGCACAGAGCTTTCAAACCCTCACGAGGCAAGAAAAACATTTGCTTGTTTTCTGTGTGTGAATTTATTTTTTTTAATTTTTTTTAATGTTAATAGTTTGTTGTGTTTTGTCTAAGAAGAGCAATGAGTTTTACGGTGGGAGGAATATATTCACAGTAAACCACTGCAGCAGTTAGCAAATGACACAGCTTTGCTTCATCATGATCGGCCTTGGAAGCTGGGTTTTTGTTTCATTTCAAACGTTCCTCTAGGATAAAGGTTACTCCTTGATCTTCACTAGTTGACATAATATGAATGGATTTCACAGTTGATGTGAAAACCATGGAATACTGTGAGTCAAGTTGGGGGATCTAATATTTTTGGGTTTTTTCATGGCTCAAACTATAGATCATGGAGATTCAATTAGGTGTTGCTCATACTTGATTTATGTTTTTCTACCAGTAGGTCAGCTAACTCAGAGGAAAACATATGTGCCATCCATGGGAGTAAGGGATTGTGACACTGAGCTGTTGTAGGCTGTTGTTTCGTACAAATAGTGTTTTCAGGACTTCTGAGTGCTTACAGGTGGCTTCTTGGTCTGACAGAACTGCAAGTGCTCAGCTGTTTAAAAAGTAGGTCTTGTATGAGCTAAATAGGACTTGTAACAGCCAGCTTGGCCATAGATACTTGTCCACATACCTCAAGAAAATGGAGAGATGATTACAGCCTGATTGATTACAAGGTGCTGAACACTCCAGTCCCTGTCCAACGACTGACCTACCAAGAACAGATTTGGTGCATTGTATTCTCATTTAAGTACACAGGCTTCGGGTCTGCCCTTTCCCACCTCACCTTTCCAGTTAGCATTGCAGATGTATCCTGCCCTTTGCTTTATACCTGGCAGTCATCCCAATGAATTCTGGTGCTCCTTGTGTATTTCAAATTTAGCATGTTCCTTTGCTGGACTGTGACTGGAGTGTTCACTTTGTGTTGCAGCACTGCATTCTAGAGGAAATACTTATTTTTCTATTCTCTCTTCTAGAATGTTTAGTAATTTCTACTGATGATTCATTAACTATTATAGCAATCTGTTGCTGCTAAAATGCTAGGGATAGTTTCTGATACTTTTTTTCCAGGAAAAAACATGTGTACATTGCGAGGGCTCACATGGTGTTTTTGTTAGGTGTGATGCACTCACCAGGATTTGAGGGAAACCTAAATTTCAGCTTCCAGACTCTGATGAATGCAGACAGTCTCTATGTGGTATCACATTACACTTTACTGCTCAACCTGAAGTTGGCCAACTCGGATTACTACAGGAAGAAGCCTGCCCAAGCCCCTGTGTTGCTGGTGAGTTGGAGAATATGGGAAAACTGTTTAAAAAAAGATGAAAATTTATTTTGCTTCCTTTTGCTTAAACCAGCCCACACATAAAGTCTTCAGGCTGCTTGCTAACTGGAGAAATAGTAATTGCAAATGAAGCCTTCTCCAAGCTGCTTATGAATCCTGCCTGATAAATGTTATGCATCTGAATTACGCAGCTTCTCTGTAAATTTGGGTGGGAATGAACGCTGCTAACTGCTTGTCATTAAAGGTGTAGTCATTTTGATGGATAAACTTTTCAGACTATATCTTCCTTAGCATCATGTGGTATAGCCAGTATTGTTGCTTGATAATGGGCATGAACATCTTGTAACTGCTTTTGAGCCTAATTAATGACAGATTTATTTTTTAATACTTGATTTGTATTTCCATAGAGGAAGACTTGAGAAGGTAAAGGGAAAAATACCTAGATTTTAGTAGTGTGAAATTATGACTGTTGTGGCACCTGGAATTCCTCAGCTCCTTGGGCTATTGAAAAATTGTTTGAAGGCTGCAAGAGTCATGCAAGAAGCATGAATCTATGTTTCTCAACTAAGTTGCCTAAGAGAAGTTGTTTCAGAATTTTCTTTAAAATAAAAAGCCATTATTGCTGAGCTTCCAGTGTAAGAGAATTTATAATCTAGATAATCTCAAAACCAAATGGAGTTTGACATCATCTTTAGTTCTAGTATGTTCTGCAGCTGCTGCCGGTGCAGACCTGTGGCTCAGAACATTCTCTAGGGGCATCACTGTGCACAATAGACCTGAGCATGACCAAAGTATTGTTGGAGATAATTCTGGTATGTAATTGGGCACCGGTTTGTCTGTGATGACTGTTCAATGCAGAAGGGCCCAATTGCCAGACTGGCAGCATTAGGTGCCACAACCTCTTTTTAACTGGATTTGAGATCCTACTCTTGCCTTGTGGAAATAGGGAGAGATCAGCATGTCCCATTGTTACTGTGCAAGAGCTGTCATCATGATTTACATTAACTGCAGTAGAAGAAGGAACTCCTTGTTTGCATCATTCTCCACTGTAGAGATACATAGAGGAGGATGTGGACAGGCTGGATCAATGGGCCAAGGCCAGTATGAGGTTCAGTAAGGCAAAGAGCCAGATCCTGCCCTTGGGTCCCAAAACTCCATGTAGTGCTACAGGCTTGGGGAAGAGTGACTGGAAAACTGCTCGGCAGAAAAAGACCAGGGGATGCTGGTTCCCAGACAGCTGTATCATGAGCCAGCATTGTGCCCAGGTGACCAAGAAGGCCAATGTCATCCTGGCTTCTGTCAGCAATGGTGTGGCCAGAAGGACTGACGCAGAGATTGTCCCCCTGTACTCAGCACTGGTGAGGCCACACCTTGAGTGCTGTGTTCAGTTTTTGGGCCCTGCGCTTCACGAAAGACTCTGAGGTGCAGGACTACCTGAAAGAAGGTTGTAGTGACTTGGGGATTGGTCTCTTCCCCTGGGTAACAAGGGACAGCCAAGAGGAAATGGTCTCAATTTGTGCCAGGGGAGGTTTAGGCTAGATACTAGGAAAATTTGGTTCATGGAAATGGTTTTAAAGAGTTAGAATAAACTGCCTAGGGAAGTGGTAAAGTCACCATCCCTGGAAGTGTTCAGTTAATTCCTGTCTTTACATAACTTCGTTGTTATTTCTGCAGTCCCATACTCAGGAGTAGACCTGGGGTCTCATGTTCATGTAGTAGAGCTTACTGTTGTCTTACATCTGGCTTTTATGGTTCTCTGCAGAAGGAATTCATGAAGCAGGTCCAGTCCAGTGGAGTGCTGATCGTATTTTCCCAGGCCTGGGTTGAAGAACTGTACCACCAGGTACTAGAAAGGAACATGCTGGGGGAAGCTGGATACTGGGGAAGTCCTGAGGAACACAGCCTTCCACTTATCAGCATGCTGACTGGTCAGTACCATATTATGGTGGCAAGGCTAACTTCCAAACACATGTCTAAAACAAGCTGCAATGACACACTGCTTTGTTGTGTTACATTCAAAACAGCATGTCATAATTCAACATGTGGTGTTTCATGACATCATCAGTAGAGAAGGAACCAGACTTAGCTGTGGCAGATACTTAAATGTTTGGTTTGGATCATCAGAATGCTTTTGAAATGTGAGTTTTAAAAAAACCAATCAAACCTGTCTCTGGGAGACAGGGAAAGTAGTTTTGTTCTTGAATCAAAACATGTCTTATTTCTGTCAGCTTCAGTTTTAGTAGACTTAATACTTGTTAATGATAAGCAGTATGACTGCTGTTTTCTTGATGTCATAGCCAAGCCATTTCAGTGTGCCTGTGGTGCAGTACAGATATAAATAGTGGTGTCTGATTCTGGAAGCCTTCCACAGATTTGACTCCCCTTGGTTCAGACTTGTGCTATGCCAGGGATATGCCAAATGGCACTAGAGAGAAGCTGAAAACCTGGGGCAAATCTAATAAATGCTTAAAAGCAATCCTTAGCTTTTTTTGAGGGAAAGAATCAAATTGTATCAGCTCAAAGACAGGCGGATGGCTATGACAGTGTACTGATATAAAATGCACTGTCTGCTTTAATGTGTATGTAATTAAAACAGTGTATGCAGAGAGAGCCCTGGCTTTCACTGGTAATCAAAAGGCACTGCTTTGAAAGTTTTTGCTGATTGTACTGAGCTTAGTGTTGCTTTTTGCTATTGAGCTGGGAAGCTGAAAGAAAAACTTTGGAAAAACAATAGCCATGAAGTGTGAAGAAGGGGCTACTTCTAGTGTCCCTAACATAAGACTCTTGTGAAAAGCTGTTCTTTTGTTGTGCTGGGGAGAGGTTTGAGATTGAATCCACATAGGTCTACTAAAAATCACATTTAAGACATAGGTTTCCAGTGCATCTTGAGGACTCAGGCTGAGGTCTGGAAACATCTAGATACAGGATTTAGCAAGATTTGAAATACTATACTAAGAAATACAAAAATTTAAGTGTGTAGTAAGTTCTCAACTGTGAGAAATACCATGAAATCTTTGCTGGGAGTTCTGTTCACTATGTGAGTTGGGGAGCGGGGTGGTGGTGAGGCAGCTTTTGAGAGTGGGATATTTCCCCTCTTCAACAAAACACTGGTTGTTATGGGCAAAGCATAAAATGCCACAGCTCATGTTCACGCCAAGGCTTCAGAAAGCTGCTAGAAAGATTAATTAAAAAGCCTGAGAAGTCAAGAGTGCTGGTATTTACTTGAACAAAGAACTAGTAAGAGATACTTTCTTTGTACCATTTGTGGGTCCAGTAGTAATTTGATGCTTTTTAATGTTCTGGCAGATATTGATGGCTTGGGAAGCAGTGCAATTGGTGGCCAGTTGATGGCATCTGCTTCAGATCAGTCTCCTCTTTCCCAAAACCAGAAGACAGATGATTCTGTTGTTGCAGGTATTAAGACTGTACTATAAATGCAAGTGTGTCTACCAACTGTGGGTTACATAAAAAAAGCGTATCAGATAAATTGTGTAGAATAACAATTTAAGGACTGAGGAAAGTATATCAGTACATTCTACATATGAACTAGTAGTTCAGCATGCAGAGGACAACTGTGACTTGTTTTTTTTACCACTGATGATAAAGCTGCTGTAGTATCTAGTAGCAGTAGTTACTACTTCTGCATTTTCCAGTAGCTGTAGCAATGTTTTTCCCACTCCAGGAGTTGCTTTTGCCCGATACCTTTTAATTGGCTGTTGGAAGAACTTGATTGACACTTTATCCACCCCACTGACCGGTCGCATGGCAGGCAGCTCCAAGGGGTTAGCCTTCATCTTGGGAGCAGAAGGAGCCAAGGAGCAGAACCAAAAGGAGAAGGACTCCATCTGTGTGAGCCTGGATGGACTGAGGAGGGCAGCCCGTCTGAGCTGTGCTCTAGGTACTGCTGCATGTGGGATGTCCTGGCAGATTCATAAAACAGAGTGGTAACTTTGCTTGAATGAATTTGGGAGAGAAAAATGTAGCATGCTATTCCAGTTTTGAATAAGAACGTAGATTGTGAGAATCCACGTTGAGTGCATCTGCCCTACAGCACAGACATAACCAGACAACTTTCCCTGACCCTATCTCTTGTTGAGTTTGCATGGGACGGGGGAGGAAATGTTGGTCAAACAGTAATTGTGTTGTTTTTTACAGGAGTTGCTGCTAACTGTGCATCTGCTCTTGCTCAAATGGCTGCTGCCTCCTGTGTCCAAGAAGAGAAAGAGGAAAAAGAAATCCCAGAACCTAGTGATACTATAGCTCAAGGTAACTATGTGCTTGAATTACCTAGCTCATCTTACATTGCTTGCAAAGGTGCAACTGGAAAGCGCTTTGCCACACATAGTGACATTCCCCTCTGTCATTCTTCTACTGTGCATCACTCACTTGTAGGCATATGGAGATGCATGTCTTCAGTACATGTCCCAATGTCCTAGGTTCTTAACATTATTTCATATGGAACTGAAATCAGTGGGACAACAGATAATAATTTTTTAATGTGTGCTTTTTAAGCCTTGTGATACTGGTACAGTAGAGTACTAGTACAATTTATTTGGGCTTTTTATGTGTTGAGTGGTAACATAAGCTGAGCTTGCATCCTTCTCCCTGTTTTGTTTATACATTGTTGGTTGTCTTTTTTTGCCATGATCATATATTTAAAACTGTTTCTGAATCATATTAAATGAAAATGGAATAAAAATTATGTCTTTATAACATTAAAAAAAAAATCTGCATTTCTATACAAGCACTTCAAACCCAATGAAAGTCAGTAAAATCAGTTGTTGTTTCCAGTGACTGTTTGGAGAAGTACATAAAGTTTATCTGATTACACCTGATTTCTCATGGCAAGAAGCCCATAACAAATACACAAATGACCCTGCTTGACACTTAAATTTGATGTCTCAGTAGAGAAAACATAATTGAAAAAGCCTGAGCATAGACAAGCTTTAGGCTACATTACTAGGTAGGACTGAATTGAGTGAATTAGCCAGGCCACGCTGAAGCAAAGAAGAGGCAGTAGCAGTCACCAGAGGCCAGCTGTTCTGTGAAAGCTTGCAGAGCTTCAGAATTTGTTCCCATTGCAATGCAACATGAAAACTAAACTTTTCAGGGATTCTCCTGTAAAAAATATGGATCCAAATACTTGTAGTTCAGATCAAGATTAGTTTTGCTTTGAAAAGAGTATCTATTAGCAAAAGCTCCTTGCTGAAACTTTTGTGTGGAAATAGATGTGAAATCTACAAATGCTTTTTCTTCCATCAAAAAGGAGATTTTGTTAAAAATAAGTAAATAGCCAGCTAGCTGTCTCTGAAACATGTAATCTCATTGGCAATCTGCAACTGTTCTGTGGGCAAGAAGATGTGAATTTGGGGGTGGAAAGTGTCAATCTAACTCTTTTTTTTTTTTTTTTTTAATGTAAATAGTATCAGTCAAAAGGTATTTTAGTTTTAAAACTGTCTTATGTTTATTAGGAAGAAATGGGCTTCTCTGGTTTATTTTTTGTCTAAAATCAGTGGGATTTTTATACATTCCAGTTTGCAATACTTTGCCATCACTGTATATTTGTGATACAAAAAAACCACCAGTGTTTGTTTAAAAGCTGGAGAAACTTTTTTTTTTTTCCCCCATGCTGCAGTGAAACAGAAAGTGGAGCAGAAACTGGAGCAGATGGGGAAAGTGCAGGGAGTCTGTCTGCACACTGCTCATGTTTTGTGTATGGATGCAGTCCTTAATGTGGGTCTGGAGATGGGAAGCCACAATCAGGACTGTTGGCCTCATGTGTTCAGGTACTTACCAGCTTCACAAAATAACCAGAATTTATACTTGAACTGATGCCTAAAAGTAACACACTGAGAAAAGGGGCTTTACAAAGTCTCTGGGTGTTCTCTATAAGCCACATTAGGCTGAATTAACTGCCAGTATCTCTAAAAGACAGGATGGAGCTGTTTTCCACCACTTTCAGAGACAAAATCAGTGCTTAGAAACTTCAAAGCTACCAGAAGACTGGCAGACCCAGGAACCTAAATAGGCTTTTAAGGCACCTTCACTGAACTACTGTGCTCTCTAGGCACGTGGGAGGTCAAAGGATATAAGAAGGGTTATCTGCGTGTGGTCTGAGAGTTAGACATTGTTTGTTTATTTTTTGAGGAAAATGTCTTATACATCATACCTCGTTCAGATGTAGAAATTGGTGCCTACAAATTGGCAGCAAGCTTCATGTAAGCTGGTTTCTCCCACTGGTGGGGCTGTGTGGTGGCCAGGAGTAGTCTGGAGTACAGACTCAAGGCTTTCTTCAATGACCCTGGTGATTAGGGGGGGGAGGAGTTGGTATTTTGGGAGGTTTATTCATCTTTTGTTTCTCCTGTTTGTTCTCAGGGTGTGCGAGTACATCAGCACTCTGGAGCACACCCACTTCAGTGATGGTGCTTCCCAGCCCTCCCTTACCATCACCCAGTCACAGCAGGCACCTGGAGCGCTGCACCCAGACTCTGAGCCTGGTGACTCTCCTCAGGCACTGACTCCCGAGCAGGAGACCACCCTCAGCAGCCATCCTGTCATTCAACCAGTTTCTATCCAGGATCTCATCAAGGACAACAGTAAGGGCAGAGCTTTTGAGTTCCGTGGAGGCAGTCTGCTCTGTGGGACTAGCGCTGCCAAAGCTGTTCTCACGCTCTCCACGCAAGCTGACAGGTACAAGCAGTGCTGTCAGGAACCATAATCCTTGTTCCCAAAGCAGTACGAAAATGGCCCTTTATGTGCTGCAGTGGGTCTAATCTTTGTTCATTGCAGCCACTTGCTTCATCTGAATTTCACAAGAGAATTGCATGTTTGTCACAACCAGCAGTTTCTAAAAGATCCTGTTTTTTTCAGCTCTGCAGTGCCTGCCTTGCAATCACTGAGCTGAGTATGTCTGTGCACAGTAGTGAATATGTCACATAAATCAAATGCATCCTGAGAGTGATGGATTTATTTCTTGCATGTAAATTTCTTGTATTCAGTAAAACAGACAAAATAAGTGGGTGTCTTGTCATGATAGCAACAGACTGAGTAACAAACTGGTGTCAGTAAGAAAGCAACTGCTTCTGTTAGGACTGTGGACAGTTTATCAGGAGTGCCTAGTGTGTCCAGAGGAGAAAGGTCCACCAAGCATGGTCAGAGTAACTCAGTTAAGTGTCCATTGGTCATAGTCTGCTAATATGTGTTGCAGACTTTTACATTATTTATGCTGAGTTTTTTTTAAGCAGCCCAGGCTAGAATTGAAAATTTCCTGGGTTTACGTACGTGTAATTCTCTGTTTTCTCCAGCTGACATTTTATGTCTTGATCTCTGCCCACAGGAAGATGTTATTTGTAAATTCAGAGCCAAAAGTAATGAATACACTGCCTGTAGAAGTTTGACTCTGGGCATAGAAAGTACCTTTTATCCAGGAAGCTCACAATGCTACTTGGTTCTGAGGATTAGAGCCTAGCAGTACTGTAATTTTAATGATGAGTGTTTGATTTCTACATTTTTACTTCAGTGTGGATGTTTATTAGAACTCAGTCCCTAGTTTCATAGGACTGTAGAGCTTTGCGTGAAAAGTAATGTCAGAAAATCATATTTTTGTCAATTTCTGGCTGCACCATGTGAAATGTCACTGCAGTCTCTGTGGAGCCCACCTCCTGTGTAACCATGTTTACTGTTTTAAGTGTGCAGATTTTAACTGTTAAATCTTAAGGGCTCACTGCAGCTGAAAAGAAGGACTCTTGTTGTAGTTTAACCAAAACATAGCCACATACTTGCCACGATGCAGAATATTAACACTGCCCCAGCCAAAATCAGCACAATATTCCAAACCAGCAATTCAGGTACAGTAACTCTAGGTCTAAGACTTGAATTAATTTGTTTTTCATATAATGGTCTGTGACTTCAGAGGGAGCAAACTGGTATAACTCTAAAGTCAGTGAAACTACGATGATCTATGTTGTGAGTTCTGGGTATGTTCTAACTGGTCTTTTTGATTACTGGTTCATGAACTGCTTGTGACATTAAGATACCTTGAAAAAGTGACTTTTTTCTTTTAGTGCCATAGTTGAATCTCAAAAGGGTTCTGGTTGGTCCCAAAGCAAGCCACTTTCCACCCTCCAATTAATAAAGCTTCTGGATCAAAGATTTGTTATAACACTGTATAAATGAAAAAGCCGTCAATAACATAACGTGTCACCAAGGACAGCACACAGCAGCCATGTACAGATACATACGCACTAAGTCTGCATCTCATGAATTTTTCAGTTAGATTCTGTTCTTTACTCACAGGCTCTTTGAAGATGCTGCTGACAAGTTAAACTTGACGGCATTGGCAGGCTTCCTTTACCAGCTCAAGAAGGCTTCTCAGGCCCAGCTTTTCCATTCAGTCACAGATACAGTTGATTACTCACTAGCAATGCCAGGTAAATCACTGGAAGATCCCTTACAGAATGTTTCATGTGCAACTGTACTGCTTACAGGACTTTGTATTCTTACAGTTCTGATTTTTTTCCAATTGAAATTTCAAGGTATAAATAAAACACGGAATTTAGTCTAATAACATCTTTCTGTAGGAACAATTCAAAGCCTTTAGAAAAGGTTGAGCACTTTTTTTGGACAGGGACCACATGCACACCTGCTTTAAAACACTTTAGGGGACATTCATTTGGTTCTTGGACTTTGGGGATGTTAATTATCCACAGATATTTAATCACAGCTCCATTTTGGGGCCCAGTCTAGTATGGAAACTTGGGTGAATGTAGACCCAAGGCAGTGGATTTAGGTTAGATGACAGTGGGATAACTGCAGAAGTGTTCAGAAAATGAAGATAGCAAACCAAGCACAGAAATGAAGAGCATTAAATAAAGTAGTGGGATTTGTCCTGCTTGCTCTTCCCCAACAGAGTGGATGGAGCATGTACCTTACCATACAAAGCCTGTAAATTGTGGTCTCCACTGTCTCAAACAGAGCAGAAGGACTGGGCACAAAGGAAGATCTTTCGCTTTATGATTCCCATACAATCTACATTAGTCATGCAGCTTTTGTTCTGTCCTGTAGCAGACATGAATTTTATCTGATATGTGTCTCCAATTTAATCAGTTTCCTCTTTTCCTGAAGTGCTATTTGTCATTTTCTCAATATGATACTTTAAGTTGGTTTTTTGCTTTTCCTTTGTCTCCAGATCTCAACATTCATAACTAGTTTTAATGAATAGCTGTCCTCTTATCATGTATGTAGTAATCAATCAACAGTAGGTAGTAACTGAAATTAGGATAGAGCAATCGAGTGCTATTTTTTCCATTTTAAAAGTGATATGCCCCTGATTACATATTTCATTAGAGATAAGAGCATCAGTATATTTTAAATGAGAGGATGAAATGTCTTTCCAGATGTTGTAAGAGCAATGGAAGCTGAATTCCTTTCAACAGGAAGTATTAGTGACTGGGGAACAGAAAATAATTTTCTCACAGTCTATTCTTTGTATCCTTTAATTTTGTATTTCTTATCAAGCAAATACCCAAACTAAATAATTTGCAGTTTCTATTCTTTCCTGTAGATGTCATCAAAAGCTTTTGTACCTACCATTTCGGGTCTTAATACCAATTATTTATCTACTTGCTTAACTTTTCTGCACTAGTTCTCCAAACCTGTGTCTAATACATTTGCAAAAAAAGTGATCACTTAAAGTATGTTTAATAAGTTGTTCTTAAAACTTGGGTCCATCTCTTGTTCTTTTACTTACACAGATATAGGCTGTGTTTTATGTTGATTTTTTTTTTTCCTTTTTCTGAGCCCCTCCCTTAAACCTCCTCCCAGACTTAATAATTTTCAACCTGATTTAAATTCCAATTCAGACATTCAGAGATGGAGGAGCAGCTGACACTTAGCTTCCATTTATTTTCTTATACTTTCTTGTAGGTGAAGTAAAGTCGACCCAGGACAGGAGAAGTGCACTTCACTTGTTCCGACTTGGTGATGCCATGCTCAGAATTGTAAGGAGTAAATCTCGCCCGTTGCTCCACCTCATGCGCTGCTGGAGCCTGGTGGCACCTCACCTGGTAGAGGTAGGAATGAAGGACAAAAATGTGCGTGTGTGCAAGAGATGGCAAAGCTGAAAAAGATGGAGAAGGCTTGATAGCTTTCAAAATGTATAACAACAATCAACATTGTCAGATCTGCTAGGTATTGTGTACACCATGTGACACTGTGATACTGCCACAAAGGAGTGTGCTTTTAAGTAACTGTGAAGTGGGCAGAGCCAGGGACAGGGTGTTGGATTTTTGCAATATGATGCAAAATGTGTCTGAAAAAAATGAAAGCACCCTAAAAGGTTATAAGTAACTCATCCATCTACCAATTTTCTCAAGATCTGTATCCTTGCAAGTCTCCCCAAAAAAGATATAGGCTTTCTTTTCCTGTATAAGGCCAGGTTAGCTGGAAAGATGATGACATTTTTCCCTATCCTTCTTCCTTGTGAACACTGGTCAGTGGCATGCCAGTAGTAGCCACAAAATGGATTTCAGTCGTAACAAAGGACCTTTCCTCAGTCAAACTTCCATTATTTTCTGATAAAATACTGGTGTCTTGACTTCACAGAGCTTTTTGATTTGTGTCATTGGTATGAGAAAGTGTGCGGTACTTCCTTTCCTTCTGTTGGTTTGGTCTGTGGTGTCATTTGCCCAGGTCTGTTGGAAACATGACACTCTGAAGTTTTAGGATGATCTGTTCAATAAACTGCCATAGCATTTTGTTTCATTACCTTGAGAAAATGTGTGGACCATCTACAGCAGAGATTAGACATCAGGGAATCTCAATGGAATCCCTCTACATGAAGTAGTAATAACAAAGAATGGTTTTGTTGTATACTTTACAGCCCTTTATCTTGAAAACCAGTGTCCTACTGGCCTTTGTACTAGCCCAAGATCACTTTAAATAGTTTGCATGTTTTGAACACTTTAAAGTCCTTTAAGATCCCAAGCCAGTTTAAACTCAAGTATCAGCCATATTTTTAAGATGCCATACAGGTCAGACTTTTGGGTTGACTTCAGTGCCGATGAGGGTATTATTGGTAAGAAGTAACATCACAGAAGGGACAGAATTTAGTGTAATTTGCAGTTTCTCAAAATGGTAACTTTATATTCAGATTCACTGCTCTTTCATTTTTTAACAATTCTTCCAAGTGTCAGAAACCTTCTCACTTTAAGTTGCATAAAAAGCCAAATAAAAAGTGACATTTGTTCTTGCATAGATAGGTATGGTGAATATTTGCAGAAACTACCTTTTTGAAAGGAAAAATGATAGTGCAGTAGGAAAAAAAAGATAAAAAGAAGACTGTTTCTCATGAGTTCTGTTCTTTGGATTTTAGTATTTGATGTATTTGTTCTTATCTCTTGCTTTTTGAATTGTCAGCAAACCTTCGTGCATTTGTGAAATTCCAAGCAGCTCGGCGTCTCAGTGATCTGTTTCCATGGCAGTGCTCTCTCCTTTTCATTGCAGTGGGGTCCCTGGTTGCATAAGTGGTGAAGCCAGCATGCGCTAAAACTCTAATACTTCTTTCCTTGCAGGCTGCCTGTCATAAGGAGAGGCATGTGTCTCGGAAGGCTGTCTCCTTCATCCATGACATCCTCACTGAAGTGCTGATGGACTGGAATGAGCCTTCTCACTTTCACTTTAATGAGGCACTTTTCCGCCCCTTCGAGCGCATCATGCAGCTAGAGTTGTGTGATGAGGATGTCCAGGACCAGGCAAGTCAGCTCTAATTGGGGTGTCTGTATCTGGCCTACCATGCCCATAAGAGAAATGGTTTCCAGAATGCACTTGGTCCACCTGAGAATGCTTCCCATCCCTTAATCATCTTCAAGGAACTGGGAGTACTCTGCCTACCTAAGCCAGCACTGTGGTATAGCACAGAGGCAGTTACACCTGGCCTTAAAGCAGTTAAATAAAACTTTCCTATTTTCTAAAATAGTTTAAATAATAAATAAGTCTAGACTGTCATGGTGAAATCTAGAAATATATTTAAAGACATCCTTATTCCTTCTGAAGATCTGTCTATGTATCAATTCTGTTTTCTGGTTTTGTTCTTTTAACCCTTTCTACACTGTCTGCAGGTGGTCACCTCCATAGGAGAGTTGGTGGAAATGTGTTCTACTCAGATCCAGTCAGGATGGAGACCCCTATTCAGTGCCCTGGAAACAGTGCACAGCAGCAGCAAGTCAGAGGTTAAAGAGTATCTTGTAGGAGAATACTCTATGGGTAAGGACTTAGTGCACTCTTTCATGTGCTTTAGATGCCCTGGGGGACACAGGAGCTAACTGAGTACATTTAAGTACCCTAACTGAACAGTGGCACTGCAATCCTCCAGGACTGTACTCAAGTATCTGACTTACTGGTTGGGTTGGGAGGGAAAGCAGAAGTATTGTTCTGATGTTTTATCCTCTAAATTCTGATAGGTGAGCTGAATAAGAAAGAAATGCTTCAAACCTACTTGAATAATTTTGAGTAAGACAGTAATGTACTGAGCTCGGCTGAGCCCTTGTCACTGTCCTGCTAGAGAAAGGAAAGCAGACTATATACAACCAGCGTGTCTCATGTGGACTGTCTACCTTATTGTGTGAAACCAAGTGCTCTTGCACATCAGGGTAGCGTAGTGTGATAATGTAGAAAAGTGCTTGTCCAGGCACTTAGTCACAAGGCTTTCAGATTGCTAATGCTATTATAGACCATATTTTCTGTAAGAATGTGCATCTCTTTGTGATATTTTTTTGTATGGAAAAAGGATAATATGGGACAATCACTTCATTCTCTTATGCCATTAGAAGGTATTTTAAATGTTACAAGTCACATGTAAGGGTTTGCCTCCTTAATGTTGTCTTTGAGATCTGTTCTGAGTGATGGCTGAATGCAGGTGTACACAGCTTTTGAAGACTGATAATCTTCTTAGACAAAGCAAGGCTATTTTGTTACTGTGTAGTCTGAATAGTTTTTCATGTGATTGATGTCACCTTGGCAGTTATCAAAAACTAAACCAGAAATTAAACAGAAACCTCCACCAAACAGAAGTATTAGCTACCGAGTTGAGTTCAAGAGCTCAGACCTGCTCTTACCATTTGGACAGACATAAGATGGTATTTGTCACAGAGTAGGCAAAGGAGGGAGTTAGTATCACTTCCTATGAAAGGCTGCACAAGTTGCCTCAGAAGCAAGAGAAGCTTTAACATATAGGATCATTTCTGCCTCTGCCTAGAACAGAAAAAATTCTACAGATTCAGTTAAATTGTTAAAAACTAGTTGGAAAGTCATTTTATGGTGAGTGGGGAAGAGTTCTCATATTGTTATTTCCACAGGGAAACGCCAGGCTCCAGTGTTTGATGTCTTTGAAGCGTTTCTAAACACAGACAGCATCCAGGTCTTTGCCAATGCTGCCACCAGTTATATTATGTGCCTTATGAAGTTTGTCAAAGGACTGGGTAAATATTTTTCTTTCCTATTAGGTAATGATATGTTAAACTTGATCCTGCAGAAGAGGAGAATTCAGTTATGTAATACTAGTATGGTAGGAAAGAGAGAGGCAATGAAGAACTTGAATACAGAATACTAAAAAAAAATAAAATCAAGACCAAGGGATTATTTTTAATACTCTCAGTTCTTCAAGGTTTTATAGCAGCAAAGATGCATCTCATTATTAAGTGTCTACTTCATCTGGTCTTAGTTTGCTGAAGGACTTGCTTACATTCATTTTAATAATAAAAGACCCCAAACGACTGCAAAACCTAGAATGTTGCAGAAATGGCCTAGCATTGTGGAGAGACACTATGGACTGTCTGTGACAGAACAGGGTATATTTTACATTCAGATTTCATAGGCACATGTCTCCTTTCCACCCTTGCCCACCTCAGCAGCAGGAGTTTTGCTGTCTTTGTGATCAGTGTTTGTGTTGTGTTACTGAGAGCAGCAGAGACCAGGAACATCATGTCGAGGTGACCCTGCAGAGTAATTGTGCTTCACCAAAATTCAGAACAAAGACTGGGTTGTTCTGCTCCCATTTGACACTTTTCACTGAACTGTGACAACGATGGGGATTTGGTTATGTAAATTACAGAACTTCTAATGATTGGTAAAATGGGGCTTTTGGTTTCTGTATGTGTATTCATTCACAGAGGTTTAGATGTCTTGTCTAAATAACTCCCTCTGATATAAATAAAGTACCTAACTGCAACAGGTCTAACTTTTAGTGTTACTCTTATTAAGCTATTTCACCATCCATTTCAATGGGGGCAGAATTCAGCTTGTTGTAACAGACTGTTATTGCAATTATTACTACAAAAGAAATAAACTTGCATGTCTATTACCAATAGAGGGAGCTCTTGTTTCCTCTGGAGAGTCAAAAGCTTGCCTTATAGTTCTTTAGATTTCTTAATTTCATAAGATAATTTTGACCCCCTTGTGGTCACATGTCAAAAAGCAAGATTTTTTTTGTATTAATGATAGTAGGACTATGGGATAGTTCAGCAAATATAATACCATACTATGAGCTTTTTAGTGTAAAACTAAAGGATTCGTACTTCACTGGCTGACTTGGTTGATCTCAGCAGTAGACAAAACTTTAAAATACATTATGGAGGGAATATTTAAGGGCACAGAAGAAGCAAATAAATATTAGTGAAAGGAGAATAAAGTAGGACTTAATAAAAAGATGTTATATTTATCTTGTGGTTTTTGTGAGAGGAGTAGCTTTTAAGACAGTGTATAGGCATTTAGTAAAGCTTCAGATTTGGTATGGAATGGAAGGTATTTGGCTCAACTGGAGGAAGGTTTAAAAGCCAAGTATTCTAAGGTGGGCTCCCAAGGGAGGAAAACAGACTGTGCAGACGAGGAAAATGGTGGAGTGAATGGAATTATCCAGAGGGGGGCTCTGCAGCAGGATGCCTTGGAGCTGCTCTGGTTATTGAATTGACTTACTGAAGCTGACCTGAAAAGAGGAGTTTGTTGATGCCATAGAGCTAGTAATAAATAGCAGCAATATTGAGGCACTACAGCATGAGGATATATATCATACAGTTGAAACTGAGACCTTAACACCTGAATTAGACAGCAGAAGGAAATAGAGTAGCAAAAATTATAAAATTGTGTATTTAAGCTGTAAATAAACTCAAAAAAACCCCAACTTGTGTAAGAATTCTCTAGGGCGCTGGAATGCAAATGAATAGAAAAAAAAATTAGTAATTGAGCAAAGAATATGAATAGAATATGAGCAAGTCATTGCTACACCCATAGAACACAGTGATTATTAGAACTCCCAAAGGCTTTACTAAAGAGTTATTAAATAGGCATATGTTTATTAAAGCATTTATTCATGTAAAAGTTTGTGTACACACTGTGACCAGTATTTCTGTATTGTTTGTGTGAAGGTCACTTGGTCATCATCTAAGAAGAACAAGCAAAGCATGTTTTCTGAATTCTGTTCAGACATTAGGGCATAATCGAATGAAAAAGGAAAAGGAATGCTGTTTGTTTCTGTTCTTCTGTTCTTCCCAATGCTACCTTTCCTGTCCCCAGGGGAAGTAGATTGTAAGGAGATGGGTGACTGTGTGCTGGGATCAGGATCTGCATCTACAGACTTGTGCCTTCCTGCACTTGATTACCTCAGGAGATGTTCTCAGGTATGATGAATAATCTTATACAGGCAATAATGTGGCCCAGGAAACAGTTCTAATCTGCAGGCTATGCCTCAGTCATGAGATGGTTTGCATGAACCCAACAGAGTCTGTGGTGACCCTGATGGCAATAACGTGTACTGCCAAATGGACAGTGGCTGTATCTGAGAGAATATTGTATTTGTCAGCTAGTTAGCAGTGGGAAAACTGATGAGATAAAAACACCCACACCCAGGGATCAAATGGGAAAATGTGAATGATCAAAACCTTGTAGTAACACTGAAAACTGAATTAATTCTTATTTAAAGATTAACTGTAAACAGTATTGGGAATGAAAGGGAAAAAACAAAAACAAAAAACCAAAAACACAAACAAAAAACCACCAACCAAAACCCAAAAAACCAACCAAACAAAAACAAACAAAAAACCCTCCAAAACCAAAGCAAAAAAACCCTCCATAACAAATTGAGAATTCTCAGATCTTACAAGCAGCAGGTTACACCCTCTGAAATGCAGAAGCATCTCATCTGTACCGTGAAAACATACCTGAAGCTCAGGGCAAATCTCTAACTACTAGAATGCTGGGGTGTTTCCTGTAGTCTCCTTGCACACAGCATATTTTTTATGCAGGGTTATCTGGACAATTTTGTCTGATTTTATATTATTGTTTGTATTTCTGTAGTGCCTGAAGGTCTTTTTGTTGAACCCCAGCCATGGGTTTTTTTGGGCACAATACAAATGCACAAAAATGGATATATTACCATTGCTGAAAGGACTTAGTATCTAAATTCAGAGATAATGGGTAGATTCTGAGAAGAGAAAGGAGGAATAAGGCAGCTCAGAATAATAAGCAGCAGACATATCATATTTGCTAGCTTGTTCACCTAAAAAATTAGTGTATATCTGATGTATGTTCTGTCTATACACTTTGTGGCACATCACTACTGCTCATCCTTACAAACCTCAGTCCACAGTGATGGGGAAATATTTTCTTCTTTTTAAAAGAAACAGCCATTTTTATCTTCTTATACCTTTTAACTTGCCAGTAGATGAAGTACAGGAATGACTAAAATAAGTCCTGTTTATATATTGCAAATACATTATTTACTTTAGAAAGACCTGATAAAATGCTGATAGAGTCCTAGCTATAACACAGTCCTACTGTTTTTATTTGTTATGTAATGTCCAGCCCAGGCAGTGAAGCTCTGTGGTAAACTTGTGTAGGTCCTTTTGTCAGTATTTACTTAGTTCTTCAGAGCTTCAGCATATTTTGTATACAACTAATAGAGCTTCATAGGTCATAATGCAATCGGTGAGTCATAATACTTGCTCTTCACAAGCAAGGAGACAGCACACTCCCTTCTCAGAAATGTGTTATTTAAATTGCTGCTCTTCCTCTCACCCACAACTGTTTACTTATAAATGAACTACTGTCCTTTAATTGTTTTCATAACTTCTGTTTTGTTTTGCATACCTGTGTTGTATGTGATATTTTTTTACAAACTTCCTCATACATTTATTTTCTCTTTTTTGTTCTATCTCCTCTCCCCAAGTTGTTAGCCAAAATCTATAAAATGCCCTTGAAACCCATCTTCCTCAGTGGCCGGCTGGTTAACTTGCCCCGAAGAGCACAGGAACAGTCAGCCAGCAGTGAAGATGGTGTTGAGTGCATCCTTTCTGACTTTGATGATGACACTGGTAAGTGCATTGAAAGCAGTAAATGTGGAATTCATCAGTTGCTTCTTCCACATTTTGCTGTAAATTTTGCCAACTGCTGAAAGCAAAAAGGAAGGAAAACTTGAGTTTGTCTCCTTGTTGTCTATATAGAACACACCCATGTGCACACGTTGAACTTGGAAGTTCAGATCACATAACCTTCTTTATGTAAAGATATAGTTCATATGAGAAAAATACAACCCCTTTGTAAGGACAAGACAATATTTTAATGAACAATTATTTTGATGACCCTGATGTTCGTAATACAGCCAGTGTGTGTTTCTGAGACCTAACACAAAAATACTTTCTAGACCACAGCTGAAGTAAAGGAGTGAAAACCCTTTAAGGTTGTTATTGGCAGGCCTGCCTTAACTGGAAAAAAAAAAAAAATCAATATTTTGTTACACTCTAGAAGAATAAAGGATGAGTGTTTAAATATTTCCACACTTATATCCTGTGGTCTGTTGAAATAAATGACAAATTTTTGAAGTCGATATAAAGCCTTATGGCCTCCAGAAAAAAATAAGCAGCATTTGTCTCCTGATTATTTGTGTGGGTTTATATAGGTTGTGTATTAATCAGATGTTTGATGAACTAGGTATGTGCAGAGCCAAGTGGTAGAGAAATGCAGCCTTACAGCTTCTGAGCTCAGGCAATCTTCACAGCAGAACAGTCACTTTTGGATAGCTGAACTGCTGAGCTGTTCCAAACAGGCTGCTTCTGTGAAGAGTCAGCCTGTCCAACTGTGAAGAGTCCAACCTGGCAGAAAGCAGGCTGACTGCAGTGCATTTGATTCACATGCCTCACTAGACTGGGCCTTTGTACCTACTTTTATCTAGACTCTTCCATCACATGGATTGTCCTGTTCCACTGCTACCCTGGATAAAGGAGAAAAAAAGCTACTCTCGAAAAACAGAAAATCTCAAGTCCTATGTTTTCACAAAACAACCTTTTACTCCCTTCTTTCTGTGTATGGGTTTGGTTTGCTTTTATTCTCTCTAGAAATTTTAGGATATTTACTTGGGATGTGGGAGACTCAAGTCATTAAAACCTCTGATTTGAGTCAGGCTTGGGACTTGACGTAGGGTCTCCCCACCTCAGGTGAACAACTTGCCTACTGTTCTTGGGTGGTTCTGCCTGCTGTGACTAGAAATGCCACCCTGCAGCAAAGAAACCTTCTGATTTGGTTCTTGTCACAACTAACTCTCACCCCATTTGTTATTTAGTTGATAATAGTGTTAGAACATCTAGGCAAACTGACTTTACAAAGACAGGCAGTGCTTCACCTGGCACTCTAGTGCTCAAAGTCAGTACCAGGATGGGGCAAAGTATCTTAGCCTACTTTGCCATATTTGCAGTGAATTTTCGTAGTGTATTTGGTACCAGAAAGCATCATGCAGACACAGACTCCATTAGCATAGCTACCAGTGGCAGAGAACCTGGGCTTATTAGTGAACCAAAGTAAAATCCATCTTAGCCTAATAAACTTACAACCTTTGAAGGAGACTTACCTCAGGAATATCACTATAGAATGTCAGGAGTGTAATATGCAAGATCCTTCTAGTCATTCATGATATTGTAGGGAACTAGCAAGTGCTTAAGTGATCTGTGAAAAATTTAAGGCGAGCAGTTCCTAACAATCTTCAGAATTGTACTGAAAACTAGTTGTGTCTCATAATCTTTAAGGGGCTGCACATTTGCCCATGTAGATGTGAACTCACCTGTAGCCTGCTTGTTGTTCTGGCAATTGTCCAGCTCTGTGATCTCTTAACATCTAAAGATGATGTGAGGCAGTCCAATGATACTTCATGAGGCATTTTACTGTTCAGTTCTGGGTACAAAATAGAGCCAGTTAAATTATGACTGGTCAACTTGGAAGCCTTACTTAAAAGCATAATCTAATTGACTACAATCTCTTCTGGGCATCATTTACAATGGTAATGAGATAGGACTTTATATATATATTTTTTATAGGACATTTTACGTGGGGTTAAAGAGACTGGATTAGAGGAAGAAGTAAACTAAGACCAGAACAAGGTGTTTGTGAAGGAGGATGTGGAAGGGTGGCACAAAACATGAATTTAATAAAAAGGATGGGAAAAGGAAACCATTCAGAAATTGCTATTGCCCACAGCCACTACACAGCAACACTGAATGTGCAAGAACCCCTGATCTTTAAGTTAATTGACTTACTAGCTTCCATCGCTTTCGGAGGACAAGTTTCACCGGTGGTCAGTGCAGTATCTCACTCATGGTCTTTAATCTTTCTTTGCTTGTAGGCCTTATCAATGTCTGGATTATTCTGCTGGAAGAATTGACCACTGCCATATCCAACTGTCCCCGTCAGCACCAGCCTCCTACTTTGGATCTTCTCTTTGAACTGCTGAGGGATGTTGCCAAGACACCTGGTAATGAAAAGAGTTTGATAAAATGTGAGCTAGTGGAGTCCTGACCCAAACTTTTAGAATCCTAAACCACTTCTGTAAAGTGTGTTACTCATGCTAAAGCTGCACAGACACATTCTCTAGTAGAAAGGGATTTTCTTAGACTTGATTGGTTGTTCCAGTTAGTATTTGTTCTGTTGACAAAAGGCATCTTTTAAGAATATATCCAGCACATTCTTAAATTCATTGCAAAATAGAGAGGTGTAGTACTCTGTCAATGTCCTAGCTACAGAAAATATTTACTTTGTGTGTAAGAAATGGAAAGAGAAAATTGCATAATCTTGCAGACCTCTTGCAGAGATTGCAGGTAAAAAACTGGCTAAATGTTCATATAGTACCTCACAACTAGATCCAAAACAATTGCCACACTCATCCCACCAAAAATTTTCAGAACCTCCTTTCTTTAGCAACACCCCAGACCTCAGCTTGGAACAACTAACCAAATAACTAAATTTACTGAGCATGTAGGCTTTGTAAGTAAAATTATACAATAATCATTGTGTTTATTTCAAGGACCAGGATTTGGCATTTATGCAGTTGTACATCTTCTTCTTCCCACGATGTCTCTTTGGCTCCATCGCAGCCATGGTGACCATTCTTACTGGGATGTAGCGTCTGCTAATTTCAAGCATGCTATTGGCCTTTCCTGTGAACTTGTAGTGGAGCACATTCAAAATTTCATACATTCAGGTATGTCATTGTGTTATCACGTCTGCTGCCATCAGTGACATGTTACTGATAGCTACTCAGGGTGGTTTCATTGCTTTTTTAGTTGCTCAAGCATAAAATAAGAGGAGGAGGAAGGTTAAAAATTTTCAGTTCGGGATTTTTTTTTTTTGGTCATTCTTTATAGGGTTCAGAATTCTGGGGAAAAAAATCGTAAGGGACTTATGGAAGTTTAATCCACCCTCCTGCTCAGAGCAGGGCTATCTTCAAAATTAAATCATCATAGTCTTTAGTATACTTTCCAAAAGATACAAAGACTTTGATCTTAAAGAACTAGAACAACAGAAACAGGATCTATGACAATTTTTCCTATACCACTGAAGTCCAGACATTTTATATTGTCAATATCAAAAGGAATTTTCTTATTGCAGCTTGATGCGATGCATGTTTCTATAGTTGCATAAAAAGAACTTGGTTTTGCAAATTCTCTGAATAACAGAAAGTGTAGCAAGACTGTATAATTATAATGAAAAAACAATTGTTAAAACCAATCTGTGTCTTTTCCTTATAGATATTGGTTATGAAAATATGATCAATACTATGCTGAAAGATCTTTTCAAGTTGCTGGTAGCCTGTGTAGCAGAACCAACAGAAATTATTTCGAGAGTTGGCTGCTCTTGTATCAGGTAACCCAATCTGTTCACTCTTAGCATATTCAAAAAAGTTATCTATGTCTTTGAAGAGCCTGTGGAATGATTAAGTTGGTCAACAACTCAAAAGACATCCACAATATATCTTACCTATTGTTATTTGAATAATGAATTTTACTCTAGCCTTGTCTTGCTGTTTTCGGTGTGCTTCAGAACCTGTGATTTTAGTCATTACTATTATTCCCATAAGAAACACTTGTACATTACTTACATATAGTTAGTCACTAATTGATCCTTAACAAAAATAATCAAGGATTTTTCCATTGGAGTTCACAGTTCTTTAGAGGTAATTAATATATTTCAGAGTCTTCAGCTTACTACAGTCACAATCAAAATAAGCACTGCGTTACATAGTTACACAATGTGTGGTTCTTGTGGCAAGATGACTACTTAAAGATGAAAAGCAAAGGAGGAAAAAAGTTAAAACTACAGTGTAATTACAAAAATAGGTCAGGATAACAACTGAAAAGACTGAATAACATTAACTAGCTCCTAAATAAGCCTTTTGTTCTGTTTTCATAGAATCATAGAATGGTTTGGGTTGGAAGGGACCTTAAAGATCACCTAGCTTCAACTCCCGTGTCATGGGCAGGGACACCTTCCACTAGACCAGGTTGTTCAAAGCCCCATCTAGCCTAGCCTTGAACTCTTCCAGAGATGGGGATTTTCAACCTTCTCCCTTTACAAGAAAGAATTGTCTAGTTCCTTCTTGAGCACAGTAACATTTTCCTGTGTCCTTGCAGGTATGTGTTAGTGACAGCAGGGCCTGTTTTTACTGAAGAGATGTGGAGGCTTGCATGCTGTGCCCTGCAGGATGCATTCTCTGCCACTCTGGAGCCAGTAAAGGTAAAATTGCTATTTTTTGCCAACAGTCAAAATGCAATCACACTATAGACTCAGTAATTTTTGACAGGTTGTTTTTTCTTCTTCAGGCAAGTTTTTGTGTAAGAGCCAGGAAAAGAAGCTTAAAGGTTATATGGTAGCTTCTGTTAATTTGTCAATTCACAATGAAGCGTGTTGGATCAACAATGGGGTTGAAACTAGTTTTTCTAATGATACAGAAGACACTAGTAGCTAACAGTCCAGACTTATTTTGAATTGCCTTGCTGGTCTGAAATCAGAAGAGTTCAGTAGGTGAAAACTTCCCCTTTTGATCCATTTCTTCCTCTGTATTGACTAAAACTAGACAGAAGATGATGTTGCTTACTTAATCCTGTAGTTGCATGCTCCATAGGGATTAGTTTTCAACTGACTGGCTGTCTTGTAAACAAAAAATCCTGTTAAGTCATCATAGGCAAGAATACATAAAAATCTGTAATGCCTTTGTATCAGAAAAATTAGTTGCTAAATGGCAGGTGACCAGCTGATGATAATGGAACAGGTCACTCTGAGTCTTGTTTTGGTGCAGTTTGGACATCACTACAGTCACTGACTTGTTTAACGCACAGTGAAAGTCTGATGTTGTGTCTCTCTATAGAACCTGTTGGGCTATTTCCACAGTGGTTCTGAAAGCTTTAGTGGAGATGCCTGTGAAGTGAAGGTGGCAGCCCCCTCCCTCTCGCCAAGTGCTGAAGCTGAATACTGGAGAATCAGAGCCATGGCACAACAGGTACTGATGGATGTTTCAGGGGAAGTCAGAGAACCTTTTAAATGTGGAGCTTTTCTTTATGAAAGTAAATTTTTACCACCACCTTCCTCACAAACCCTACAGGCAAAGACTTCCTCATCACCAGACTAACATTTGTCTAACAGCAGCATGCAAAATCCAAAAAATTATAAAACCCAGAAGAATAAAACCTAAAAACTGTCCCCCTGTAAGCAGGGATTTGGAATGCCTGGAGTGGGGAAAGGTGCATAGGTGTACCAGAGGAGGACTGATGATGAAACTGTTGTGTAATGTAGTTTTTAAAATGGCAACATTAGCATACATCTGTGAAAATGTTTCTGATATAGAAATGTGCCACCATGAATCCTCATCTAGAATGTCATATACATTTCTGATTACTCTGTTAAAGAATGATAAATTGAAAGGACAATAAATGCACTGGGAAGAGATGAGGATATGAAACTAGGAAAACAAGATTTGTTTAACCCATCAAAGCAGAGTTTGTAGAGAAATGCAGATTTTTTTCTCTATAAATATCGATGTTTAGGTTGCAGAGAAGAAAAGGAGTTGCTGGGAACGAGGGGATACTGCTGACATTTAACAAAAGGTTTAAAACTCACCACTAACTCCTAATCAGCAAAGCAAACTTGGAGACAACGTTCTTAGGGTCCTTTTGACTATAATGGACGTTATTCATTTTATGAAACAAGTCCTTTGAAATGCAGAAGACTGAACGACCTGTAGGGAACCATTAAACCATAAATACCATATGACAGGTTCAGCATGGGAAAGTAACTAGATTAAAACAGACAACAGATGTTTGGTATCAGTTTTTGACTTGATAAATCATACCCTGATGCTGTTTGAAAAATCTGAAACCCAGCGGTGATCACAAATAATGTGGCAGGCATTGTTTGAATAGAAAAAAAAGTTTTAAAATTTTAAAGATGCAGAGCTCAAGAAAGCAGGGAATGTGGAATTTATACGTCTCTTGTTGATACTATCAGTGGCACTCCCTCTCAGCTCAGTGGCGATTTGCCACAACTATGAAGCTACAAAACAAATCTACAGCAGCTGAGAGTTTTCCTCATTTCTCCCATCTTGGTTTTGGCTGGGATGGAGTTAATTTTTTTCCTAGTAGCTGGTACAGTGGTGTGATTTGAATGTAATATGAGAATAAGGTTGATAACACACTGATGTTTCAGTTGTTGCTGAGCAGTGCTTACTCTAAGTCAAGGACTCTTCAGTTTCCCGTGCTCTGCCAGTGAGGAGGTGCACAAGAAGCTCCAGGGGAGACACAGATGGAAACTAGCCTAAGGGATATTCCATACCATAGGGTGTTGCGCTTAGCATGTAAATGGGGGGAGTTGTCTGGCAGGGGCTGATCCCTGCTCAGGAACAGGCTGGCCATCAGTCAGTGAGTGATGAGCCACTGTACTGTACAAGTTTATTTCTCTTTTTGTCACCTCCCTTTTTGTGGTGGTTGTTACTGTTATTTTATTTAAATTATTAAACCATTCCTATTTGAACCTTTTCTTTTCCCTGATTCTCCTCCCCATCCTTGAGAGATATGGGGTGTGGTGAGTGGCTGTGAGGTAACTTTGTTGCTGGCTCTGGTTAAACCACAACACACACCTAAAGAATTACATATTAGATGTCTGTATCTTAATGCCTGAAAATAATCCTTCTGTCAACCAGCCTTTCTAGGTGCAACAGGCCAACTATGCAAACAGGTTCTTGTCTCCACTGTACTTCATATTTTCTGATAGTAGCATGCAGACAGCAGAAAGCTTGTTTTGGATTTTGGTGCTATGACTTACAAAAGTTCAAAGAATAACATCCCTGTCCTTTGCCCTGTGCTCTACTTGGTGTCATTGCTCTGAGGTTGTTTTACCAAACCAGCATACTCCAGGGAAGGTCTGCCTGGGGGGATGCCTTGCATTCTCTTTACCACTGTAAAATTCAGTATGACAGACCTTTCACAATGCAGAGAATTCTATTCTCAGGCACCCCCAAGGGCCCAGTGGAAGTGCTAAACTGATTGTTTTATGTAACTTGTTTTCTAGGTCTTCATGCTGGAGACTCAGTGCTCCCCAAAGACCCCTAGCAACAAGGAAGGGTTTGAACATGCCCAGTCATGTGTGCTCATCATTGACCTGCCACCAGAAAAGAAACCAAATGGGCATAGCCAGAAAAGGTAGAGTATCTTCTCAGAAAAATACTGTGTCATTAAAAGAAAGATAGAAATCTTTCCAGGCAGGCAGAGATGTGAACTGAGCCTGACAAACCATACCTCTCCCTAGAGGTAATAAAAAAAATTAATACACTGATCAAATTAGGTTTTGTGACACTTGTGTTTGTAACGAAAGAGACCTAGCAAATGCAATAACTGCTTCATTAATGATCTTTTTAATTCAGCATTACTCAATTAAGAGGGTAGAAAAAGTTAATGGACAAGCTGGAACAGTGTTAGTTGAAGAGACCACATCCAAAGCTGCAAAAAACTGTCAACTTCTTAAGCTAGGAAACATTGGTTTTGCTTGGCACTTTATTTTTGTGGAAGCTCTTCCACTATGTTACCACCTCAGGAACTCATGCATTTGCATGACAGTCTGATTCTGTCAAAGAATATTTCTTTTTGCTTGCACTTGGTTGTTTAAACTTCTGCTGTAACATCAGTAGGGCCAAGAATCAGAATTTTGCATTCAGGGTTTGTTTGTATTGCAAGGTATGAAATACATGGCATGAAATTGTCTTTTACATGATTCCAAACCTACTTCTGTAGCACTTCAGGCAGTCTCATTCAAATCTAAACTGCTGCTTGCAACAAGGAGCCAGAATGTGATGGTCCTTCTTTGGCTGAACAGGAAGAAATACCATACATGATGTCTCTGTTCTTACACTGTTGTACAGAAGTTTCCCCGACAAGCAGGTGCTCTGTTGCCTTGTTGCAGAGATGAAGAAAGCTTGAGATCACAGTCTAAACTCTCCCTTTGTGGTGGAAGATACCTGCTTTATTCAAAGGTTAGCAGATCATTCTGCTTGTTACAATGAATGCAAAGCAGAAGGCCATGTACTCTAACAAGCTCTGTTGATAAAGGTAGTGTTTGGTCTTGCTTGTCTTTAGACAAAAAAAAAAAAATAAAGCTTGCAATTAATACAAACTCTGAATGCTCTCATAATGCACTTTTTCTAAACTGCAAAAAGTGTATATGCTGCTAAGGCAAATTTTACCCCACCAATGTTCATTTTTTCACTAAAACACAGCTTAAAAGTTGACTGTGCCACTGTTCTTCATATTATTTGCTACAGCAGTGCAGTAATATGCCAGTCATGCATGCCAGTAACTGTGGCCTTTCAAAAGTTTAACTTTAGCAGTTTATCCCTTTTGCTTTTGTTTCCTTGATGCTGCATCGTTTCACAGGAAGCTGGGGTAAGGGAGTTTTTCTTCTTCCTAAAAAATAATCTCATATTTCAGTTTGAAACTTTGGGCAGAATAAGAAAATACTATCCTTAACCAGCTTTGGCATTGTGGTTTTTGCCTATATTGCTGTACTAGTTTCTTTTGGGAGTGAGCAGTACTTTACGCTGTCCTTGTAAATTGCTTTTTTGGCTATAACAAGGAAAGCAGATACCCTTCATTCCTGACCCTGCTTTTAAAAGAGGATTAGTTGCTTGAAATCACTGCGAGCTCTCATTTAACTTTATACATGCTCTTAAGAGCTTTTCTGAGTCAGCTCTTCTAATGATTTTTACAGCAGAAAACTACTACCCCAGAAAAAGTGCAACTGTATGTGTCAATCACCAAGATTTTAGTACTGTCAGATAAATTTTACTGATGTATCAGCACTGACAGCTGTATGATGATAAGCAAACTGACATGGGTAACTTACCCCAAGAAGAGCAGTCTGAATTTTTTGCTCCTGATGATTAATTCTTTTTTCCAATGATTCATTCTCAAAACTGAGTTTTGATATGACGATGTCTCAAAAAAAAAATTAGACTTCTTGTTTTGGTATTTTTAAACACTTTTGAAAGTTTTTTAATGAAAATGGAATAATTTTTGCAACAACAAAAAAAATAAAGGTCTGCAACTGAACTTCTCATGTTACATGAATATTTGCTTTGACTTAGAGCTAAAAGGTATTGCAAGCAAACTGAAAGATCTCTTCCTCACTTGATAGCCATGCAAATTAAAACATGATCCATCATAGTTCCCTACATCTAAATAAGTATTGCTATGTGCATCAGCTCCATTCAAAACATTGACAATGTAATCTTATGCAAAGAATTTTTTTAAGGCCTTAAGATAGGTTTCACACTTCATAATTTTAAAATCCATTAGATACCAAACAACAATGGTGTCCACCCCTTCTTCCAAACCCTACTTGCCCGTAAATCTCTGTGTAACTTACTGGTGAATGACCTGAAAACTTTGGTTGAAATAAATTGCCATTCCTGGGTCTCCTGTGCAAATCAAAAATTAGTCAGGGCTAGAACAACTCCCAGCATCTCTCTAACAGGAGCACAAACTAAGAATACCCAGTATTATATGTGAGGAGGGTTATGAGTAGATCTTTCCGTGCTAGTCCCTTTGGTCTTAAGAGCAAACAGTGATATGTGCCTTCAGCCAGATGTCATCTTCTTTGCATGCTGCATTGCACTGCTGCTGTTTCTGTACATGTTTATTGGTTGGTTGGCTCTTTATGGTTTATTTTTAAGAAATACTCTTGGCATTAGTGGAAATGAAAATCAAGTGGTAAACTAGTTTTGGCCACAGTTTGTCGTGGCAAAGTTAAGAATGTCCAACATGTTGATAGAGAGATAACTTCTGTGTTAACAAATCCCTAGTTATAGCAGGCTGAAATATTGAGCATACTTGCAGCTGCTTAAAAATTAAAAACCAGAATATTTAATCCCTCAGTGTCACACACTGGAGAAAAGGACAAAGGTCATAATAGAGTTTTGCTTTAATACCATCTGTACACAAGTGCCATTAGTGTGCTTGTTGTGCACAGTTATTTTTGCTTAAGCAATTCAAGTGTCTTCCCATCTAGGAAAGTATTTGAAAGAGTACCTGAAAGACTAATCTAGACCCTTTTTCTTTACTTTTTTTTTTTTTGTAACAAGGCTGTGAAAATTTGGCTGTTTATTTGCACTTGTCGTGTTAGATTCCAGAATAAAAAGTAGCCCTGTACTCCTAGTAAAAGTGCAATGCACTATTTTAACATTCTATGATTTTTTCCTTCCCATGCTTGGTTTACCAAGTATTCCTTTCAGGACAATCGTGGTGAGCTTGCTGTCCCACCAAGTACTGCTCCAGAATTTATATGACATCTTACTGGAAGAATTTGTGAAAGGCCCTTCTAACCTGGAAGAGAAAATGACTATACAAGTACCAGAAAACAAATTGGCTGGTTTTCTCAGGTACATCTCCATGCAAAACCTGGCTGTCATCTTTGACTTACTGCTGGACTCCTACAGAACAGCAAGAGAGTTTGACACCAGACCTGGGTTGAAGTGTTTGCTGAAAAAGGTGTCTGGCATTAGTGGAGCTGCCAACTTGTATCGCCAGTCAGCAATGAGCTTCAACATCTACTTCCATGCCTTGGTTTGTGCAATCCTGACAAACCAAGAGAACATCACTGCAGAGCAAGTGAAAAAGATCCTCTTTGAAGATGACGAGAGAAGCACAGACTCATCACAGCAGTGTTCTTCAGAAGACGAAGACATTTTTGAAGAAACTGCCCAGGTCAGTCCCCCACGAGGGAAGGAGAAGAGGCAGTGGAGGGCTCGAATACCCTCTCTGAGTGTACAGCCTGTCAGCAATGCAGACTGGGGGTGGCTAATCAAGCGGCTTCATAAGCTCTGCATGGAACTCTGCAACAACTATATCCAGATGCATCTGGACCTGGAGAATAATGTAGAGGAACCTCCACTGTTCAAAGGTGACTCTTTCTTCATTTTACCATCTTTTCACTCAGAAACCTCCACCCCATCAACTGGGGGGCTATCCGGAAAGGACACACCATCAGAGGATGACCGGAGTCAAATCAGGGACCAACTGGGAGACAGCCTGACACCTCGAGGAGGGAATGGAGAAATGTTGCTGCTCCCCCCACCCTTAAGTCCTAAACCAGAGAAAAAAGAGCAAACCAAGAAAAAAGAATGGTGGGAGAATGCTGGCAACAAGATCTACACCATAGCCACTGACAAAACCATCTCCAAGCTCATGACAGAATATAAGAAGAGAAAGCAGCAACAGACCATGACGTCCTTCACCAAGGAGATCAAAGTGGAAAAGAAAGGGGAGCTCCTGGGTTCAAGAGGGTCAGACTCACCCATACTCCAGCGGCCACAACATCTTATAGATCAAGGTCAAATGAGGCATTCATTCAGTGCTGGTCCCGAGATCCTGAGACAAGAAAAAAGACCACGCTCAGGATCCACAGTCAGCTCCCTGAGTATATCTGTTAGGGATGCTGAGGCCCAGATACAGGTAGGAAATTCTTGTAGAATTCTAATAATAATAGCAATAAAAGATATCTATACTTATTTTTAATTGATTTTACTATAATATTTTCATTAAATGCCTTTTTATATAAAGAAGTGCTTATGATGAGCACTGACTCTTGCAGCAGCTGGTATTGCTAAAAACGTGATTCTGTCCTACTAAACAAAAGTCAGTCTTCAGAGAAGTGTTATGGGCATATACTAGTTCAGCTTTCAAGAGTGTGTATATGATTTGGGTCAAAGCTGCACTTAATCCTAAGAAGTAATAACCTACAATAAACTCATTGCTTGCTGCTGAGGGTTCTAGCTCACTTAAGGCTATTGAAAATGCCTTTCTTCTTGTCACAATGCTTTTGTACTTAAGGCTTTTGTGTTAATTCCAGAGCAAAACTAATGGGCTCTGTTGCTAAACAGAAACTTGCTGCTTGCACCTCCAAGTGAACAAATCATTAAAAGCATCAAACCTGACACTTTTGTCCCACAGTGAACAAAAAAAGGTGAGCATGATACCTGGAATATAAAGTCAAACAATAATTTAGAATATTGAACGTGAATTAGGAAAACCCAGTGAACGTTAAATGAATATGCTGGCATTACTTGTTCCTCATCATGAGGCTATAGCTTTATTTTCTGCCTCAACCAATGGGCTTGTCTATTTCAAAAGGTCTTCTAAAGAGTCTTTTTTTCTATCCAATTTATTTATAGGCATGGACCAACATGGTGCTGACAGTTCTCAACCAGATTCAGGCCCTGCCAGACCAAACTTTCACAGCCCTGCAGCCAGCAGTGTTCCCTTGTATCAGCCAGCTGACTTGCCACGTGACAGATATCCGTGTCCGCCAGGCAGTACGGGAATGGCTGGGAAGAGTGGGCCGAGTTTATGATATCATCATTTAAACCAAGCTGTGGTCTGTTGCAAAGGGCAAGAGGCATTCAAGGTATACAGCAAGCAAGTATTTGGCATTCATTAATTGCCTATTTGTTGGTCATAAATTAAGAAACAATGAGCTTGTCAATTTTTATTCGTTCATTTGAGATTGTGCATTCCTCACTCACACTAGCAAAGGAAGCAAAACATGAGTCTGTCCAAGTGTCTGGCATGGATCCCAGAACTCAGAAACTGCCAGTAAATCAGGCTGGTACCTCAAGGGGTGATATGTTTCAGTAGCCTTCATTTCCATTCAAATTTGCAACAGTGGGAGCCACAAGAAACTGCAGCAAAACTTCCACATGACAGTTGCATTCACAGCTAAGTGCAAGTGTGGATGTCAAACCAAGTCATAAACCCTATTTTAATAAATAAATAAATGCAGGTTGGGGAAAAGATGAGGCTATAGAACAAGTAAGAAGGTGACACTTCTTAGGGTAACATTTTCCCTTCAAAAATTAGCACAAGAGAGGATAGTCAGTAAGAGACTATTGTAGTAACCATCTGCATCATTAGAGAAGGTGGAAATTTATTTTGCTCCAAGAGCCTTTGAATTCTGGTCACATTTGGAGTAGATAAAATATCGCAGCTTTAAAATTGGTAAACCAAGCACAGACCATTCATCCTTTCATTGCTCGGGTGGAGTATTGCTCAAAGACAAATGGCACTGTCAAGCTGCCCTCTCTGTAGGGCTACCCTGGCTGACTCTTCAGCTATGCCTACAGCTTAGCATCGTTTCACATGTCTAATTCCCTCTAAGGGCAAAAGAGAAGTTTGTTTTGCTGTTTCCTGTGAAGCTGTGGGAAAGACACACCATGGAGCAAATTAGCCAGGAACACCCTTATCATCCTAGTTAAACATACCTATCACTTAACATCGAGCTGAAGAAAGATGGAAAATAGTCTGAAAGTATCTTTACTGTTTCTTGCCCATTTCTTATCTCCTGCTGTAAATAGAAAGGGGCAGATCCTCATGGAGGTACATCCCTCTCCATGCAGCACTCCAGTAGGGACTACTGCAATTTGCTGTTACTAGTAAGAGGGAGGAGAAGGGGAAGGATTGACTACTGTGTTGTCAAATGCATATGTGATGTTCTTCACACTAGACACAGCAAAGGGTTACCTTACTGCACAAGTTATGTCACAGCCCCCGGGACATTCCGTCTTGAGCTCCTATGCCATAATTTGTTGACTAGAGTTGAAATAATATGCAGAAAATAAGTTGATTTTAATCTTGGCTGACACCTTAGTGCTGTTCTCCCAAACCTTTAAAATGTGCACACCAACTAAATATACAGCTTCAGTCCCTACTATATAGCATTCTAAAAATATCACCTTTTTATATCAGGCTTGGATTTTGCACAATGAATTGCTTTTACCATTGTAAACCTAGGAAAACCTAAAAGAATAGCCATCACCCAGGCTGCTGTGTTTACAAAGTCTGCTTCTATCCTCCTGCCTTTTCTCTCCATTGTCTACCTTCCATTTGTCACCTGCTAGACTTGTGCAGGGAATATTTGTCCCATAAATTTCTGTGGTGTCAGTTATGCTCTTTCCCTTTCTTTAAAAACTTCCCTTTGCTAAATTGTTTAAAGGTCATAAAAATTCCATTAAAACCCCCAACTCTTTCCTACAACCTAAACTGACTTTGTAGATTACTAATTTCACAATTTTTTCAATTGTCAATTTTCTCCCAGTGGTTTTAATACTTCTTGGGGACAGGTTAGATTAGCCTTTGGAGAGTAGTAACACAGTTTGATTTCTGTTGCCATGTCTTTCTTATATATCTTTAGGTAGAGTGCAAGAGTGGTTATATTTTTTGTGAAAATTTTTATTGAGCATCTATACCCAACTGGTTTTAAAGCAGGACATTACTTAAGCAACAAAAGAAATCAGAATAATAAACCATATGCAAAACAGCCAACTCTGCCAACTCATTATAAATGCATCAAATGAATGCAGATCATTGTGGATCTAAAACTAAAGCAAATCCTTAAACTATGCTGGGGAACTAAAATTGATAGCAGTGCCAGTGAAATCACCCAGGACTACAGAGGAGGCTCTGTTATCTAGGAAACTCTAGGATTGTATGTTCTGGTTGCAATACAAAATGCTTCTATGAAACAGAAAAGAAGCTCTTGGAGTGACAATACCACTGCTGCCTCCCACTCAAGCCCATGAACACAGTATTACCTAGAGTTACCTGATTAGCCACCATCTTGAACTGAAATATCATTACATTTCAGTGATTTACAGTACAAATACCATACTGGAAAATGAGACGTAGATTTGCTATATTGCTGTTGCCCTGTTTTAAACTTTGTTCTTCAAATTGTTCACCAAGTGCCCATTGTCACCATCGGTGCCTCTTCTCATTAACACCCCTCCATAAGAGGTCATGAATAACTCTGAGTAGTTCCAGAAATGTAATTTAAAAAGAGGAGAGTGGAGGTGAAGGAATCTTTGAAGCAGCAAGCTTTTACATAGCCGAGTTCAGCATGTGCTGCTCTTCCTTATGTGTAAAATGCCAAGCAGGTAAGGAGAGCAGCCCATGGCCCATTTCAGTAACCAGTACTCTGAGATGTAGAAGCTCTCTGATGCACCTTCAGATTATAAACAAATTAAGAAAATTAGTTGGTTTGTTAGATTCTCAGCAATTTTTTTTGCTAGGTCAACCACAGACATCAGCAAGCCCCAAAGAAGTAGAACAATAAATGTGTGAAGCCAGCATTTCATAGATCCGTGTGATCTGTTTCAAGTCTCATGGCTGCCAGCATGATACCTTCTGACCTCCTAAGGCAAGCTTTTAGCCCAAAGAAGCTGAAACACTCCCAGAAGAAGGGAATTGGCATCAGTCTGTCCTAAACTTCAGAAAGGGACTCCCCAACGCTGAGCACCCCAATCACGTCCAGCTACATGTCCTTGCTACAGCGGCTTTTCTGCTTTCCACTTGTGAGTGGGGAACCACCTCAGCTGGTAGCACCAAGTAGCCCTTGTATCCACACGTGTAAGTCTTTCTCACCTACATAACCCATTCAAATCCTCACTTAGAGCTGTATAAGCTAATGAGTGAGCTAACAGCAGCATCTTGGCAGTCTTACTGTGGTGGCTTGACATCTTTCTCAGGTACCTGAGCTGCACCTCTGCTGGCTTTGCGTAATTCCCACTGCCCTCCTCAGGGCCACTGCAGCAAGCAGAGGCAAGGTCATTTCATTATAAAATCTTGTAGGCAGCCATTAACAGAGAAAGTTGCTGTTGTCCAGCATGAAACAGTTCATCACTGTGCCAATATTTAAAGCTGAAAAAGGCAGACCAGACATCAAGTAAGGGATCCTTCTCTTATGTAACAGGAGCAGGGTGTGACCTCAGTTTACATGTCTCGGGCTATTGCATGTGTGTGCACTTTATTTGGCACTGTGAACATATGCAGGTGTGTGTATGTACAGATACCTGTAGCTCCAGTCACTGTCATATTCTGAGCATTCAGCATATTTAGAGAGCTATCCACATTAGAAATATGTTTACCATGCTGTCCAAGTATTTATATCACACCAGCAATGATTAACACAGTTACTTTAGTACCTTTTCTGAGCATTCAGCAGCTATAGAATTACCACCACTATATCCTGGTTAACGTGCTTTCATGTCCTTAAGATGTTACAATACAGATTTACTACTTCCCTAAGGATAAACACTCATGAGAATAGGTGACTTAGTTTAGCATCTACAAAGAATTACCAGGAAAAAGACTTACACAGACCTGGGCAAAACTTTCCTTATACAACTCCAAGCACAGGCAACACAGATTTTTGCCTCATCACAGATTTAAAAAAATTCATGTCCTCTGCACTATGGCTGGCTCATGCCAAGGCCAAGCACAGTTTACACCTGTGACTTGTAAGGTGCTTTGCCTTTCAGTCTGAGTTCAAGTTTTGTTTAAAACCTAAACCTTACTGTAAAATTCACTGACAAGTCCTCACTCACCAAGACATACCCCCCACCTCTAAGTACCTTACCATGTGTAATCTTCATCTGTACTTGATACACCACTGAGTGGCAAACAAATTAGCAAGTAGAGAGATCCAGCTCCATGTGCTGCCTGAACTTTTTACCTTTCTTTACAGCTTAGGCCCACATTCAAAGTGCCAAAGCTGTTGAAATCAACAGAAGTTAAGTACCTGGATATTTTTAATACTCAGGACTCAGTCGTCCTTAAATCTTTAAATCCCTACATACAGGTTCACAAGTTCTCAGGAAAGAGGGAGTCCTGTACAGTTCCTCATATCACCCTTTCTGGTGCTGTCCTCCATACAGCTCCTGCTTGAAAAATCCACGAGAGCCAGCACATAGTCCCATGTATCCCAGTTCTGCAAAATCACTTTTACTCAGATCCAATATTAGCATGTAAGAGGCTGACCCAAGGAAGCCAAAATGATTTACTTTTTATTTAGCTCTTCATCTGTGTAGAAGCCTATTGAGAAATTGAGCATGTGGTTTGGCCATTGTCACCTTTAGCAATCCATTCTAGAAATGCCATTTTTCAGTGATAAATTGTTTTTAATTCACAAAAGAAAAAGTGAAGTCCTTTTTCCCCCTGCTTTTTTACTAAGATCATGCTTAAGCAGGCTACTTACTCATCACTCCTTATGGTCATTTATGGGAAGACTTGTGTACAGGGCTAATCACAGCATATGGCATGAAATACAATGAGGGGTTTTTTTAGTGTAAAAGGACCAAGTTACCATAGCACAGAAGCACAAATGTTGGATTTTATGCAATGTAGATAACAGTATCTGGCAGCTAGTGATCCCTCTTCACTGAGCCTCCCTATTTTGAGTGGAGTTTCTATAGGGATATGACCAAAGGGCCTCTTACTGGCCCTCACCAGCAACATGCCTGGGACTTCAGGAAGTTGTGCAGCTGCAAGGAAGAAGTCATATATCCTGTTTCTGTTGCTTCCACTAATCTCCCTCAGGACATATACTTTATATGTGACACTAACATCATACTAAACAAACAGCTTTGGGCAAACATGCAGTGCTGGCTATTTCAAATGAAAAAATAAAAACACACGACTTAAGTATGCATCAGTCTTTTCACTTAGTGCTCAGAGGTCTGCAAGCTGAAAGCTAAAAGCAGAGAAAAGAAATGCCCTAATTCTCTGGTTATTAGTGGAGCTGCAACTGTATGATCCTGGATTAATGCAATAATGATGTTGCCTGTAGAATCAGATCCCTCAAATTCCAATTTTTGGCAAAATCACAAGTTGAGGTTTGCATAGTCTCCACTGCCACATTGAATCAGGGTTCATGGAAAGCGTTTTTGGTTAAGAAACATGGCAACAGGATCTATTTCAATCCTTTTACCCAGACATTCTACCTTTCAAAAGGTAGTTTATGTATTTCCATAAATTTCATCTAAATACCATGGAGTATACCCAGGGTGTATATGTGTATATATATATATACACACCCAGTATACCTGTTTCCCATATATGCATTTGGTTCATCCGGGCTGCACTCAAGTGCCATGCTTTCACCAGCAGCAAGCTGAAGCAAGAACTGAGATAAAGAGGCACGAGTACACAGGTTAAAAAGCAAGGGACAAATATCACCTCCACAAGCAGGCTGTGGCTCCTGAGCCCCCTCACTCTGCAGAAGAAGGCAGGATTCGATACCAAAGGGAGAACAGACAGGAAGGGCAGAGCATGGTCATGACAGAGCCCTGTACTGCACGCTGTTTGCTGGCGCAGATGGGAGCAAGAGATTAAGAAGTATGCAATGACAGCAGCAAGCACCTTCTTTCTGTTCCCTCCACTTTGTGTTCTCTGCCCCTTTTCCTTATCCATTTCTTGTCATTGTTTGTGAGACTGCAAACATACTTCTGTGGACCCTTCAACCAGAACTGAAAGCAAGCCAAAGGGAGTGGACACTCCATTTCGCCAAAGATCTAAGCCTTTCCAGTTTGAAAATTAAAGAAATAAAATTTTATTTCCATGATGATGCTTAATGATTTCCATGATGATTCCATAAGGAAGCATTTTACCACAAAACATGATTCCCAGGACTTAATCTCTCTAGCTGTATATTCAGGAGGAGCCAATACTTTTTATGAGAGACTATAAATTGCCTTGTCAAGCAAGTGCTTACATGGGGTTTACCTTCTGCTGATTTCATATCTAGATGCAATTCCTTGGTCTCATCCATGTTTCCTCCCTTTACCTTTCTGCTCTTCTTTAGAAAAACACCTCCCTGTGTCTGCTGCGTCCTGTTGTGCTGCTAGCTTTGTATGGTCCTTGGGTGTCCAGTGGTCAGGCAGTCACTGTCAGCTGGCTTGCAAATTGTATTTTGTGTATATTTTATTCTGACTGAATTCTGAAATGGAAATATTTTAAAACAAAAGGTATAAACTATTTATGTTGCTTGTGTTGTAGAATAAAGATGCAAATACAAAATAAATTATGCTTTGGTTTTGTCTAACAAAAGTTACTTTACAGTTCCTGATCAAGCAAAGGAATAGAACCGAGACAGGGCCTGAAATATGTGGTCTGTACCAACAGGGACTGCAGTTTTTGTGGAAGACCTGGGGAATTTAGTCACTCTGAACTGCTGGGGTCTTTTATGGGAGCTGAGTTCTCAACACTGTAACAAATGAATCCTACAAGCAGTCCTAGCTAAGTCTGGTCTTGCATGGGTGGAAAAGGAGAAAGTACTGAGGCAGCTAAAGGTTCAAGTAGATACCATGCAGAATTTTGAAGCATCTGAACTAGTGAAGCATTTCTCCTTCCATTAAAATGAGAAAGATACTTATGGCTTTGATTTCATTAGAGATGGGTTCCTTGGAGGTC
Source organism: Formicarius rufipectus (assembly GCA_013399695.1). NCBI lineage: Eukaryota > Metazoa > Chordata > Aves > Passeriformes > Formicariidae > Formicarius > Formicarius rufipectus. The sequence continues at coordinate 696,150 of VXAU01000575.1, read as the reverse complement.
ACATGCACTGCCAGACTTTTGTTGTGTTTTTAAGCTAGGGATTCTATGGCCACAGTCAGTTTAGCTAGCACTCAATATGTGTTCCCAGTCTACAAGTGCATGCAAACAGCATGGATGCTGCAATGTTTCATCTGGCTAAAAAGCTCAGCAAGAGTTCTCATCACCTAAATCCCTCTTTTGATTGAAGTTGAATCTATGATTGTTCCTGCAGCAGAAAAATCTTTAATGAAAATATTTAATGAAAACAGTAAACGCCTTCATAGTAGCCACACACGCTTTTGTAAGCAACCAAAAAGTACTGAAGGAGAATGGGTTGGCCAGTGCCCCATCAAGAGAATTGCCATAGGACTTCCTGGAAGCATGAGTGTTTCTGTGACAATACACAGCATCATACAATAACCTTCATGATACATGTCAGTGTGCTCATGGATACTGTCCACAGCCCAAATGCAAGCTTTCCACATGATCTCAAGAGTGAAAATGCAGCCAGCATTCTCATCTGGCCTTACTGGGTTCTCTAGACATGGTCTCCCATACACTGAAACAACACAAGGTCCGGCCTTCAATGTCTGTTACATAACAGCCTCATTAGCATGAAGGTTAAGAGCAGATTACAAAGCAACTAAATGAGGTTGTGAAGCTTTATTAGTCTTACACACTTCTGGCAAAACAGAGTGTGTTAAATCCCAACCATCAGATCTAATTTCATTCCAGGAAACTACCTTCTGCTGCTCCACACATCTCATTTCGATCCCATTTAGAAAGATTTTCATTTCCTCCTAAACACCACTCAGTACTTTGAAACAGTAGTGGGGTAAATACAGAATGTACTGCTCTACTATTCCACTCACTCCTTATATATACAAATTTCCAGTTGCCTTCCCACTTGATGCTGGGGTCACACTAGTATGGCTTCCTCTGCTACTAGTGCACAAGGTCTACACCAGGTAGAAGGGGTGAACTTGCTTTGTACTTATCTAGAAGACAGTGTCTTCTCCTGTTACTGAGAAGAAAAGTGTTAAGATCACTTGCTAAAGAAAACAGCTGTCAACAAATATTTAAAAAAGAGAAAAGCAAATAAAAAGAGAGGAACTGAACAGCCACACTCTTAAATTGTAAGAATTGTCTCCACCTTCAGTGGTTCACTGAACTCACTCATACACCAGATACCAAGGCAGGTTACAGGAATGGCAGTGGTCATTTAATACATTACTTAGTAGACAAAATTAAACAGATTGTTTTTGATTCTGTTAACTGGCTAGTGCTGAAACTTCCCATAGAAGTTGTTACCAAATGTATTTATCAGAAGAAAAATATGGTTCTGTTTTGGAATGATGGATTTTAGGTTCAGGAAGGTCAGCTCTCTCAACTGCCTAGAGACTACCACAAGTCAGACCCACAGGAGGGTCAGGCAGGAGGAATATCACCCATCAAAACATGTGAAACTGCACATTCTCTCAACAGCTTTGGTACAGCTCTTCCTTCCTCTACCATTAGAACAACTGCCAAAGACTGGTGCACAGGCATCAAGTTACCCTTGTCTCCCTCCATTATATGAAAGTTTTTATCACAAAAGGGATTTCTGGGGTTTTTTGCCTCCAATTTAGGTTTGTCACTGGCTACACTGTATTCTTCTGTGTTAAAAGAAGTTAAAAGTTCCCCTGATAACAAGCTGGACATCTTTCCTAATTGTTATTTTTTGATAGGGTGCCAAGGGAGTGCCCAGTGTCACTGCTACCATTTTATATGTAGGATGAACAACTGAGCAAGTAAAAAAAAATTGTCCTTGACCTCAAAATGGCCCAAAGTATCTAAATACATGCTCTGGCCTCTTGCTTATCCAAGAGTTGTAGACCTATGGGACAGTCTGGCAAGAAAGAGAGGAACAAAGCAATAGCAAATACAGTTTATAGAAGGAATAAAGACAAACTAGAGATACCAGCAGATACTTCAGATCCAAGACATAAGAGAAGGCAAACACACTTTGACTATAATAGTTAATGCACAACAGGGTTGCATGGAAGACTACTGGCACATCTGTACGCCTAACCACTTGGAAAGTATCAGCATAATGGGGCAATATTTTCAATAATTCTGCTGGAAGTATGCATTGTTTAGGATAGAGAGCTCTTGATCCATTTTACAGGTGGAGAAACCTTTTAGTTCACTGAGAAAACCTGTGACAGAAGTCAGAAGTAGAGCAAGGCCTGAGTTCTGTCTGCTGAGCTATGTGAAACGCAGGGTGATCTCTGATTTCAGAGCTTTTGGCAAAGAAGCCTAGCATCAGGATAAACCTCTTAACATCTAATATCACCATAAACAAACACAAATTGAACTCCATCCAAATGCTTGACACAGTGTCCTAGAACAGTGCAGTCACTATCCAGATTTCAAAACCCAAGAGAATCCCAAATAAATCAAAACAATTTTAATGTAAACACAGGTCAGCTGAGTTCTACTCTTATACTGAAGGGGGGAGGGGAGAGAAAAAACCCAAACCCAACAAATAGTGAAGCCACATGTGCAAATTTCTGACTCCTTGTAGTAAATGTGGTTTGGGGTTTTGTTTTGTTTTTACAAGAGGTTTGTACCTTTATCTGCACTGTAATTACTGAGAAATCTACATCCATAAAGAAGAGGCAATACTTCTGATTTTCCAGTTCTCAGTAAATATGCCCAAACTGAAATATTTTTGTTCACTGTGGTTAGTGTGACCACCTCTGAGATCATCTCTCATCATCTTCATTCCCTACCACAGTCAAACAAAATTACTTAAGATTGAAGTAATTTAGAATACCTTACTGTATAACATTTATTCATTTTTTACTATGTTTTTTAATGTTACATTACATTCCTGGCAGACCGCTTTGTACTTCAAAGCAGTTTCTCCTTTGTGCCACAGATTACAGGGAGAGAAAGAACAAAATAAAACTGGTTAAGTTTTATTTTGTATTGAATTGTATTGAAATCTACCCCTGTAAGTAATTTTGTCCAGGAGGTCAGAAATAGACAAATCTTCAAGCTTGGGAAACAATAACATCAACATAATGAGAAAGTGAAAAATGGCTTTGAAAATTTATTTAAGTAACTAATGTAAAGAGAGGAAGGTGACAAGACTCTTGGCTGGTTCATAGTGCCTACTTGTAAAAGCAATTAATCTTCCCTTTAGAAAACACAGGAATTTGTTTCTGAGTAGAATTGCAGTGGTGGCACCACAAGTGCAAGGTCCTGATAAAAATGTTCTTTTAAAATCCCAGCTGCAGGGTTGGTCACCAGAGCAGATCTTATATCTCTCTTGCATACATTACCTTTTCTTTTAAAAGGACACTAAATAATTGAGTATCTCAATGCAGGCTCTTGTGACTGGTCTCAGCCTCAAGAGAATTCAGACTGTTAGTTTGCAAAGCCAACCATGAAACAAAAACAAACAAAAAAAAACAACCAACAAAAGCAACAACACCCCCCCAAAGAAACAAACAAACAAAACCAAACCACACTCAATCAGCCTTTCCTCAGGCATTCACCACTGTCCAACTCTGAGTGACGCTGGAGCTTCACACAGGACCAAGATTTTGGACAGCAGCGTCAGTGAAGCCCATGCAGGCAAAACTGCAACACACCAAGGGGCATCCTCTTCCCGCACCCTATCCAGAAGTGGGCCTTCTCTCAATACTCAGTCTTTTTTCTATGCAGTGGGTATTTTCTCAATACACTCTCAAATGACCAAAAAAAGCGTCCTGAATTTAGGACATGAGAGACTGCACAAGTGGAAGAACTGTTCAGATCATCCATTCAACCACCTCAACCCCAGAGCGGAGTCCTCTTAACATTTTGCTACTGTTGTTAATAACAAAAAAATATATCCAGGCTTCTGTAAGTCTAATCAGTGACAGTAACCTGTGAGGGAGTATGTTAATACCTACAGTTTCTGCTCTGGACCTGTACCTGGCTTTAAAATGATGACAAAGGACTAATAAGTTAATTTGCACTTTTTCCACCACTATGGTGAAGAATGAGCTAGTTTTTATATACTGCAAGAAGTAAGTTTTCACACAATATGGGATAAGCTCTTCTTCTACCAACATTTGCCTCGTCTTCACAGTCACACACTCCACATCTGCCCTCCTCCCTCTCTTTCTCTCTGCCCCCTTCTTTTGGCTATGTGCTGCTGTGAACCTTTTGCCCTCTTTAGGTATGCCAGCAGCACTGGACATTTATCTCCAGCTGGTACCTTTCTATTTCCTCACTCCTTTTGCCTGAAGCATTTCTAATACTTTTGTTTCGTTGTGGAATATCATCCTTATAAAGTAGCAAAGTATTTAATCTCTCACTAAGCTTATGGCAACACTTCTAAAAGCAAATGCAGTCAATAGTATAGTGTGGTCAGCTGGCTCTTCAGAAATGCTGGAAGTGTTTAAAATGCATGTACAGTTCTAGTCTTTAGTAAGATTGGCATTGTTAGGTTTGTGTTTGGATTTGATCTTTCCAGCCTTTTCCAGACAAAATTATTCTACAATTCCATTATAATCTCAGACAAGATGTCTGCAAACTGCTTATAACTGCATTTTGGGAAAGGGGAGGGAGAGAGGACCACTAGACTCCTATGCAACCCAGGTTAAGTTAAATAGCTATAGAAGCCAAGAGCTTACAACTCTGAGAAAGAGCAAAAGAGAGGTCATCCACCTCCCTCACGTCTAGCTAACCTTCGCTTCCTTTTGCTTATTACCTGTCGATCATGCCCAGTTTCCATTTCCAATTCAGGATTCCCAAGCAAAACAGTGGCAATCCAAAAGAAAGAGAATTCAGGAACACATTTGGGAACTTTATGGTAAAATGATGGAAGTATTATCGCATAAATTTTGAATGGCTCTTTCTTGTTCCTAGTATTTGTGTATATATATATATATCTTTTTTTCCTAATTCTGACTTTCTTTGGCTAGGTGATGCTACAAAATTCAGTTTTAATTATTGATTAAGATAACAGCCTTCAGTCAGTACATGTTGCAAAAGCAATCTTTTATGTATCTTGGAGAAGCAGAGAACATTTATTTTCAGGTGACACCCTGAAAGCAAGAATCTCTCACAGAAATGCAGAATCAGTCAAGAATGTTTTTATCTCAAAACTGAAGTCAGAACACCTGATCAGCCATACCCTGGACTCCAGGAGAGAAGGCCATAGTGCTGGGATAAATTACAGAATCACAGAATCAACTAGATTGGAAAAGACCTCTGAGAGTCCATCCTCTGACCCAACACCATGTCATCTACTAGACCACAGCACTGAGTGCCACATCCAGCACTTGTCTTAAAGATCTCCAGGGATGGTGACTCCATCTCCCTGGGCAGCCCATTGCAACACCCAATCCCTCTCTCTGCAAAGAACTTCTTCCTAATGTCCAACCTAAACCTCCCCTGGCACAGCTTAAGACCGTGACCTCTTGTCCTACTGTCAGTTGTCTGGGAGAAGAGACTGACCCCCCACCATTTCTTTTAGGTGCTTGTAGAAAGCAATAAGGTCTCCCCTGAGCCTCATTTTTTTCCAGTCTAAACACCCCCCAGCTCTCTCAGCTGCTCCTCACAGGACTTGTGCTCCAGTCCCTTCACCAGCCTCGTTGCTCTTCTTTGGACATGCTCCAGCACCTCAATATCCTTCCTAAATTGTAGTGCTGCATGGAGTTGTTGTGCCCAAAGCACAGGACCCAACACTTGGCCTTGTTGAACCCCATGTCATTAGTCTGGGTATATGTTCAAGCAACTGGAATTCAGATACTGGGGTAACTGTGCTGCCATGGCCATTTTCACAAGGTATTCTTTATGCCAGATAAATGAATAGGAGTAAATAACAGTGGTAAACTGGCCCACAGCCCATTTAGCTCCGACAGGTAAAACAAAATACAGAGTTTACCATCTGCCCCTTTGTCAGTGACAAAATTTCAACTGACTGTGATAGCACAGGGTCAGTGCTATGGATGGCAGCACAACTTTGCACCCCCCAAAATATTAGTATAAAGAAGAGAGAGTCTGACAGCATCAGGAAGATGGAATGAATAAAACGGGAATATGTAAAAGCCTGAAAGCAAAACACATACCCAGACTCCCCTTAAACCACTACACCCCCCACCCACCACCCCAAACAATCCACTCACAGCCCAACCTCCATTTCCCCGAAATACAAACTAACACTGAAATCAGTTCCCTAACACTTTAATAATGTCAGGTTTTCCCAGGTAAGTCCTCTTCCATTTTAAAAAAGTTTGTGTTTTCCAGCCTGTTCTCACTGTGGTCTCCTGGAGAGAGAAATGTCCTTCAGATGCACATCAGCAGAGATCACCTCATACCCAGACCCAAAGGGACACTGGGCATTTCAGCTGCCAGGCAGCAGCCACAGGACACACTGGGTTCCTCAGTGCTGGAGGCACCCTCACATCAGGCATTTCAGCCCCTGTAACACAGTTCAGGAGGAGCAGCCAACCCCACCAAGTCCCTGACCCTCTCCACCAGTCTGCTTCCTGAGCTGAAAGGTACCTGCTCACTTTTGGACTGTGCTCTTACACAGCAGGTTATTTACTGTCCCAGCATCCTGACAGGTTTACAAAGTACCAACAAGATGGCTAAGCAGTTTCACAAGGCAACATGAACTGAAAAAAACCTCATTATCAAATACCCAACCACAGCACCAACTCCTTCACCCTCCCTAACAAACAAAGAGTTTCTATAGTTTGGCTAAATAGGAACAAAACTTCATACAGTGTATACAGGCAGATAAGCACTCTTAAATAGAATAGCAGATTTTTCTCTTATTTAAGAGAAAAAAAATATTCAGGGTAAGTATGATCAACTATAAATGAAGAGGAACAAACCTAAACTGACAAAAAACCCCAAACCAACACAAAAAAAACCCACCCCCCATGGTTCTAGAAAGTATCATCAGACAGATGCTGCCCAGCCACCAGCACTCTGCCACCGAGCTTTTTAAGTGTTATTACACTCACAGGACTTTAAGGGATATGCTACAGGAGGCAACCCTGCTCTTGCAGCAATCTGGACTCTGTGCCTTGCACTGTCTATCAAGATGTTGCTTTCAGCTACCCATCTGCAGCATAAGGATCCAGGATCAGTAACTCAGCAGTACCTCCTCCTGCTCCCATGGCCACTGCTGCTCCTACACCCAAAGTACACAGCATCAGCACGCTCACGTTTTGTAGGAGGGTCGTCCTATGTTTCTACAGGCCACGAGTTCGTGCACCTTATCCACAAAGGCTGCTCTCCAGAATACTGTTTCTCAGCAGGCCTTTGCCAACTTTTATCTGTCCTTTGAAGTGACAGTGGTTTCAGTTTGGTGGGGAGATGAAATTGCGCTTCGGAAGGATTTTGAAAAATGCATCAAAGAAAAAACAAAACAGAATTGCTTAATTACCCAAGTGAAAAGGAGAGGACAGAAGTCCCCGCCACTCCTGCCTGAAGGACACAGAAGCACCTACCAGCTAGTTAAAGGCAAAACTCATTATCTCCCTCCATTTCACACAATGAATGTGCACCTGGCAACACCAAACCATTTACAGGGGTAACACCTCACCCACTGTAATTGTAGTTTTGCATTATTCAGGTTAGCCCTCATGCCTGCTCTCACAGCAGCACAGTCACCCAAGTGGAGAAGTTTCACCAACACTTGTGAAAAGCAGCAAAAGAAACCAGAGGAAGAAATCAGCAAGAAATTTGAAACTTATCTAGGGCACTGTGGATATTCAGTTCCCTACCAACATTAGTGGTTATACAGCCTAGGCTTGCACTGCTAGCCTCAAACATCTCAACAAATCACAGAGATAAATTATTTATGACAAACAGTTTGAGCTTCAGACTGAGGACAGTGGAGGTGCCTATTTTCTGCAGCAGCTTCCTCAGAAAGCCTCTCTCCGCCCCCCTGCTAGGACATTGGAAGTGGTACTAGTAACTGAGCTAAAAAACACTGGCATTGTTTCACAAACCTTTACCAAACTTTAATCAGTTAGGTGGTACCATTCTGTGTCAGCTATTTTCTCCAAGTTCTTTTACAGTGCAACTGCTAAATTAAACCATATCAAAGAACAAAGCCAGTGCAGGGGGAGGGGAGGACATTTCATCCATGTCAAGCTCTGATGATCTCCAAAGGTCAACCTGACCCATGCTTCAAAGTGACAAGCCTGATATCTGCCCATGTGGCTTGGAATCAAGGATGAATATCCTCCCCTCAGCTTTCACATTACAGCATCCCCAAGCTACAATGGTATTTTTTAATTTCTTGCGAGAAGGAAAAGTGTCACACATTCCCCCCAAGACTGGCAGAAATCTGCAAGAGATTTGCCATTACAAACCCTGTCTCAAGTGGTACTATTTCAGATGATGTGAGCAGGTGTGCTCTACAAAGGCAGTGTGTCAAATGGGCATCCAACCACTGGCAGCAAAAACATGGTATCCCCCTTACTCTCACAAATTTTGCTGCTGGGTCCACTGACAATACAAAAAGCCAGAGAGACAATCATTATTTTATATTCTAATTACCTGCATGACAAAGGCCACTGCATTTCCCCAAATTTCCATTTGGCCTCAAGTCTACAAAATTAAATCTTTCTTTAAAATTTTCCAGGGGTCAAGAATTCAAAGCAGCACTTGGTAAATCAGGTCAGTGAATCTTAGAAGTGCGCCTTTTTTTTTTTTTTTTTTGCTAAAATTCATTTAACTAGAATTCAAGGATATCAAACTCAGTGTTTATACTTTAAAGAGATGTAATTTTTTGCTTCTCATGACTCATGCACAGTCCCAAAGCAAATTTATAGCAAGTTTCTAAAAATAGCATTAATAATCTTAGGGATTGCATTGAGGCTCTAATTAAGATAGTATATGAATGTTTCCTGCTTGAACACGACACTATAGATTTAAGCCACAGAGCCACAAGACTTCTTAAGGAACTTATTTTCTTAACAGCAGTTTGGGAAAGATGGTCATTGTTCTTGCTTCCATACAAGGTGTTGAGACATCAAGTCAGAAGTACTTCACTACCTTGGTGTGACCTGTTAAACCAGGTTTAGGACTTGGCTTCTCAGTGTAACCTCTCTGGATCTGGTTGCAGCTGGAAACACTCATCAGCTTTGAAAGCACTCTCCAAGATGAGAAATGAGGCATCAAGGAAAGGAGCAGTCTTCTCACAAACATGCAAAGGCTCATGAGCCTTTTCAGGTGAGCTTTTTAGCTTCACACAGGACCTCCTCAGCAGAAGCAAGTGGGGGTCAGTTTCAAACAAACAGTGCAGCTGCTTCAGCACCAAGAACAGCCCTTCCTGCAACCTTGTTGTTCCCTATCCACTGCTCACCTGGCAACTTCGGTAACAAAACAGGATAGATTTATCTCTCCCACAGCCGTGATTCACCTGTAGGCTAAATCCCTCCTGCACATTGCAGGCACAGGGGTCACAGCCACCTTGGTCCCTCCAGAGTCCTCTTGTCAGAAATTGCAAGCACTGGCACTACCAAGTGCTGCTGTTGGAGCTGCAGGAATAGAGCCTGCTGCTGCCACCAAATAGGCCTGCAATTTTCTGGGAGCCATGAGCTAAAAGAGCAATTGATGAAAAAGAGCAAGAAATAGGCAAGAAATAAGAGGTGAAGACTCTAATCCCAAGTCTGTACCATCACTCCCAAACACAGTTTTTGCCCAAACTGGTTAGCCTTGAGAAACCATGCAAAATGCACCACAGCTGAAAGGAATGTTGCCAACAGCCTCTCCCTCTGCTCACAGCAAGGTAGAAAAAGACACCTCCAACTTTTCAGTAAGAGTTAAACCTTGATTCAAACTTGCAACTTAAGTTAAATACTCCTCCCTTCAGAAGTTACCATACATCAGTGAAATGACTTTGTGTTACTTCTTTTTCTGGATAAACAGCTCAAAGCCTTCTGGCTGGAAACAACTGCTGTTTAAGGAGGATCCTAGAAAGCTGTAAACGAGCCCTGATTTAGCTTGAACCAAAAACTCCTTATTACCAAAAGTAATCATGCACTCTCACAGTGACCAAAGCCTTCCTGGCAGAGCTCTCTCTGGATTTATCATTAACATCTACATCCTAACACTGCTAAATAATTCAGTGCAGCATTTAGCCTTGTGTCCTTGCCTCTACTCAGAAACCACTCCTGCTCTTTACAGTATGTTTCAGCAACAGGGAGGAAAAACCTGCCTGGCTTGTGGTTCCTCTTTGTGCTGTGTAACTGAGGGGGGAACCTCAGTTACCCTCTCACTCTCAACATAGAAGCACTGGATTTATTTTATTTTGTTGGAAAAAGTGTTTATTAGATGACTAAATATAGAGCGTTATTTAGACACACAGAGTCATGACCATGTGGGCTCAGATTCACATGCAAATTCCCCTTTTAATAATCCTAATGCAGGGAATGCTCCAATCAGAGCGCTATCAGCCCCAGCTCCCAGATACCTGATGCCAGCTTTGCTGGTAATGTAGGCCACTGAAGCAAATCCAGAGAGATTGAGTTGGAAGTGGAGAGAGGCTCTGAGATCTATTTGCTTGGCTTCCTGACGACGAGGGGGTGTGTAACTTCTTTTTTTCTTTTCCCCTATAAAGGGGATATCATTTAAGAGGGATCATTAGCTGAGAGCAGCCCGGCTGGGTCAAGGCTGGGAGGCGGGGACGCAGTTGTAAGCAGCAAAGCAAGTTGGAGGCACGAAGACAGAAGACCAGGTTAATGAAAGCATGAGGTGGCTCTTGGGCAGCAGCCTGAAAAAATTTGGACATGCTGACAGGGGAAACTATGACTGGCTAAATAGTGAACCAGGTGGACCACTTCTGGAAACAGAGCTTCAGGTCTGTACCTCCCTGCTTGTCTCTGTGGTATGTACTTTGACTTTACGTGTGTGTATATGTCTGTGTAATGCCTTAGCGCACAGTGCGGAGCAAATACCCAGGTATTGGGTCATATCAAAGCAGTACTGCTCAATTACATGAAGTCAGAGTATATATTTATTGCCATTGTTTGAACCACGTTTGTGGGAAAAGGAAAGCATTAGATGGAAAAATTATGTTGGGGTGGCAGGTAGTGAAGTTTAATTACTTCTTTTAAGCATAATGCATTTTGCTATTCCTTGATTTCCTTTCTCTTAAAGGCATGTTTACGCTTTGGATCTGGTCCCGTGAAGCCTTTCTGCAGATGTTAGGAGTCAGTAGCAGGCAGCAATGAACTCTTGTTCCCTAAGCTGTGTGCTGATTACTTCTGTGAGAGAGGATCACATGCAGGCGGGTGGGGGGAGGGAAGGAGCCCCCAGAGATGGAAACAAAGCCTGCCTTTCTGGCTTTGTCTGGGATACAGCAAAAGGATTTCTCTGATCAAAAAGAATTAATTTATGGTGCACATACATCCCCAGTAAATGTCTGAGTCAAGCTGGACTAGTAAATGAACTGGTCACACTACTTATCTGAGATACAAAGTGTACTGTTGCAAAATAAAAGGGGGTAGGGAGCGTGTGTGGTGTCACAACATGAGAACAAGTAGTCTTTATTGACTCTACACTTTTAACAACGTCTGCATCAGTAAGATTGCCAGAGTTAGAGTAGCAATGGCAATGTCTTCTCACCTAGAGGCTGATTTTATCTGACAGTGAGAAACAAACAGTATCACTAGAGTCACATTTCAATAGGTATTTGAAAATTCTGTGTAAATATAGGCTTGTTTTTAAATTACGTATCATTAATAATGTACACAAAAACTACAGCTTTCTATTTGGCAGAGTTATGTTTTCACTTTTTACAAGCAATAGTGACTCCATTTAAGCAGCAGGATGGAGCTTGAAAAAGCACCTATGGGTGGACCACCGCCTAATGACTTCAAAGCAGACTTTATTCCAAATTCACTTAAAACATTTCAGATGTATCAGTTTACTGATTCAACTTCAAAAGATATTACTATAAATATGGTCTATATTAATAAAAAAAATTTAATAGTTCTAAGTACTAACAACATAATAAATATTAGCATCAATCAACCACTTCAATGGGAATTTCAGTAACTAAAATAAGCTTTCATTTTTCTATCCTTACACTAAACGTTTTTTAAACTCATATTTGGCCTTAAGTCACTCTCACCCAAGCCAGGTAGTATCCCTCTTTTGTCTAGGGTTCAGCCCCAAACCCATTCCACTACTCATTATGGATATACCACACAACTCAACTCCACTCTGCATTTTATTTCTTTATCAACAGGCACAAGTAAAAGCTCATCTTAGCTGATATGGGTCACGTAATCTGTAAGCTGACAACTGTACATGCTCAGCCTGTTAAAAAAAACATAGGCAGACAGATTACTAATGAAAGGCTTTACTACTTCTAGTCTGTGCTCAGTGTTTGGGAAAACTGACCCTCTGCTTCAGTCCCTACAAATATATAAATGAAAGGGAGAGAATAAACATGAGCCTACAATGGCCAAACCATCCTCCTAAGAATCAGTTCTGGGAAAACAGAGGACTTTTTAGAAACATGGTCCCTTTTACTTCCATACCCTCTTCTGCATTTCTCTATCTTATAAAGGATATTTTCCCTGTATTCATGTGTCTCTAACTTATTTCATGCTGGAAGTCAGAGCCTTATTTTTGTCAGTTACAAATCTGACAACAGCTGCTTGCAATGACACAGGCAGAGCACACTGATCTCCAGTGAAGCAGCATCAAACCAAACCAGTCAAGAAAACACTGCCAAATAATGCACTCAGTCATTCCATATACCTGGTTTGGAAATTTTTAGATGTTAAACAGTAGAGGATTTTACTTTATGTATATTCTGCAGTTGGTTTACTTTCTTTTCAATTAGTGAAGATTCAGTTTGATTCTTTAGATAATTTTATTTTCCTGTTTTGGTAGCTCTTCCTATACACAGTGCCTATACACAGTGGTTACTTTTCTAGTTTTACAGCTTCGGTTTTAGAGGTTAGTTTTAGTTCAATTTCGAACTTCAGTTATAGTTTAGAAATTCAAAGTAATCTTTTACTAAGTTACTTTTGAGTCATTGTCTTAAAATTATTTCCATTTTTAGTGCAATTTTTTTTAAAATGCCTATAGGATTTTGCAAGTCTATGTCAAGATCTGTGCAATATTCTTCAGTAGCCTCTTAGTAAGTCATTGCAGAAATGGGCACAAAACCACAGAAAAATAGGTACTAATACTGATCAATTGTCTCCCAATATATCTGATATATATATGGATTTACCTATGAGATGTTCATCAGCTTTTTGAACTACATATCAAAATAAAATCAGTCTATGTAAAATATTTGGCAGAAGACTGTATCAAAATGGATGCATAACTCCCTGTTCAAGTTCTCAGTATCTGTAGGGTAGTATTATCTTGTTAAAAACCATTCAATTCAAATAATACACTAAGTAGCCTACAAATTATTTCACTCATATGGGAAAGGCTTAACATTAGATGTGTTTAAAAAGCTGTGAACCCTTTGAAACATGACTGAGGAGAACTGGTCCTTACTGTCACCTATTAGCACACACGTTGTCCGATACTTAATCCTACCTGCATCGCATGCTATTTTGGAGATCATAGTAAGACACAGAATATTCTTTCACAGCTATACAGGACATGGTATTCACTTCATTGATAGCCACTCAGTGTGCTACTTTCCCCACTTCCTCAGCATACAGCTAAGGGTCTAAGTTACTCCATCTTCTTAAAAGAAGCCAAATTTATTGTGTCTTCTTTTGCACTCATTACACCTGTGCCTACACTATCTGTTCAGTAGTTATTTTGAACAGAATAGGAAAAAGTGGGAGTAATTCAGTTGGAAGGGACATGCAACGACAATCTAGTCCAACCACCTGACCACTTCAGGGAGTACAAGAGGATAGTAACTGTTTCATAATAACCAATGTAATACTTGCCCAGATTCCTCATTGCAATAAAGTACTTGCAGGTTCAGGGCACTGCTCTTTCACCTTCAGATACAGCAAAATACAGATGCAGAATTTCTACAGACCAGACTCAAAGATCTTGACCAGGCACTCCAAGCAAGGTATAACCAACGAATAATCCACAACAAACACCTCCACTGAACTGTCTTGTTCATCCCTGAGACCATCCAGTAACAGAGACAGGAATACAGCTCCCCAAGAGACCATTTGCTATCCCACACTAGTAGGCAGTCCTTCCACTTCCCTCAGCCTTCCGACGCAGTCTCTACATACCCCACATATCCTGCAACTCAGTACCCTGAGGTATTGAGATCTTCTTCCCTAAGCAATCTGTCACAACTCTGAGTAGTCACTTAATACACAATAATGTAATTAAAAATTATATGCACTGCAGAACAAATTAAGGAATCAAAGATTTCCAAAATGCTGGCATTTATTTAGCCTCAAGAGTCTGATTTTGCAACTTGAAAAGTAATGCTATAGGTTACTCTTTGAGGGCTTCTAGGCCAGTAACCCACTGATACCCTAACCTGTTCTTCTGTACCTACTTCACAGACTGTGGCCAGCTGAGCTAGTTCATACAACAAACAGTTTCACTTCCATTAATTGCAAACTTTCCCCTCCAACAATAATATGCTTTACACATTTCACTTGATAGGTATTTCTCTGCAAGGCTCAAGACTCCTGGATTCCAGTTAAGGCTTTGGAGCAAAGTATTTCCCTGAGACCCAAGACTATTTGTTAATTCCTTCTATCAACCTTAACCTTTTTCTTCCTTCATCTGCCTCAGTTTTTCACTAGCCCTTTCCTTTTTAATTCTTAAGCAAAAAGAATGGGACTGGTGCAGTGAGAACGTTGTTCTTCAGACTTCTATTCTCAGTCCTATCCGTTCCTACTAACCTCATTCTTGGTTCCCTTTTGGCTTTTATGTCTTGTCCTCACACACCAAGGCTCTCCTTCCATGCTGCTGCATAATCCTTATCTATACCCTTCTCCTCTCTGCCCACCCTGAGGAGTTCACAGCTCCTCACTTCTGAAACTTCAGTTCTCAACCAGTGGTCCAAATCCACATCCAACCCACCAGTCTCTCCTGTGTCTCCCTGCCATCCTGTGGACTCTGAAATCCAGCATTTTTAAGAGGCTGTTTCTCATAGGAGGATGTGTCAGGAAACCACAACACGAGTCTGTGTTTCCCCCAGCACATGAAGGATATGCTGTCCTTGGCCACTATTTGACACACAAATATCCTTTCAGTGAAATTTATAGGGAAGTGGCACAGAGGTTAAAGGATAATCAGGGCTTTATATACCTTTTACAAATCTCGTGTTGGAAACACTGGTAACCTCAGCCAGTGTCCTCACAAACCACTAGAAAACTGTACAGATCACAGATCCTAAGAACAGCATTTAACCTGACTCCCTACAAATTAAACCCAAAACTTAGACTTGGATCTCAAAAATATGCTCTTCACTGATCACAAATAATGCTGTCCAATATAAGCTCAGCTCTTCTAAATATTTATTGTAAAGAGTATCAGTAACACATCATTACTGGTGAGTCTCCACATGGGTAGTGCACAAGCATAATACTGAATGCTTTTTCTCATTTTCCCATGAAATGTTTTATGTACCTCATAAGATACACTAAAAAATCATTAACAAACTTGAAAAAAAAATCCCCTCATTTTCAGAAAATGATATAATGTCTGTGTTAGAAGAGCAGCTGGAACAGTTTCTTCCAACTCTGCTCTTTCCTGTAGCCTTTTAATAGGTAAGACAACAGTTTGTACTGCCAGAAACTCTTTAATAAAAAATGATCAGTAAATATGAAAGTTCTTTAGTATGCATTTTTGGGGTAAGAGACAGCTGGGGATAAAAAAAGCTTAATAGCTTATCCACAAAGGTTTCAATATATTTTAAAATTACTTTAATGGATTTTGCTTCAAACCCAGAATACCTTAGGGGAAAAGAAGAAAAAAAAAAAAAAAAAAAAAAAAAAAAAGAGCAGAAGTTCCTCCTATGCTATTTGTTAGAAGTCAAATCCTATTTACTTTGTTTTAGTCATGACCACATAATAATTTCTTAGTACAACAACAAAGCACAGAGTTTACAAGTGCCTGGTAGAGAATCAGTTGAATGTAGGTTACAGTGTGATTTTGTAGCTAGAAGAAAGACTACAATTCTTGGAAGAATATGCATACAAAGTTTATGTAAACTAAGAAGGGGACACTAGGGTTACTGACCCTTTTCACAAAGTCATTGCTGCAAATAGCCTGTTTGCATCCCTGCTTCCAAATGCTTTGAGGAAAGAACCATTCAAGTTCTCCTAGCTTGAACAGGCACCTTCATTCAAAATAAAGGAAATCTGATTTACTGACCTGTTTACTCTCACCACACCAATGTGAAAAAGCCATCTGATAGCAGGAAGTTACTTCTTCAGGAAGTTATAAAGAGAATGAGTTGAAAATAAACATTATAGGGTCCGGATTTTGCTCCATCTCTAGATTAGGCTCTGAATGAGATCCAGTTATTAGAAGCTAGAGAGGGTCATACTGGAAACAAGATAGATTTAGTTTTAAAATTAAATATATTACAAACAGATGGCTTTCTTGGGTTTGTCTGTTGGATTTTTAGTAACTCGTAACTCCACTTAACATTACAGCACAATTTAAAATTCCTGGAAAGCTAGCAGAACAAACTCAAGAAAGAGACCCAGTCCAGGTTGTCTTGACACACTCTGTCAGGGGATGGCCTATAAAGTTAGAACAACCCAAAGAACAGGTATTATAGGCAATGGTTCCTGTTTGAAAGGGCTAGTTGTCCTAACATTTGTCCTTTAAACATTTTTCCAAATACAAAGAAACAATACTAGGTGGTGGATCACTTGGATCATGTTGCAATTCAGCGTTCTCTCAAGTTTCAGAAGCTAGACTGGTCTCCGCAAAGTGGATCAGTCCCTCTACAATCCAAGAGTAATAGAATGTCACACAAAATTGTATACACTTCCAGGTTGTTGGATTTTCCCCCATAGGAGAGAGGGTTTCCTAGAAACACAACACTCTTCACAACTCTGTTTCTTTTGTCTCTAGTTGCGATTTGTTTTAAAGACAGCAAATAGAATTTGGCAATTCAGGAGTCTGCAAAACATATTTCTTGAATGACATTAGTTCAGGCAAAGAAATTTGGAAAAGCAGCTGCTATATCACAAGGGGGGAGATGGAGAACAGATTTTTGCTCTCTGATTAAGAGGTCTCCAGGGATCCAACGCACTACCTATTTGCTTTGATTACAGAGCAGACAACAGACAAGTTCAACCAAAGACGACATAGAACCATTTCTGTGCATCATATTGCCTGCCACCATGATGCTCTTCCTGGCATTCCTGCTGCTCTTCCTGTACCGCCGTTGCCAGCGTCCCACTCAGCAGGGGCAGATCTTCAGCATCGACCTTTCTGAGGCCCTGCCTGAACACGATGTGTCCAATTTCCTTTCTGCGCTGCCCTGGAACAGTGAACAGAGTTTCCACTACTCCACCCTGCTCCCTGATGCCACATTCCTCTCTGTGTGTTTGCCTCCATCATATGAGGAGGCCACCATGAAGACTTGCATGGAAGAGGCTCACATTGAGCTCTCTCCAGACCCAGTGCCTCCTTACGAAGAGAGTACGCTGCAGACCAGCAGCGCCAAATAAACTCCCTGCAGAAGCACCTTAGCTGAAGCATGCTGCCCCTCAGGGCACAAACATAGAACTGCTATGGCCTTTAAAATTTGCGAAAAGATTCCAAATGAGGCACCAAACCAATGAATTTATGAAGGAAGAAACTTGAAGTAACAGGGAATGAGTCCCTTCACCATGTCCTAGGATTCTCTACCTTCCCTTTGTGGCAACTGTAAACATGAAGTAGCACCAAATCTGACCCAGACTGGTAGCATGGGTATTCCAGTTAACAAACATGTCATGCGAGGATCAAACTTAAGAAAAGTTGGGAAGCTGTTCCTCTGCCTTCCCTACAGCTACAAGGAAATTTCTATAATGCTATAGATTGACCTATCACAAAAAGGGCTTTTAGCACATATATATACTCCAGTTTGGATTTTTACTTTTTTAGTTTTTTTTTTCAACTGAGTTTTTGACAAGCTGAGTCACTCCACCTGTGTGTATTAACACCACATCATTCTGCTGTGCTCTGGAATGACTGCAACAACTCTCAGGAAAGCAAATAAATATATAACATCTACAAAATTTCCAGCAACTGTCCCCAAAGGTTCCAACTTGCACTGTGGACAAAAGCTATCTTTTCTCACAGTTGAACAATGAGGACAACCAGAGAAGATCTGATTGTTCTGGTTGTGGAAGACTCCATATATGAGCACACTAACACTGCTGCTGCAAGCTACCTGCCCCAACATTCCAGACAATTCACTTGACTTCTTTTCCAATTTACAAGTTTAAAATAAAACTCTGTGACTTGCTTGGTGCAGTGTGTAAAGGAGTTGGAACAAAGCTAATAAATTCAAATGCACCAAAAAAATCTGGTCTGTATTTCAAAACAGCATTATAGTCCCTTACCCCTCATCACTAGGGCAAGGTAAATCTAACTCAAGTGTGTTGGTGGCAGTGGCTCAGAGGATTTGCACATGCATACTTTTAGACAATGATGTATGTTAATTCTTTCTTACAGGACAGCATTTTCACTATGTTGATAGATGCTCTCATTACAGAAGGATGCTTCTACAGATACTGACAGCCTCAAAAGTTATGTTGGCAAGCCACAGACAAATGTAATGTCATGGGGGGAGCTGACATCTTCAAGGAAGAAGCTGTCATAACAGCTGTGTGCAGTCTTGGTTTAACTAAAAAACTCAAAGGCTGCCCTGACCTGCACTCTGATCTGAGCAACTGTCAGGAGGTGTCAGTATCAGCCAGTCCTGCTTTATGAACTTACCACATTTAAAAAACAACAAAAAACCCCAAACCAACCAAACAAAAACCAAAACAAAAACCAACCAAACAACAACAAAAAAACCCCACCAAAAATAAAAAATGCCAATACAGTAATGGAAGACAAAATCATTGCTGTATAGCAGAAGAAAGACCACTTCCAAGCTGCAAGATAGTTAAATTTCATATTATGTCAACAGTGGCACAATCATAGTAAGCAAATAGTCCAGGTCAAAACTGATGTTGCCACTCATACATTCGCTTATAACAAGAAAAAAACCCCAGCTTTTATAATTCAGAAATGAGATTATTTTCTTGAACTATAATTTAGAGATCATTCTTTTTCTAATCTTCCATTTTGGTCATCAAACTACAGCAACAGATGTTTTGAAAAAAAAAAAAAAAAATCAAAATTCAATCAACCATTTTTCTTTTCAGACCACATCCGGGAACAGTTCCTGGTATCTGCTGGTGCGTTTGAAAATACTACATTCTACTGTGTCTTTGCATGTTCTTTAATATTTCGTACATGCAGCTGTTGCCAGCAACAAAGAAATACGGAAAAATGTAAGTGCCCCAAACAACATGCCTAATTGGAAAGGTGCAAAGGTTTGAGGTTCAAAGACTTCTGCCTCTGGTGTCTGTATATTCCACTAACTTCAGCAGAATTGTATGGATATGCTTGAAAACTAAGCCATTGTTATATGAAATTGAATATATTTTGCCTTCAAAGGTCTGCTGTGTTCTGAAATGAGTTGCACTGTTCTTCAGCACAACTTCTTGTTTACCCTTATCCTGGGTAGAGTCTGATACTCAGACCCTGGGCACATCATTCTAAACTGCTCTCCAGTTGCCTCAGGTACAACTAAGAAAACTTTTTGACTGATATTTCTTGGGACCAAGACTAACATACTTCTAGAACTAGCTAAGAATTTATATTCTCTGCAAGAATATAGAGAGTGATTGTGTTTCACATTATTTATTGAATAACTCTCAAATCCTGCTTTAGGCAAATAGTTTCTGATTGCTTGCATTATTGCAGACAATTAAAAACAGACACCCACTCAATTTCAAACTAACACAAACACCGCCATGACTTAAATTCTTCTAACACAAACACTGCTGTGACTTAAATTCTTCTTTCTAATAGACTGCTTTTTATTCCATTTGGAATTGGTATCCCTTAGCTTATTCCAACACAGATTGCATGTTAATTGTCCCTAGTGCGTGTCAATCTAACCTACATCTGAAGTCTTAGATACCCACCCCAAAGAGGTTTACTAAAACAAGAAGAGAACGTGTCTCATGGAAACATGCTGAAATTAAAAGTCCATTGCCTAGAAGCAACCTCTGATCACATCAACCTGTGGTGATACACATCTCAGTAACTGCAGCTTCTGCAGCAGCTGCCAGGTCCTTAGAGCAAGCACCTTCTGCATCCAAGTGGAGAGTTCCTGACCTAAAAGGAGCTCACGTCTGGCAATACAGGAACCATAAGTGTAAGGGGAAGATCTCTAATTTTCTCAGCTCCAGTAATCTGAAAGGTGAAGGCTTTAGACAGAGAGACATTAAGTTTTCAATTACATAAAAGGTATCTGCAAACAAAGTAAAATGAGCACCCCTCATACCTGCACCAATCTGAACTGGTACTAGTAAACTTAAACTGAAATAAGATTAAGTCAGAAAAGAAATGCCTAAAAGGGAAGTGCAGCCTGAAAGTGCAGTGACGAACTGGCAAAACCATTTCTAGACACGAAGTAGAAGTTAGACAAATATATATCCACAGTGATGAAGGCTTCTAATTGGAGCAAGGAATGGATTGGATGTCTTCTCTATGTCCTTTCCTGTTGCTACAAGCTAAAGCTACATCAAAGTAAATTTTGTTCATCTTTTCCAAATTTTGTATGAAATCAGATGGCTCTTTCTTTGAAAATCTGCTACTAAAAGATTTCATATGCATCCAGAAATAACTAACAGTAGCATTGTAGTTTATATCCACAAAGTTCATTTGCTTTTCTGTGTAAATCTCATATCTACTAGTACACATAAAAAGACTTACAAGTTGTTAACTCATCTAATGACAAGAGCAACTGTATTTCAGTTTTCTGTTATGAAAATATTAAGAACCATGATGAGATTAATTATGTATATACAACCCCTTGTTGTTCAATATACTATGGAACAGCATAGGTCTCCTCATTGAGGAGGATTCAAAACCTTATAGTGCAATCTCTGTGCTTGCCCTTTCTATGAGAGCTGCCAGAGTCCTTCACTGATGTGGGTCCACTGCTCTGCAGACCAATATGCATCTACATCCTGCACACACGCCAGTTTTTTGCTCAAAAGACATTTAAAGGAAAGCAACACAGGTAATCTATGCAAAATAGTTCTACTAAATTTCCATTAAAAGTATTCAGTATGTATCCCATAATAATAACACAGTACTTTCATATTAGTAGAATATCCTGTCTCTCACTTTATCTGAAGGAAGGAAAGGAGATGGCTCTTTACAACCACAGTAGGAGCTCAGAAACTAACATCTTGGATAAAACTGATTTACACCTGTGCACAGTTTGAGCATCTGGCACCTAATCTTTGCTGAGCTAAAAATTAACTGATGACTCACTGGCTTTTACTTGCCAACAGTAAAATGTATTTTTGAAAGAGGGTAGTCACTGCTTGGCCTTATGAAGTAACTCTCGGTTTAAGAAAGGTAGAATGAGCACTTCAATGTATACATTTCTCTTCAAAAGATGCTTATTTGTAACAAATATCTTTACTAGAAATTTAGATCCCTCACTGAAATGGAATAACTTCAAGGCGGGGGCGAGGGGGGGGAAGAAAGAAACTCTGACATCAAGTCAGAGTATCTTTGTGCTAGTTCAATAATATCACAGTGGCCAAGAAAAAAGTGCCCCTCAAATAGAACATTTGGCTTAATCTAAGCTTATAAGGATTCTACTTGGGTCCCTATGCCAGCAAAACCTCCAAATACAGACACAAAACTACTCTTGCCAGTAAAAATTCCACTAGTGTGACCCATAAATGCCCTGATAGTAAAACAACTCTTATAAATGCAGACTTTATCTATGTAGGAAAGTGAGTCAGCAGTCTTATTCTGGGTAAACACAAAACTGCAGAAACCCAGAAGCAGATTCACAGATCTGACTTTAGAAGAGTCTGCCTTACAGTGAGTGGTAACTGGCAAAGGTGACATCTACTGCTGTCTAGTTTTAACCCCAACAGCACCCATACATCTGACAGTAAGTGCACCCTTAATTTAGCTGCTGGTTCAGTCAAGGGCACAGGAGCTAATATGGGTAGTAGCAGTCCTTGCAACAGTCAGCTTAAGAACAAGAGGGAAAAGCAAAGGCTTTAAAATCACAACCTGTTTACCAGAAGAAGCATATAACACAGCTCTTCCTACTTTCCAATTTCTTTCTCTTGCAGGCCTGTAAGTTTTGCATCCTCTGGTTCCACTGCTCACACCACTCAGAAAGTTCTAACTTCAGATTAAATGCAATTTGTGACAAAAAACAATAGCACAATTCTTATACTGTTTAAGGCAACTTGGACATTTGACCTACAATGAAACTACTTATTACAACCATTTTGAGAAAATTTAAATAGTTGTTTTCCATAATATATAAAACATTTCTTCAGCTTTGATATATCTCCCTGAAAAACAAATTTTCCCTGAGACATTATTATGAGGCAAGGGTCCTTCCAACAGAAAGAATTACTTCTGTTATGGGTCACAGACAATAAAACTGCAATAAATCTTGCAATGTAACTCAACACACTTAAAAGTATTTAAAAATACCTGCAACAAACAGTGCCTGGTAAACCATGGGAAAGCAAGGTTCAGCATTACAGATATCTTCAGGTACAATTGCATTTTCCATTGTGCTTTTCAAAGCTCACTCCCAAACTAGCTTTATCTTGTAAAAGGATTTCACCTGTGACCCATTTTGCGGTGCAGTCAAGGGGTTCTCAGGACTTAAAGGAACTCTTAAGCAATCATTATGCAGCCAAATTTTTATTTTCTTGGTTAGTCTGGCTTGTTTCAATTAGATGCTAGTGCTGCTCTTGACTTTCTTAGAGGATTACTTGGCTACTACCACCTGGTCTAGCCTTTCCAATCCCACAGCCAGCTGTGGTCTTTTCTTGCGCCCATCTGTGAGTAAAATTAACTCTTTCCAGGCCTCAGGGAGGAGAAAACAACTGAGACATATAAAGAGCATCTAGGGATAGGAACATGTGTTTTGACAAATCTGTAAAGCACTTGGCCCACAGAGAGCTGTTCCCATTCCTGACAGGCTTGCTACAAAACAAACAGCATTGAGGACTGGTAGTGATCCTTCAGACATACTCCCTTTGGTCACAGTGCTAGGAACCTACTATGTAACTCAGAAAAAAGGGTCTGCTGGGTAGAAAGGTTTGCCTAGAAAACTAGTCCAGTGTAATATGATTATGTTGCATGGGGTCTCAGAGTCTCTTACTGGTTTTTCCAGACTGTTATGGCTTCTCTGTGAAATCTGCATGAAATTAGATAATTTCAAAAACACAAAGCTTCTTTTGGTTTTGTCAAAAATCAAATTTCAAGAAAAGTGTCTACAATAGTGACCTCACTAAAGGAAAGTCTGTAGTATTCAACTCTTACAAGACACTGAAAAAATCCACATCAAAGAAAGGTTTCATGAAGATGGTGAGCATGTTATTGCAGTGTGCACTGCTCAATGCAGCAGAGAACCCAACAAGTCATTAAGATACTGAAAAACTGATCTTTGTACTTTGTTGCCCATAGAACTATGGAAGAACAGTAAGTTATATTACATTTAATTGCAGAATTAAAGGAATAAATGCAGCCTTTGGATAAGCCA
The DNA here is from genome assembly GCA_013399695.1 of Formicarius rufipectus. NCBI lineage: Eukaryota > Metazoa > Chordata > Aves > Passeriformes > Formicariidae > Formicarius > Formicarius rufipectus. The sequence goes on along the minus strand of VXAU01000575.1, from coordinate 672,380 downwards.
CAGAGACAGATGCTTTCTTGAATTCTGTGCTCTTTAGCTGATTTGTTTGAGTTTCTACGTGCCATTGAGCTGTTTTTACTTACCTAATCTTCTGAAGGGATGAAAATATTGAGTAGACAGTGAGCCTGGTGCATATCCACTATGTGTCCCCCTTTGCAGTCTTCCATTAATGCCACTCAAACACCAGGACGATGTTCCTATAATCCAAAGGGAATCTCAAGAATAATAAAGTTGGTAAATTAGTACCTACTTTTCTGCATTAGGGAACTGAGTTTTCATTTTCATCAACTAAATCATGTGACGCCTGGAGACGAAGTCTAGTCTCAATTAGTCTGTAATACTGAAAAAATCATTACCCTCTTACCATATGTGTTCACTGGAGTAATTCGTATGCAAAAACCTTACATTTTTCTTTCTTCTTTTTTTTTTTTTTCTTACTAAGGTACAGTTATGTAGATTGTATCTCACCAGATTACATATTACTTTCTATAATCACACATTTTCCCTACTTCACTGTGCGAGTCAGCACAGGAGGGACACGGGAACAACCACAAAACCACAGACGAATCGCGAAGACTAAATTTATTTCTGTTACCTCACCAACCAGAGGATCCCCAAAGCAGCACCCAGGCAGAGGTACACAGGCAGGGACACAGGCACTACAGAGCTTAGTTTGTGCTAGAGGATCACCCAACCTGCTGTCTTTGCCTATTTTATCAGGGATTTGCACAGGCACATTTTCCCGCTGTGCTTTGATCTTTCCTGAAGCAGAGCAGGAATCTCAAGCATGTCTGATAGCGTGCCTCTAAGTCTTTCAAAAGGGTTTGTTATCTAAACACAGATGTTCTACTTGTCAAATACACAAGGCTAAACAACAATTAGCATGATATGTGTGTTTTTCTACACCCCAGCTGCAAGTCACTTGAGTATGTTTATAATCCTCCTCGCCAGTCTTCCTCTATTGTCCCACATTGGTTGTTCATATATCACAAAAAAAACACTGTGCCTAAAGGAGCTAGGGAGGCTAGGAAAAAACTTGAGTACTTTACAAACACGAAGGAAACAAACTGAATTCCACATTCCAATATCTTCTCAGAGTTATGGACTGCTAAGAAGTGCAATTCCAGACTACCAGGAAAAACTTACATTTATTTTCAGTGTTCCAAATTAGGCCCTATTTGATGGAATTCTACATTTTCAGGTAGCATCTCTTGGGACATCAGGTTCTTAAGAAATGAAAATCAAGATGTGCAGCCATTTACCTTACCAGTTTGTTCACTGAAGAGGTGTTTAATACTTGCACTCTTTTCCCCTAGGACCACCTCTCTGCACAAGCCTTTAGGAAACCTCAACATTTGCGGGTGACAAGAGCACAGTAAAATAGACTGTAGTAGGCAACAGTCTTGCAAGGTGTAGGCTAACAGACTATGGGAGAGAATCCCACATTGTGGGCACAAACCACAGCTTAATGTTGGGTGCTGTGAGGGCAGAGACATCTTGTACTGTGCATTTACGTGCACACTGGGAGCACCCATTCTGTTGTTACTGCTGAGTTGGTGCTACCTCTGTAGTGGTGCTACCACTGTAGCTGCCTGCAGTCCTTTCACGTGTTAGAGGATGAGGTGGGGAGGCTAAATACACAGAGCTGAGCTTTGAGTTTGAGGGAGCTGGGTGTGAAATGGGATAGTGAGAGCTTGGAGATCAGCGTCAGTTTCTGGTGTTCTGCTGGAGCATCCGCAGGTGGCATGTGGGGTTGGGATTAAGGAAAGCAGACATGCCAGGAGACCTATCAAAGGATTGGCAGATCACATTAGGAAATGTGAGAGTAGCGGCAGGAAACTCTCCTCTGAATCCACAGCTGGCATATGAAAAGGTTTTGGCCATCTATAATAACTGAAGAGCCACCAATGCTGGAGGCCCTTGTATTGTCAGGTATTCACATAGGTGGCAGAGAAGCAGGAATTGCTGCCCCAATGGCATTTTCTCAGACAGAAGAACTTCAGGAAATCCATGGTCTACCAACTAGTGCACAAAGGACAACCAAGCTTGTATTCCCTTCATATTTATTATTCTCAGGAGACCTTTCAAAAGGCATACCAGTGTCACAAAGAAAGACTCTTGATGCTTGCAAGCTTCAAGTAGGATAAGGAAATACCTGTTGAAAAAAATAACTGCTAAGGCATCCTACAGAATTAACAGATGACATGAGATCTGGTTTATCCAAAGAAGGAAAAGTTCGATAAATGAGTCACAACCAGAATGACTTTTGAGAAAGACATTTCAGTTTATTGTCAAGACACTTTCTTTCCTCTTTTCTCAGCATTTTACATAACTTCTAACATGGACTTTCAGTTCTAAGAGGTCACTACAATTTCCCAGATACTGGTGATCATTTGAGAGAGTAAGTTTGTGGTACAGAAAGTAATTTATGAGATTGTTTTTCCCTCCAAATCCAACATGAGGTTGTCACATCATGCAAGAAACCCATTCCATGAATTAATGACTGATTTTTTGCATAGTCAGTACTGGAATTCAAAGCTGCACTTCAGGAAAAGTTTTTATGTTACACAACTCGCTTGCCTTGGGCTGTGCATAAGAGTTTAGAAACAAAGTACTGCTGGCGGTTTTTTAAACTGAGAAATAACCTGTCAACTGCTTTTCATGTCCCTACGTGCCACAATCTTAAATTAGAACAAATTTTGCAAAAAGGTGTATCAGTAAATGGACAAAAACAGCCACAATGTTCCATGTTGGAATAAATAAAGGGCTACCTCTTGAATATTACACAGAGGTACACCTTTTTTTCCTGTATATCATTTCACAGAGATCTTTCTGTGGAATTTAAGTTTGGTTGATCCTGGGTAAAAACTTTTGCTCTAAATAATCAAGTATGCTCTGTATAAGAATATGTCACTCTCATTTGGAATCACCAGTGGGTTTGTATCATGTATCCGTGGCTTGCAAATGGGCATGAGCTACCCTAGATGCAATCTTGGACTTCTGTGCAGCTCCACGACCTCTGTTCACAGCCATATGCTTCCTATACATGCATTTTCATTGTCTTAAGATCACCTTTCTGAAATGTACTTTTGCTTTGTATTACGACCCTATAAAAAAGTAAATACATTAAAATAATCACTCCATAGTTTGTGACTGCTGTACTGACTATACAAATCTGGGCTTTGCTTTTTTAAAGGCTTTTTACTACGCTGCAGCTCCAGTTGGCACACCAATTCACAACAATCATCCTCAGTTTCCAGCCAGTACATCACAACATCCCAATTAAGGTGAAAAGAATGGGAGCATCTTTCAGACTTCACTAGAGCAGCTTCTCAACTGGTGATGCTGCACTGGGCACTGAATGTTCTTGTCATTGTAATGCTCTTTCACGTGTTTTAAACTTGACCTAGAAATCCTCCTAAAGGCAGGAATTTCTGTGAGCATTTTCTGCAACCCAGTGCAAAAAGAGTGTTAGAAACAGGAGTAATTTCATTTGGAAAAGGTAAACTGAATGGATATTTGACTGACTTTTTAAAGAAGATGTAGAAGAATAATGTTCCTCTTCAAATGGCAGATACGACATCTTGTTTCTTTTATTTCTTGCTTGTTGACAGATTTTATCTATTTTTTTTTTGTAATTTACATACGCTCCTCCTTTGCCCCCAAATCAGTTTTTACCATCTAAACATAGAACTTAAATTTTTATTGTTTTTTTTCAAGAGGTAGTGAATATGCAGAAATTTCTGCTATGTGTCCTGACATTTTATTTTTAAAATTTTTTTTTTTACCTTTTATTATTTTTTAAAAAATTTTTTTCCTTCAGTAGCTGAAATTTCTGGTTTTATACTGAAGGATGGGGCACAAGTAGAGCAGCAGACTACAGAGAGAGGCAACTCAGGTACATTGGGTTGGACTTTCTCTCTTCCGCATATACCATCCCCCATGCATATACATACATATTTGGATTCACTATTAACAGACAATTTCCTACTGAAAATCAATGACATTTTCCATTAGCATTGCTGGGAGAAGAATTGATTGGCACTTAAAAGGTTGGCTGCACATTATGCGAAAGAACCCAAGAGCTAATTTGCAACATAAAGTTTACCCACGTTCTGCTGGGGAAGCACTATCAAGGCTTTTACCCAGTTTTTCAGGACAATATATAACATAGCATATTATCAAACATCTCTATATTTCACTCGAGTGTTTATTAATTCACACCAGTATAGCCACAGTCATGATCCAGAACTGAATAGCTCCAATATTTTAATGTTGCACTTTTTTAAAGTTGGTAACACTTCCTTAGAACAAAGAAAATTATCAATTTTATGTCAGAAGACTTTTCCAGACTTAACCTTGTAGGAAATCTCTTCTGAAAAAGTTACTTAGAAAGTAAATGGGGAAACAGAAAAATACCAAGGACATTATATAGCTATTGTGTTCTTTTTTGTGAGTACTGGAGTTATTTCAAATAAAACACATAAAACAATTCTTCATTACCACTGTAATTTTTGCAACACTGTTTTACCATCCTTTTAATTCTCTTTTACAGAAGAAAACCACACATCATTTTGAATCACTTAAGCGTACTTTAGCAACAGCTTTGTTGGAACAGTGACTGCTGCTATAAATGGATTTTCCAGAACTTTATGGTGTCCAAACAGTACCAGACAAGATCTATTTGCTTGCAGTAATATGAACACACTCATCTGGGTGCTGCATGCTTCAAAAAATGAATGAAGATTTAGCAAATTATCCAAATGCAGGTCTCTGGAGACCTGTAGCCAGTCCACTGGAATCACTGCATGCAGAGTTGTTGGCAGAAATTATGTAGGATGAATATGAACTTCTAATCTTCCCAATCCCCCCTACCCTTTCCAGATTTCAGGTAGAACTCCTTTTCGTACAGAACCCTTCCAAAAGTTGTGCTTGAGTCTGTAGCCACCCATTCAATTGCCCGAGGTCTCCTAGAGCATTCCTTGCTTCAGCCTATTACCCTTTCTCTAAGCTCACCCAGTTTTGCTTGTTTTCCTCTTCTAAAATGTGGGATTTTTTTCCATACTTGACTGCTTTTGGCCTTCTATACTCTTTAGGAAACATGTAAGATAAAATTTTTCTTTTCCCTTACTATGACTATTCCATTGTTCCTTCATCTTTTTCTCTCTTCGGTACTCTCTGAAACTTTTTCATTTTCAAGAATCTGCATGAGCCTGCCCACCTCACACCTTATACTGTGCCTTCACTGTACTTCTCAGTAGTTTCCCTGCTTCACCTTTTCTGCCATTATTCTGTGCCTTCATTCAGGCTGAGCCTTATGTATGAACCATCATCCAGTCCTGGTTCCTCAAAACCCTGTCTTCGTCAACTTCACTTCTTTTCCAATTCTTTTAACTGTTTTCCAGTAGCCTTCGAAACCTCCTCTCACCAAGCTCCTCGCATAACCTACAGCATTTCAATTAAAGCAATTAATTATTCTTTCCAGTATACAAAAGGTAGTGAAGACTTGTAAATTACATAATAGAGCCTTATGAATGTATTAATGCAATAACCAGAGAGCTCTAATTCTCAGGGGGATTGGGGCTGCCTACATCTGACAACAGTAAGAACGAACTTTGAACATAAATGAATGAAGCATGGAATAAGTTAACATAGGGCAAAATTTAGAAAAAGACTGAACTTGACAGCCATTCCAAATAAAAGATAAACCAGATAGTAATCTCACATCTAGCTTCAATGATTCTTGTTTTAGAGGCAAACTGTAAACCAACTGTAAAATCTGAACAAGCCCTGTAACAGCATGATACATTAAGCATCAGGATGTCATCTGCTTTTTCTTTAGCATTGCCAAGTTTGCTAGTGTGTCCTCTCCTACTGCTCTAGATATCTTTAGCCGAGGTTTGTGAAACTTAATCTACACTTGTTGACCAATAAAACCACAACTGCAAAGCCTCCATACAGGGGAACCTTATTATGGAAAAAGTAACTTCGAAGCTACAAATGAGATGAAATATTAAGTATGTTTTCCTTATGATAAATTTATACACACCAAAGTTGTTGTCAGTACAGAAAAGACAGCTTAAAGCTGTTTTGCTCTTAAGGTTTTGTAGTGGTAACTTGGTCCAAGGACTGTACCAGTTCTGCATGCTGCTACAAAGGACAGTGCAGTAGGGAGATGACACAGTGATACCTCCATAAGAAAGTTAGATCAGTTACCTAAGTAAGATTTTATCTAACCATTAAACATATTTCAGCACATTTAATGTATTTCACTGCACCTTCTACTCTGTAAAATGTAGTCATGTAGCAACGTCAGTAGGACTATATAAGCACTGCTTTCTGCTAATAGCCAAAACCTGAGCTTCCACCCAAGCTCACCTTACACCAGACATGGGTTTTAGATGAGCATCAAGGCTACTTGTGGTCTGAGAAGAAAGTCAGCCCATGCTACACTGGAGTTTGATCTCACCTACCTGCATTGACAAGATAGTTTGCATTGAAGCTGGCACTCTCCAAACAGTTCCCCATATAGCCCATAAAAATGATGGGCAGCATTAGCTGGCCAGCAAAAGGGAACAAGGGAATTAGATGGCTAGGCTCCCTCCTACAGGCACTTGATGCAAAATGCTGCTGTCATTTTCTCCAGTGCAGCAATTTTTCACTTAGATGATTCTCCCATTTGTAAACAATAAACCAAAGCCAGAGTATTTTCCTGTCAGGATGGTGTTGTGAGGACTAGCTGGTAATTGCACATAGTTTTGAAAGGGACACTACCTGTTGTAAAAAGGATAGAGCTTGTTTCACGTGATCATCTCTGGGAGACACCCAAAAGCAAGACTTGAGATGTTCAGCAGAATGTTTTACACTCTTTGCAACAGAATGTTGTTCAGATCGGTACAAATAGTATCTGAAACAATCTATCCAATCAGGTTTGAATTTAGTTTCAAAAATCCAATAGTTCTTTAAATATAGTTAGCACATAAAAATGGTAGGCAGTTTGCTGCACACCAGTTAATCCCACCCTTCTTTCACGGAGTGCAACTCGATTCACCTTCTCCACTTTATTTCACTTCTCATTCACTCTGCTTATAATCTGGTTCTCCAAGAATTTTAGTTTTCTGGGACAGGTTGCAAGTAGGAGAGAAGAAGAAACATTCACACATGACACCAGGAAAAAGCTTAGTATTATTTAATTTTTTTTAGTCTCAGAATTGAGATGCCAAAATGGAATGTATGTGTAAGTACACCTTAGTTGTCTCTAAAGTGAATTAGTAAATTTTGCAATGAAAAACGGAGATTAGTAGCTGGATGAATGGATTATGGCATTCAGTGGGTTGCCATACACTGTGGGATACATCTTTTGAAGGAGATTTTAATCAATTCAAAAGACAATATGGCAACTGGCAGGCTTTTTCTTTATTGAAGCAAAGTCACAGCATTTTCAGCACTATTCCCCTCTTATGAAGGGAAGAGTTAAACAAAGGCCCCTGAAATTTACATTACTAATAAGTAAAGGATTGAAGAAAGAGATTACAAGCGTATTTCTCTAAAATAAATAATCTACAAAGAGTGCTTTCTTCTTAAAAAGCAATCTAAAAGTGTATAAATTCTACCATACAGAGATCAAAAGATATTTTAACAACTTTCAATATTTACAAACAATACAAAAACTGCGCATGCCATCAAATGATGCAAAATTTTTCGTAAAAATTAAAAGCTTCACTCCTACTAAGAACCAAAAACTCCACCCAATATATCAGTTTTAATTAATGGTCTTCTTTACAATTGGAAAACTGTTAGATGTTTTTATTATCTGTAAAATATACAATAAAAACGAACCTCACTAAATTATTAAGGTTAAAAAAAGAAGAGAAATACTGCAGGCAAATCAAAAAGTAAAGTAACTTATTCTTTGGTAACCGAAAGTTAGCAAGTTATCTGTATTTCAAGTGATGAAAAGTAATAGTCTTCCTGTTTTGACAAATGGAAGACAAGACTTCTGGCAAAACACAACTCCCAAGTTTCAGTTTTGAAAGACGGGCTCCACCTACAGCTTTGTAGTGCAAGTTCTCAAAGTCAAACTCTGCTTTCCAATTCAGAAACATTACTATCCTGGTTTTGGCCAGGACAGGGTTAATTTCTGCAGTAGCCTGGAGGGGTAGTTATTCTATACCACCTCATGTCATATGGCAGGGGAGGGGGGGCTCTTACAGTGGGGGTAGCGTGGTGGCAGTTCGTGTATTACCGGGCTCCTCACGGTGAGCAATCGCCTGTGAATCATTTCCCTCTTTCTTGGACACTGTCATTAACATTGTTGCTGTTACTGTTTGTTATCCCATTGCTGTTTCCAGTAAATTGCTCTTATCTCAATGTGTGATCTTTACTTTTTGTGCCTCCAATGCTCCTCTTCAGCCCGCCATAGGGGGAGAAGCGGAGAGAGAGGGGGAGTGAGTGGCACATGGTTTGGAGTGTTCCAGTGGGAACAATGAATTGGGGAATACCATTCCTAAACCATGACAGCCTTTATCTGGCACCTGAACAGGGACATTAAGGGTTGAGGTAACAACAGATCTGACCAGAGCAGATTGGAAACAAATTTGATCTAACCATTTCTTACATTAGGTCCAGAGTCACTGGTCACAGTGTTCCTTGGTCTGTTAACATGGGTGTGATACCTAACCCTGTATGTGTTTCCATATATACACTTTCTGATCCTCACAATGTTCTTTCTCAGAGCAGGGGGAAGGATCAGGATCATTTTGTTGCAGTGTTATGTGACACCAGTTTATGCCATGATAGCATCAAGGGTAATGAGGGTCACTTAGGACATGTATTCAGTGTTGCTCTCCTGCCCTGGCCTCAGGTGCTACCTTTGAGAGTTCATTATTAATCATACCTAGCCTGTGAGGAGAAAAGGGGTGAATGATTTCTCCCAGCTTTTCACACAGTTTTCCTCCTTCAGGCCTGTTACAACAACTTTTGAGAATTTTTAATTTCCTTTGGATGTTAAGGAAAGCATGTTCTTATTGCTAAGTTTGCTATGTCTCCTCAGCATGGTCTACACCATGTTAAGGGTCAGTATGGCCAACACCATGCTCAGTCAGGACACAGATTTCTAGGAAGGTTATTCAGAGATCTGCCCTGAAGGTGGATAGTCATTAGTAGTATGGAATGAGGGACAAAATGGGTCAGTTTTTGGGGAAAGTCTCTGCTCCAGTGGTTTGCAACTTTACCCTGAACAACTACAGGACCCTGATAAAGCGACAGAGTATTTGCAAGAATGCTGTGGCAGCTCCAGAGATGAGTAACTTATTGCAGTGTGTTGTGCCCTGGCTACCCTTCACCACAGAGCTCAGTATCAGGAATCACCCTAAGGGGAAGAAGGGAAAGTAAGACCAACAGGTACTGTTGCCATGCACACTGCAGCTGAACCAAAGGAACAATCCGTGTTGGCAGCAGTCGCCCCTATACAGAAGAAGGAATCTAAGCCCAAATCAGTTTGCTTAGTGAAGGATGAAGAGGAAACAGGGCCCTCAGAACAGGAAGAAGAGTCAGGGCTAGAGATAATCACCTGATCCCTATCCCCAGGCAAGCTGCGAGATACAAGAACATATTTCAACCACCAGTCAGGTGAGCCCCACGAGACCTGGCTGCTCCAATGCTGGAATATTGTGCTCCACAATATGAAACCAGATGGTAGTGAAGCCAAGCAACTGGGATCCCTGTCCCTCCCTGGATGTGGGCATTGACAAGGGGACTGGGAAAAGGACAGAAACTCTCAGTCTCTGGAGGCAACTCCTGACAAGCACGAGAAAAAGGTATTCTCTCAAGGGTGATCTACTAGTGGAATGACATGGAGGAAAGTATATAGTACCTGAGAGAATTAGCTGTGCTGGAGGTAATCTGTAAGGATTCAAGTAACAAGCAGTCTCCTGTAGATCCAGATGAGGTCCCACGTATAAAAACCCTGTTGGGAAGTTTGTACAGAGCGTGCCATCGTCATACTCTAGTTTGTTGGCATGGATGTCAATAAAAGAACAGTGCTTCAGGTGACTACCTGACTCTGGCAATAAGAAGATCATCTCTTTTCCTCTTTACCAAGCTGCATCTCAGCTGTGGAAAGACTGTCCAAGACCATGCACAGCATCAAAAGACTCATTCAAGTTAGAGAGGAAATGTCCCATTCTCCGCTGGTATGGACCAAAGTCTCTGCCATTGGGAGAAAGCACCCCTCTGCTTAAGAGAGAGGAAAAGGACTGTTGGACCTATTGGACTATGTGGATATGATGGCCTGACACATCAGACCCAGGCTTTATTTCCCCCTGGTGCACAATGTACCCCGATGCCACCAAAATACATACAGGCAGAATCCCTCTTTCTGGGGTGACAGAGGAATCCCAACAGCTGACTGTACTGGAAACTGAAGTGAGCCTGACTGGGGATCCATGTCAAAACTACCCCACTGTTACTGGCCCAGAGGCCCCATATAACCTAGGTATAGATTACTTCAGTAGAGGGCATTTCAAGGGCTCTAAGGGGCATTGTTGGGCTTTTGGGATAGCTCTTGTGGAGAGAGAGGAAATTACACAGCTGAATACCTTGCCTGGTCACTCAGAGGACCCTTCTGCTGTTGGATTGCTGAGGGTCAAAGAACAACAGGTACTGATCGCTACCACAACAGTGCACTGTTGACAACACTGAACTGACGGGGACTCCATGAATCCCATCCATGAGACAATTCATGAACTGGAGAGCCAGGAAGTGGCCAGCAAGATTCGCTTACCCTTTAACACTCCTATACCGCCACTGCGTAAGTCTAATGCAAAGTGGAGACGGACAGTAGACTCTTGTGGCCTGAATGAAGTATCACCATGAAGTGCTGCTGTGCTGGACATGTTGGAACTTCAGTATCTACTGGAGTCCAAGGCAAAAAAGTGGTGTCACATTGCTAATGTGTTTTTCTCCATTTCTTTAGCAGCAGAGTGCAGGCCACAGTTTGCTTTCTCCTGGAGAGATGTTCACTACAGCTGGAACCAACTGCCCCAGGGGTAGAAACACAGCTCCACTGTTTGCAATGGACTGATCCAGATTGCACTGAAAAAGGGTGAGGGGCTTCAGAACACTTACAATACATTGATGACATCATCTTATGGAGCAACACAGCAGAGGAAGTTTCTGAGAAAAGGGAGAAGATAATCCAAATCCTCCTGAAGACAGGTTTTGCCATAAAGCAAAGGAAGGTCAAAAGACGTGCCCGTGAAACTCAGTTTTTAGGAGTAAATTGGCAATATGGACATCTTCAGATTCTAATGGAAACAGGGCTATGTCCTCACCAAATAGCAAAAAGGAAACAGGCTTTTCTAGGGGCTATGGGTTTTCAGAGGATGCATATTCCAGATCACAGTCAGATATGGACTGGCAACATAAAGGTGAATTATTTCTGGCTTAGGGGGCCCATGATGCCTCAAGTCACCAGGGAAGAGATGCAACATACAGATGGACCTGTGGTCAAGGGGTGATTTAGTCATGGACACTGTTTCCCAGGTTATCCGTAACTGTGAAAGATGTACTGCAATCAAGCAGGTAAAGCCTCTGTGGTATGGGGGATGATGGTCAAAATATAAATATTGGGAGGTCTGGCAGACTGATTACATCACACTGCCAAGGCAAGTGCTACGTGCTGACAACAGTGGAAACAACCACTGGACAGCTGGAGATGCACCCTGTGTCTCATGCCATGGACTGGAACACCACCATAGGGCTTGAAAAGCAAGTTCTGTGGTGACATGGCACCCCAGAACGAACTGAATGGGACAACAGAATCATTTCAGAAATTGCCTCACAGACACCTGGGCCAGAGAGCATAGTACTGAGTGGGTATATCATTATTTCCTATCATGCACCAGCCTCTGGGAAAACTGAAGAGTACAATGGACTGTTGAAAACCACATTGAAAGCAATGGGTGGTGGAATCTTCAAACACTGGTATCTACATTTAGCAGGGGCCACCTGGTTAGTTAACACAAGAGGCTCCACAAACAATTGGCTCTGCCCTATTAAAACCTCCACGTAACTCCATGTAATGTAGAAGCAGATAAAGTACCCATGGTGCATAAGAGGAATGTATTATGGAGGACAGTTTGGATTAGTCCTGCCTCAAGTAAAGGCAAATCTGTCCATGGGATTGTTTTTGCTCAAGGACCTGGCTGCACTTGGTGCGTAAGGCAGAGGGATGGGGAAACACAATATGTGCCTCAAGGGAATTTGATTTTTGGGTGAGAACAGTCTAAAATGTTGAATTGTATAATACTGGTTCTTGAATGATGCTGCCACTGTATGCCATAACTACCATGGACAATGAGTATGGAATACTCCAGATACACCAGTTGTGAACTCCTGATGCAGCTTGCAATCAGCCAACAGTACACCAGCCCTCCAGCCCTGGATGATACCTAGGATGAACAAAACCCACAGTCATGGAATGAATTCAACAGATATTTCTGAGGGATGGCCACTGACTCTGAAAGTGACACCTAGACGTGTGTGTGTGTGTGTATGTATATATATAGTTGGAATGTGCAGGATCTGGGCACGATGTAGACGGTATAGAATAACAGGTGGGTAATGTCCTGGTTCCATCCAGGACAGGGTTAATTTCTACAGTAGCCAGGAGGGCTAGTTATTCTATACCACCTCATGTCATATGGTAGGGGCAGAGAGGGCTCTTCCAGTTGGGGTAGTGTGGCAGCGGTTTGTGTGTTACCAGGCTCTGCATGATGAGCAATCGTGTGTGAATTGTTTGCCTCTTTCTTCTACACTGAGTCATTAGTATCTGCTGCTACTGTTTGTTTTGNTTTTGCTCAAGGACCTGGCTGCACTTGGTGCGTAAGGCAGAGGGATGGGGAAACACAATATGTGCCTCAAGGGAATTTGATTTTTGGGTGAGAACAGTCTAAAATGTTGAATTGTATAATACTGGTTCTTGAATGATGCTGCCACTGTATGACATAACTACCATGGACAATGAGTATGGAATACTCCAGATACACCAGTTGTGAACTCCTGATGCAGCTTGCAATCAGCCAACAGTACACCAGCCCTCCAGCCCTGGATGATACCTAGGATGAACAAAACCCACAGTCATGGAATGAATTCAACAGATATTTCTGAGGGATGGCCACTGACTCTGAAAGTGACACCTAGACGTGTGTGTGTGTGTGTATGTATATATATAGTTGGAATGTGCAGGATCTGGGCACGATGTAGACGGTATAGAATAACAGGTGGGTAATGTCCTGGTTCCATCCAGGACAGGGTTAATTTCTACAGTAGCCAGGAGGGCTAGTTATTCTATACCACCTCATGTCATATGGTAGGGGCAGAGAGGGCTCTTCCAGTTGGGGTAGTGTGGCAGCGGTTTGTGTGTTACCAGGCTCTGCATGATGAGCAATCGTGTGTGAATTGTTTGCCTCTTTCTTCTACACTGAGTCATTAGTATCTGCTGCTACTGTTTGTTTTGTTATCTCATTGCTGTTTCCAGTAAATTGTTCTTACCTCATCCTGTGGTCTTTACCTTTTGTGCCTCCAATACTCCTCTCCAGCCCACCATGGGTGGGGAAGGAGAGGAGGAGGTGAATGAGTGGCACATGGTTTGGAGTGTTCCAGTGTGAACATTAAATTGGGGAATACCATTCCTAAAACACAATATTAACCCTTCCAAATTCTGGCAGTACACTGCTTCATTCGTCTCCCACTTTTCTGTTGTCTGCTTGCATCCTCTGCACACATCCAGTTATTTCAAATCTCTAAGGGAATATTCCAGTCAAGAAAGCAATTCACTTGGAAATGAGTGTTTCACCAAGCATGTGTGTGCAGCTGCATAGCAGCTAGTAGTGTGCTATAAAACTCAACTCCCTTTTCCATGTTAACTACATATTTCATTTTCCCTCAGGAAAAAGAATAAAAAGTACAGTACCCTGGACCAAATAATAACCTGGTGAGCTAATTGCTCAAGTAGGACATGCTTCATCAAACACTGGGCCAAATCCCAGTAGTAAGTCATGTAACCCCAGCACCAACCCTATGACCTTCTTATAGGTGAATGGGCCTCATTGTGCCTCTCTCTGCTTAAAAAATGCACTATGCTGCACCACTACAATGCTTTAAACCAAATGTCCAGCTTGTACCACAGGAGCCTTCCCATTTCAGGCTTATTCCTAAATTTTTCTTGCACAATTACAGTCTCAAGAAAAAGAAAAACTTCACACCCCTACAGACTCTGAGAAAACCTCCCCACCCCACAAGAGGACTTCTAAGGCTTTACACAAAAAAAAATCAACTTTCTTTAAGCCACAGACCACTCATTCAAAGCAAGTGCTCCCCAACCCAACCATGCAGAACCACCATCGCTTTAGCATTTAAACATACACATGCAGTTCATGGAATAAATGCTGAGCAAAGTAAACTTGTCCTGGTCTGGGCTTTCCTCTGGAATCTAGTCCTCTGTGATTTTCTAGACTAATATCCAAAGCCTTCTGTCACACTGCCTTTTAACTTTCTTCAGCTGAAGGGCTTGGATACTTCCTTGAAGTACCTGGTTGAGTCATTAAGTCTAGATGGGCTGGATCCAAAGTCTCCTTGCAGCCTGCCTCCTCAACATACGGAAAGTCATTCATGTCCATTTCATCACTATTAAACGTATCATGCTGGCTCTCTTGCTGCTCTTCCAATGTCCTCCGGACCCTGCCCTCTGACTGTTCCACCACTTCCCCATCTCCTTCACTAATGACAGTCATGGGGCTGCTCTGGATGCGGTTGCGGACATTGTACTTGCTGCTGGCAGCAGACGGGGGTGTTCGTGAGCGGCCATACCTAGTGCCAGAGAAAGACATGCTCCTTGGCATCAGGCCCTCGCTCTTGGCCCATTCGCTCTTGCTGGGTGAGCAGCTGGCAGGGCTGTCAGAAAGGTCAGAGGAGGCATCTGTCTTTGTCCGGTGGTACCGTGGGTCGGTGTTCTTCAACATCTCTGCTGCAGACATTCGGGAACTAGTGTCACAGCGGCTCCCCTTCTTCAGCAGCAAGGCTTTGAAGTTGTCATTGCTAGTGCTGCTCTTGCGAACACTTCTCTGAATAGACCCGGCTTGCTTGAGGGTAGCTAAATTTGGGGAAGCACCAGTGGGAGTTACGGGGGGTGACGGAGAGTGGTTACGGGTACGGTCGTCTTCAGAATCTTTACGGCCAAGGACTTTCCTTTTGGATCTGAGTTTGAAACACAACAAAAAAAGGAGGACCAAACAAAAAATGAAACGTTTTACCTTCCTTAAACTCAGTTTAGAGGGACGACAATGAATTAAGCTAAAGCAGAGAGAATGAAACAGGAGAAGTAATCCAAATCTAAAGAATGAGTAAGAACACCACCAGAACTGTATAGGCATTAATGCAGGTATCAGAGATATAGGCTAAGTTTATTGTTCTTTTCTCTGCAAATCTGGAACAATGAAACAACTAAAACTGGCAATACTGATGTACAAAACACTTCAGCAAATTTAGTGAATCACGCTTTCAGGAGTCAGTATTAAACTGCTAAGACTAATGTGCTATAAGAATTTAGACTCAATGCCATTCCTCTGTTAGTTGGGGACTTGATTAAAAGTATGTAATCTGGAGTATACTGAGTTGTTTTGTTTCACTATTTCATCTCACACTCTATGTAGAATTAGCAGTGTAGTTTAGGTGCACTTTAGAAAAGGACACTGCAATGCACTGCTGCTGAAGATGGAGAAAAGGGAGTCACATTCTGGATTAAATGATTTGAAAAAAACCCCAAAACAACAACCCTCCCTAACCCAAATATTAAATAAATAGTGAAGCAAGTTTTCCAGCTTCTCTTAAGATACACAGACAAAATTCACAGTTATGTTGGTGCTCTGTTATTGCAATTGTTTGACTAAATGAAGGAGAGACCAACTTCCTGACAAGAAAGTTATCTTTCCAAATGAAAGGGTGGAGTGTTTTTCAATTTAAATGTAAAGTGCAAGGATAAAAACAATCATGGAACTGGGAATAAGTGGAAACTGGACTTCTATTGCTCCATTTTCACATTAAAAATCCTTAAGAAATGTACATGCCTGGTATCTGTAGCAAAGCGGCTTTGTTTGCTGACAAAGCAAGAATTAATTCAAAAAGACTGTATAAAGCCTAATTTTAAATATAGTATTTTAGCAGAAGTTTAAAACAAGTCAGAAAACTTGTAACAAATATAAGATTACCATGCTATAATTCCATATTAATTTTTATCGAGCATGTGTTCAATACATTCAATTCCCCTTGTAAAACAAGTTTCTACACTTAATGTGATCTTTAGCTTTACTTTCTTAAAAGCCTTGAGATTTTGCCAAAGCAAGTTCAAATGTTTTTATACATTGCATTAATAATTCAAAAAACTCCTGACAACAAAGTAGCAGGACACATCGGCTGAGTAGGTGGCAGCAACAAACATTGCCATAGATCTGCCAAGACTTTGGAACGATTTTGTGTCTCTTAAGTGGTGGTGAAGTTTATACATAGATCACTTATGATTCCCCCACAGGCAGCTGTACCAGCTGTTGTTTTCAGCAGCTGCTGCTGCCTCCACCTGTCTTTCTGGAAGAAGAATGTAATACCAATATCCATTCAGAGTGAGGATAAATGGACACCAGAAGAGAGAACAGAGATGAAATGATGACTTCAGTAGCAGCCTATGTACAAACCTTGTCTAGATTTAACTGTGTGTTAGTACTGTTGGCAGCAAGTGATTTTGGTGCTTGGATGCTCTGCGAGTCTGTATGTGAACATGTGTGTGCATTTGTTACAGGGAAAAGATTTTCCTTCATTAGGGTTTTGGCTGCCTATGGGTGTCTTTAAACACTGTAATGCTGGGGTTGTACTGCTGCCAAAATCCAAATTAAACTGAAAAGCAAAAAAGTAAAATTCAATTGCAAAGATCTGCAGGGCAAGACTTTGTTATCCTAGCTTGGATTAATCTGGTAAGACTCTGAATGCAGTGCAGAGCAGTCAGTTTGCTGTACATAAACAGCTTTTCTCAGTACATATGAATTATGGAAGAAACTCAATTTTAAAAATCAGATTTGGTTTTGGTGGCTTTTCAGACACAGATAAGGTATATACTCAAACAAAACCGCGTCTTAAAATTTAAGATAGCTCTTCCTGCCCTTAAGGCACATACCACTAAATTTCTTGTCTTACTCCAAAAGCACATATTCGAGAGTGCCAATCACTGAAATAATACCTTTTATAAACAGTGGGGTAAAACCAAAACCTTTGTTATTAATTAACAACCAAGGAAGATAGCGGCTCAAATCTAAAGCCAGCAAAAGAAAGGTCTTACTAACCAATGCGTCAAGCAGTTTTAACAGTGTCACATCCAGTTTCATTGTCCATTTTCCCATAAACTCATGAACTACACGTGTGTACATACACACAGGGATCCACCCTCTATCTGTATACATAATGGAGAAAGACTCCTGGCCAGAATATTTCACTCTAAAACCAGATTTGTCACAGCTCCAGTGAGTGCCATGCAACACGAATGCAACAGACCATTTTTAGAACAGCTCCTACAGGTCAAGTTCTAAGGGGTAACAGTAAATTATAAAAAGTTAGTATCATATATATGTAACTTTTGTAACAACTGAAAAGGAGTAATTTCAAAAATGAAAAAAAAAAAAAAGAGCATTTGCATTCAAAATGCTGTGGTCGACCAGCTCCCAGTCGCTCTGCCCGTTTCTCATTCCCGATGCAGAACTTGGGCACAGATCTAGAAACTGACTTAGCACCTGGATAAACCCACAGGACGCTGCTGAGCACATTCCGTGAGCAGTACAAGACAAACCCGAGAGATGGCGCTACCACCACACCCAATCTGGTCTACAGGCAAGGTCTGTGTGTGATTTTTAAATGGTGCACACGTTTCCTTTTGTGGTTTAAAGCTTTTATTTGCTTGGGTATTTTTGGCTTTTTCTTTATGAGAATCTAACGTGAACAGCACAAAAATCTAGCTGCCATTCAGGGTGATTTTGTTTTCAAGGGAAATGAATAATGTCATTAATAACAGAGCCAGTATTGCACATTTCATTCACGAACCACTTTGACACAAAACACCCGACCTCAGGCTGGATTATGGCAAACTATAATCCAGCGTTTGCCATATGTTTTGCCATATGACTGACATGTTGTGTTACTTGCCAGTTTCAGCCACGCTTGCCATGAAGCATTAGCGTTGAGCCTCTGTCCCAAACTGCACCATATAAGCAGCGAAGAGAGTAAAAAGAAATGGAGAAGAACGAGAATGAAAACAAAAAGATACACAGAAAAAGCAATAGTAGAGTTAATATGGCAGATTGAGAACAATACAATAACTACTAGATGTAACTTGGTATTTTAAGGGGCAAGATATTTATAGTGTAATCTACATTGGTTTAATCTGATAGTTTTAAATTCAGAATGGATTAAATACATTTGTACGACAATAAAAGGCAAGTTGTTTTCCTTATCTTTTTCACATATAGTCTTAATGGAAAGTTGATAAATATGTGCTTTCTGATAGAGGAATGACTGTTGCAATTGGGTGTTTCAGTAAAACAATGCTAAAACTAATTTTTGAGAGACCTACCGGACCTGATAGTATGGGAAGGGCAATTTCTGCAGTACCTGTGAATGGCTGCAAAAAGATCTTCAGTAGTCCTTGGTCTCGCTGGTGTTGCCACTCCATCCGTCTCTTCCCCATAACCACTGCTTGGCAGGAATGAACTATTTGCTGTGTCTGATTCAAACACCTCCACTATGCAGAAAGAATGAACAAAACTGTCAGTCCACTGTCCATACAACAGAAATATAATCCTGAAACTAGCCCTTCCTGCCTCTAAGGCAAAGCATCTGAAAGACTGAGTGAGTGCACCGTTGTCATTATTGTGATTTCAGATCAACACCTGCTTAGGAAAACAGCAGTGCATGAAATGCCTGGGTTTGCTCACACACACACACATGGAGAACAATACAGAGAAAATTAGTATGGTTTTCACTCAAATGCAAAAACAAAATTTGCAAAGCTAACTATGTTTTCATAGCATGCTTTAATACTAGCACAGTTAAAAATAAAGCATCATTTTCTTTCCACGTCTGCAAAAAAGAGAAATCAGAAAGTAATTATAAGAAATCTTATTAAGTATTAATCACAGCCCTGCATATTTCTTTAGTCTTTCAGTTGTAACAATTACAACAGGTTCTTTCCTTTACAGAATCCCACCTCAATGCTACGACTGCTATTCTCACTTCCCAGCTTCTTTAAAATAGCTACTGCTGCATCTGAGGAAGAGTCAGAGAAAAGAGACTCACCACTTTCGTTCTCTTGAGACAGAAGTCCGTCAGCGTTACTGCTGCTGTCTTGGCTGCTGCCTGAACTGCTTCCCTCATCAAAGGCGAACTGCTCCTCCTGCCTCGGTTCTTTTTGAACTGGTGATGCAGCAGGCTGTACCACAAAGGCATTCGCTCCCACTGTCTCAGAGAAGGTGAATCCAGCAGCTCCTCCCTCAGGAACCACGCTGCCAGAGTCCATCTCGCTAGAAGAGAGTCCATCTGTAAGACAATTTCTCACCTCCTCACAGTGTGCAAGCACAGTGTCTCTCTTAGTTGGGCTTGATGTGCTTCTGACAGTATCACTCACTTCAGCTGCTTTCTCCACTGTAAGATCGAACTGTGGAGGTGGTACAACAAGGAACAGTTTGGGTTTCTTTGAAATAGGAGGTGGTTTCTTGCTTGGCAATATGACCTGAATCTTGTCAGGAGATGTTGGTGACCCCTGAAGTGACATGCCAGAAGGGAGGTCTTCATTCTTCCCTGAAGACTCAGGTGTGTCTTCAGTAGCTGTCCTCAGTGCATCAGCTTCAGAAGACTTTTTTAGACCTACTGTGCTCACAGGCTTTTGATCAGTGTCGAGAGCAGGGGTGTTATCAGAGAGAATGAGAGGAGAACCCCGAGATAGTGTCTGAACTGCATTTTTAAATGAAGCGCCTTGAGTTTTCATTTCCTCATCACCTAAGCTGCTACTGAGTCTTAGTGAGAGAGATGGCTTTAGGGGAGACTGCGATGATGAATTTACAGCACCCTTCTCCTGAGAGGTGGTTTCAGAGGCAGATTCAGGTGACAGTTCACCTTCTGTCACTTTTTTCACAGATCTCAACTGCACCATTTGCAATGCTTTGGTAGTTACTAATGGCATCACAGGTCTTGATGCATCTTGCTTGTTGAGTGGCTGTTTAACTGGACTGTAGCAAGAATCCTCCTGGTTGCGCTTCTTGAAAGAATACTGTGGGTATATTGTTGCACCTTTTGTTAACCTGGGATCAAGAGGCGGTGCTGGTGGTGGGACAGTTAAGGGGCAAGGAGGAGGAGGAGGAGGAACAGGGGAAGAGAATGAATTGATGGAGCCTTCTTGTGGAAACCACGGGACAGTCTGAGCAAAGGAAGAATTTACATTCGCTTCTGGTGGAGGAGGGGGGAATGTGGGAGAGGCTGGCAACGGTGACAGATCCATGGATTCTGGAGGAGGAGGAGGAGGAGGAGAAAGTTCGGAGAAATGTGGAGGTGTTGGAAGAGGAGGTGGTGGAGGAGGTGCACCAGAATCTGGAGGACTTAGGGCGGGGTCCAATTTCTTCACACTCACACTCCCTTCAGTAGATGTATTTGAAGAAAGAGAAGTGGAGGATGAAGACATGGAAACTGAAGATAGAAGAGAGGATTTCCTTTCAGGCACTTTAGGTTTCAGCTTGGATTTTCCATTTCCTGAAGATGCAGATTTTAAAAGTACAGGCACTGGAGTAAGTGCAGTGGGTGTATTGGACTGGCTGGAGTACCCACTCGATGGCGATGTGACTCGGTGGGATTTTTCTGGAGAAGTGCTCTTTGGTTTCACCAGCCCACTGGGCACTTGTGGCACAGAAGCCCTTGAGCCATCACTGCAGTGGCTAATGCTGTAATCGCTGAGAGCAGACGATGTACTGACAGAATGGGTCACTGGGGATTTCACCTGGTCATCTGTCACTGCGGCATAGTCGCTGTAGTAGCCCCACTGGTCAGCATACTCTGACTTGATGCTACTTGTTTCACTCTGAGAGGGAGTGACTGTGCAGATGGAGTACAGGTTTGGAGCAGTGGTGGACATCATGCTGCTGCTTGCACTGACGGAGCTCTGGCTGCGGGAGCGCAACACCCAAGGATCCTCATAATCACTGGAGGGGCTCTGGGAAGGGGAGCTGCCGTTTTTGCACTTGAGATTCAACTGCAAAGAATGCTGGAGGGTGGCAATGAGGGTTTCATCAAGTACCTGTCCACTGGATTGGACTTTTTTCTTAGGCATCCTTCTGAGTGAGTCTGTTCTGGATGGCGGCAAAGGTGGTTTCTTGGCCTTTTTCAGAGAGATGTTTCTTGCAAGAGATTTGTCCCCTTGGCCTGACTGCTCATCCTGCTGTTTCTTCTCCTTTCCTTCAAAGACATTTATCACACTGTCTCTGGGGTTCCCAAAACCATTAGTACTATTGCAAGGCATGTCTGACTTCAGTCCAGAGTCCATATGCATGGAACTGTAATAACCATCATGGTCCACAGAATACAGAGAAGTACAATCATCCCTGACTGACGTCCTCTCCAGGCTGCTGCTGCTCAGGTTGCTACCAGGAGTGGCACAGCCTGGTGTGGTACAAACCACCTTGTGTGAAGGAGTCTCACTATTTTCTGAAGACTTGTACAACCAATGCTCCGTGCTGTTCACTGCTGCCTGTGCTCGCTCCCCAGAATAGCTAGATTCACTCCTACCATCGCTGTCCTGGGAAGGGTTTGGCAAAGCAGAATTGCTCCTACAGCTGTAGTTCATGGTCTGAGGCCCAGCCTCTGCATTCGCAGGAGTGCTAAGAGAGACAGCAGAGTCACCAAGAGAAAGCATTATGACAGTATTAGATGGGATGGTATCTGAAGTCTGTGAGTGACGTGTGGAGCTACTCTCACTCCAGTTACCACTTGAAGAATGGTGATCTTCTTTCCCACTTATTGCACTGCTGGTAACAGGATTGTCTCTTGAATTTGGGTAGGCAACAGAGCTGTTGATTTTATTATCCAATGATGCAACACTCTGGGCAGCATGAATAATGATAACTTCTGAGGAGGATGACAGTGTTGCATTGGGTATGATGCTCGTTGAGTAGGTGGCATGAGGTGATACCACACATGCTGGGCTTGCGGACTTCTCACTGTCACTGCTTCTCACCTCTTGAGACTTTGGCCTTGATAGGGTCCCCGTCGTGGGATTATTCCTCAGATGCACAACACTATCATCCACTTGCAATTTACTTATCTGGTGAGGTAAAGTGCCAGCAATGTCTTCTGTCTGCCTAGAGATGCCCTGTGTCTGGTCTAAGGATTGCAGAGACACTCTTGCACCAACCCGAGGCAAGCTGTGAAAACCTATGTCACTATTCTGGCGAGAAGAAAATATAACTGCAGCAGAATCACTCATCACTGACATGTTTCCAGATGAGCTGGAGAACTGAGACATCTGAGCAGCAATGCCTTGTCCTTTCTGTGCTCGTATTCTTCTCATTGAAGGGGGCACAACTTTAACTTCCTCCGTCTGGCAGCTGGTGTCCTTGGTTTCTGAGCGCTGCATCGCAGAGCGATAGCTGTCTAGTCTCCCTAGTGTGGAACAGTGATCTGGGACATACATCGAATGCCCTCGGAAATCACTTTGGCCAGTGCCAACTGCTGGAGTCAAAATAAAATAATTATTTCTTGAAGCACAAACTTGCATCCATCTTCTCACTCATTTAAAAAACAAAACCCCTCAGCAAACTGCTCGATCCCCACGCTCCTGCAGGTTATGCCTTCTGAAGAAAAATCTGCAACAATGGATTCTGCACAGGCATTGTCTGTTTTCTGCATTTCTCTTCCCTTTTTCCTTATTACGAGGAACCTTCTGCTTACAGAATCCTCTGTGTTCCTGCTGCACATTTGACCCATGAAATCCTCTGTTTATGACATGGTAATAATTTCCATAGTAATCAGTTATGTCAGAAACCAAGTAGCACTGTTTGACTTCCAGCAGGCAACGCAGCAGGAACAGACAAAAGCCTGAGAAACGTGAAGGGTGTTCCCATGCTAATGCTTCATGCAATAAAGAAAAGGGGAAGGAAATGTGGAGACCAGTATGAATAAAAAGATCTGTTTTTTTGTAACTATTACATTTCAGGAAAATAAAAGAATCAGGAGACAGAGATAGCTCTCCATGTCCTGTGGTTTGTCTGAAAGAAGGCTAGCACAAGGAAACATGCATTGTTTTACCACAAATAATGCATATGCTATAACAGCACTTAAATAAACATCCAACACCGCAAAGAAAACCATTAAATAATAGTTCTCCTTACAAACTGCTTTCTAGTTATCACACAGGAAAAACTCTTAAGAAGTGGGGGAAAGCAGGTGCTAATGGTTGCCTCATCCTCAGCACCATCAAGAAACAAAAAAATAACTGTGCTTTTTCTCAAAGAAAGAATAATAATACATTGGCATAACGCCCCTCCCCACAACTTTGAGGACAACAGAAAACCAGGTTTAGCTAAAAATATAGTTATCACTTGGTCAGTAGAAAGGACTCTAGGGCATTCTTAAATTTACCATTTTACTGGTTGATGTCTTTTAAAATCACAAACTAGAGCACTGCTTTAAAATAGTCTGTGTAAGGCTGCTGCTTTTAAATTCAGTTGCATTGCTGTATAAATAGCAACAGAGAGGCAGGCATGCTGGTAAGGATGCTGTGTATGTCACTGCGGGGGGAAATTGGTTATTTCAAGTCTCTGCCTTAGTCTCAGGAGTAATGAAGTAGCACGCCTGATAGGACTGTTCTCCTTTCATATTTACTATATGGAACTGCATTGGGAGGATAGGTATTCTTATCATGCAGCTTTAAACACCACTTAAAGGACATTTAATTATTCTTGGTAGGCAATAGAGGCATTCAGGATAAGAAAAAGAGGTCTCTGAAAAAGCTACAGTTAAAGCAGCACACACAAAAAAGACTGTTTACTTCTTTCCCCCAGGCATATAAGTAGTCTTTTAGCAGCTTGAAGCCTAGTTAGTTTGCTTTGTGGAGACTCTCTTTCTCTCATGAAAATCCAGCCTCTTTTTGCTTTGGGTAGGATTGCTGAAAAACTAGATATTCAGATGCTGGCAAACATCTTGGATAATCTAATACAAGATACTGTCATAACAGATGGACTATGCAGCCAACCAAGAAAGGAGTTTGCATATTCTGTATACAGTTATTAAGAACTGTACATTAAGAAAAATAATTATACTTTCCAGGTTTGGTTTTTTTGGGTTTTTCCCCCTATAGAATCAGTGTACCCCTTTGCTTGAGAGAGAAAAAAAATCAAAGTAGACATTACAAATGTTTCTGGAACCACATCACTGATAATAACTGTGAGCCAATTAAAAATACCCAGTAACAAAAATCTGCATACCAAGATATAAAAATAACTGAAGAGATGGGGTATTTTTCCACTTCTGCCACACACATGCACACCAATACACACACGCACAAACAAAACAGGAGGATGGGGCTGCTGGAAAACGAAGCTGCCAGCACTACAGCTAGCATTTAATGCTGTCGCACAGTGACCTGTGGCTGAGAGCACCTCATTTCTGTATGTTATAAGTCTGACTCACAGAGGAAGCTAAATGCACTCTGTTTCGCACGCTGCGCAATGCAGATGGGTGGTTTATGCTTGTTTAAAATGTTACTGTTAGGGAAGGTAAATGGCAAAGTGGGACGATGCTAGACTTGCCAAGCTCCCCTTTTCCTCCTTCCAAAATTGGGAATGCTTTTATTGGGACAGACTGCCCACGGCAAATGCACAGTGATAGCTGAAATAGAAAATTAATGGCCCTATGTCTATACGACACTGGATAAAAGCCATCAATGATGGTTGTATCAAAATGCCTTGGGGAACAGATCCCGCCCCATTCCTTGGCACACATGCCCCAACAGACCCCGGAAACTGCTGACTGGTCCCAGCCACAGCAGTGCCAGAGGAGCACACTAAGAAGAGGGTAGCATGAACAACCAACTGCAGGATGCTGCTGAGAATGAGTGTTAGCCCTGTGTTACCAGAATAGATGTAATTTAGGGTCCACCCTAATACGCTCTGGGAAACTGCATAAATTGACTCAACACTCACTACTCCAGGGAAGCCTGTCAGGGTAAGCATTTGCACCAATGAGAGGTCTCTTATAGTTAGAAATGATTCAGAGCCCAAATAAATACAGCATTCAGAGAGAACAAGATAGCCCAGCCTCAGAAGTATAAAATACAGGGCCACATCCTTCAATCATTCTATGGAATATGATAAAGGGAGAGATATTTCATGGTTATTACAAGAACACAACTTTGAGGTTTTAAACATTTTTTTTGTAGAAATGCAGCATATTCTGATATTGTTTCAGGTTTGGTTTTGGCTTTACATGTATGCACAATCTCATGCAAAGCCGTGAGGATTTACTTGCCCTTTATAATAGAGCAATTGGTCTTTTTACAATTCTGTTTCCTGAAGACAGACAAGAGAAATCTGCAAGGGAAAATGGTTCAAAGAACCAATCAAAGGAACATTTAAGACTCAGGTATACTTTTAAAATGTTGAGAGGTTTATGATTTTGGTGGAATTCAGAGGAGGGTAGCGAGGACACTGTATTTGCAATTTACAAATGCAATGTAAAGTCCTCCCTAGCTTCTTGACTAATACTGAAAAGCAAGGATTTTCAAAAACCCTTATAATCAAACCACCTTTGTTGGTATTGCAACTAGAAGACAAACAATCCAATTCTAAGGGACAGCTCAAACCCTTTAATTGACTATCACACTAATAACGCTACGTTTCTCCGAAAACATTTGCTTAAATAAATAGCAGTCAGAAGACAGATTTCTACTACAACAAAATTCTTGAAGTGAATCAGAGCTTTTAAAGAATAAAGGCCATGTAGCTATCTAGTTGCAAGGGTGATGTCTGAGCAGACAGCAGTAAAAAATACTGCAGAACTAGACATCAGGTTACAGATGCTGAATGCTATGAAGTCAGAAGTGGCTGCAAACTGGGTGTGTGATAAATGTGGTCCAAAGTAATTATCATGTCTGTATTTTGTATTATCCTGTGTCCACCAGCTCTGCAGCCAGTGCTATGTCCACCACAGGGGACCTGTATCTACACTTTTTTCTCTATTGTTACCCTACAATGCTAAAGGCAGCAAATGCTGTTTCCTAATACACAGGTTCAGTGCAGAGTCCAGCAGCACATAAAGAACTGGTGCACTCAAAACACAGTGAATAAATCTTGCATGGAAGCACAGAGGAGAGGTTCAACTGGTTATTTTAGCTCCAAGTGCTTAGTCAAAGATAGGCATGCGTAGGTTACAGCAGTTCTCCCTGACTCTAGTAGTTACTAGTGTTGCTCACTGGAGATGATGGGGACTGAGACAGACTGCAAAATTTGACTGAAAAAAGAAAGTGTCTGTATGTAACGCCTAGGGTCAGGTACTAGCTACTAGAAGACTCCCTGTGACTCCAGCTGATATGCTGGCACCAGCAGCTTGCTGCAAAGAATCAGACAAAAGGTCCTCTGCACTGAAATGAGCACAGAAAACTGAGGGTTCGAGAGCATAAACAGTACGTGTGTTCATATCACGAAGTACATGCTTGTTTCAACTAGCATATAGAAGCAATCTCTCTTCCCTTCTGACTAACCTTTTCTAATACAAGCACTAGTCTCTTATGCCACAGGCACATTCCTAAGAATCGCTGCTCTCATTGCGTTCCCATGACCCACCTAGCAATCCTCCTCCAAACCTGGTAACCTGGCCAAGTCACTATATGCAGGCACCACAACTACCAGTGTTACAAAAAAATCCCCAGAGATTTTACCCTAGTAAAAACATACCAAATTATTTTAATAGGCACTCAACAAGATACAAAACGAGTACATATGGCTCATGGTAATTTCAAGGAATTTTCACTGTGCTCCATGAGGCATCTGTAATCTCTGAGGGGAGAAAAATATTGCAGAGAATCCTGTGATATTTTTCAGTATTGTCAGATAAAAAAAAAATCTTGAATGCTTGCACATATCATTGCCACTGTAAAAGGGAAAATTCTGATTAAAATATAGGCAATTTATGTTTTCTTGATTCTGTTCATTCTGTACAGCCTCTGCTAGAATTTATATTCCTGGCATCTGTCTCTTTCATCCCTGTGAACACTCTGATCTATGGATGAATAGTGCTGGAAACATACAATGTTGAAAAAGTACAGCTATAAAACAAGTATGAGTTAAAAGGCATAATAACTCTGAAAGAGAGAAATTATCTCCAAAGACTGCTAAAGTTGCAAACTGAAGCAGGTGCAGAATTACTTCGCTAGAACAGCTGAGTGTTTGTGTGGTATTTCTGTAGGACCACTGCATATCTGAGACTCTTCTTACCTGTGGGTCCTGTAACTTGAGTGACTGCTAATCCTGGAGGGACTAACTGGAAAAGAGTATCGATTAAGAGGAGTCTTCAGTAGAACAGGTGAGTTCCCAAAGAAGAGAAGGATTTAGTTGCCCCCATGTTGCTGAGATGGAATTGCTTCCTCTCAGGCATGTCAAAGGAGAAGCTTCTACAGTCCCAAATGACACCTGCGACACCAACTGATACCACTAGGCTTGAGCTGATACCACTTTCTTGAGCTAGGCTGCAAGAAAACAAATGAAAAACTGACAGTTCAGGTGTCAGTCATACCTATCCTGATGACTGACCCAAGGTCCTATATATAACAACTCCTTCTGAGCTACTGAAAATGTAAGGTAGGGAAATAAGACGAAGAAAATTGTATGAGGTCATTATTCTGACCCTTTGAACCCTTAGAAAAAAGAAGCAGATGGAGAAAAAAAATCAAAGAGCAAAAAAGCAATATTATGAATTCCATCTTAAGACAGAAAAACAATATTTAAATAATTCAAAGAAAGTACACACAAATCATAAAATTAGAAGACATTTTTGAAAACCAAGAGGACAGAAACCTTTTGTTTGATTAAAGAAAAGCAAAATGTCTTTCCAAAGAAGAATAAATCAAACGGTGGAAAAGTTGCAGATGTTTTCCTCTCCCCTGCTTTGTTGAGGTGGTTTATTTTTGGTATAAGAATTGTGGTGGAACTGATACTCAGGTCTGGGACCTGCTCCTCCTGCAAGACAGGGAGGGAGTTTGAGACTGCACTGATATGGAGCTCTGGAGAAACACAATGAGGTTAACTCAGTATCTTCACAAAAAAATTAGTCTGAGCCAGACCCTAGAGCACTGACACAGAGAAAGGACCAATGAAACGTGAAGACACTTTGCCGCCTTTATTTCACCTAGAGAGTTGGAAGACGTGAAGGGAGCTCATGATAACCAAGAGCCAAGAAACGAGCAAGACCTGCAACAGACTTTCCCAGAGAGGGGATCATCTCTACCAAACTTCTATTTGGGAATCATCTTTTTGCCCAAGGGGAGAACACAGGTTTGCATATAAGGTACCATCTGAAGACAGTTAGAGGCGATGGACAATGGCAACACAGAGCAGGGAAACTGAGAGCACAGAAATGTGACGTAAAATATAATCTCAAAGTTTCCTGCCCTTTCTGTAGTTTTGATCCAATACTGACTCTCATTAAATATGTATATAATATTTGTATTCCATAAGACAATTAAGGTAATTCAGAAGTATGCAAAATTAATTTTTTTCATTGCTGCATTTGGCAGAAAGAACAACGCTTTGCCTTCTCTTACTTTGGTGTCACTGCTAAATAGTACTGAGAGGGTTCCGCTGTTAAAAAACAACTTCAGAAAATAACTGCCATCTCTAAACTGGAAGACATCTCATTTTCTTACTCTATCTCAGAATCCCATCTATCATGTTGTATTTTATTTATGCAGAATTTTTTATGCAGAAGTTTCCAGTCTATGCAGAGACTGGTTCGTTGCTAGAAGACACCTGTGAAAACACAATTGTATTACAACACTGAAAAGTAGGAATATTTAAAGATACTTTCAGCACATGGGTGCAGTTAATGTTTCCTTTCAGTATGTCTGGCTAAATTCTATGAGGATACCATGTCCACTGACCTCAGGTCAGCAGTCAGTGCAGGCTCTCTCTTCTGTTTGGTCTTTTCTGCTCCAAAGGAGCCAAAGCAGGCAGGGGAGAACCCCAGCAGCTTGGCCTGGCAGAAGTTCTTCCAGGCTCTCTCACAAGAAACGAAAATAGTTCAAGCCTGGTTGAAGCTTTGAGGTTCTCTCAAGTTTCTGCTTCCTTCTGAAGAATAAACAAGAGGTAACAAGAATGTGCTGTATGTATTGGTTATTTAGCCTGCACGCAGCAACTCTGGTGTACCAAGGGGTTTTAATCTTTGTGTAAATATTATAGCCGTTCACAGCAATGCCTTAGGGGAGAAACAAAGAGATTTATTCAGCTGAAACCACAGGGAGAACGTCAATACGCATAATGCAATTGCTTGATTTGGAGTTTAGTCCGGATCCGTGTTCCGATCAAATGAACTGTGGAATGTTTTAAAACGACTCGTTGTTTGTTTTGGGACAGCGTAAGAGAAATAGGGAATGGACTGCTACAGAAATATTTGCATAGTGACAGGGGAGAAAAGGCAGAAAGAACACTGCACAGGGATGAGGGAGACCTAATGTATTCCCAGCCTTGCCAGAGGCCTGGCGGGTGACTCTGGCTAAGTCAAGTCACTGCAGCATGCCTGGTTTCCCCATGTATCAGATGAAGACACTATCACTCTTTTAAGTGCACTTTGTTTCTAGCGGTGAACATGCTAACAAGGATGGATGCTGCTGTCAGAGAGTTCTCTTGGCACACGTTTTGGAAGACACACAACCAGCACGGAAGCAATATGAAGCTCCTCAGACAACTTCTGCCACAGGGCAGGTGGCTGAAGACCTATATGCCTGCAGGCTGTGGGCTGGAGAACCATCCAGGCAGAGCACCTGCAGTGTGATAGACACTGCCAGCCCACAACTTAAAATAGAAGGCAAGGAAAACCTCCAAGCAGCGCAACATGCAATGTGCGCAGCACAGAGGTGAAAGACCAAAATCAAGGAATAAAACCTGTCACCCTTAGTGAACAGATTGGCAAACATTACAAACTTTTGAGATATCAACTGAAGAATTTTTTTTAGGACAGATGGCAACTGCATTCTCAGTTTACTCCACCAAGTAAAACTACAGTTGATGTTTTCAAGCATTAAACACCTGTCTGAAGTGGTCACAGATGTAACCGCTAAGTTTTGTAAATGCTTTATTGAGGCAGAGGACTCCCATGTCTCATTACAGATGCTGAAGAAGGACAGTTACCCTCACAAATTGCTCTTCTTGTAATTGTCTGTCTTCACTTTCTCTATGCCTGGCCCTCTAGCCCATGTCAAACCCATCCACACAAGTTATGTATTTTTGCTTCTGTTTCTGAGAAATCTAGACAAAGAACCAAGAATTGAAAACATAATTAAAAAATAACCAGATGCAAAATGCAAGGTAGTAGAACTTACTGAAATCATCAATATATGGGACAATTTCACACATAAAGCACCAAAATTATGTTCTGCTGGTCTATTTTAAAAGACATTCTTCCTCTACTGGGGCAGGGGCACATAATTTGATCTGTGAAGTTACCATTTGGGAAAAACTGAATAACAGAATTAACTTTTTTTAAAAAAAGACACAAAAATCATCAGATTTAAATTAAAGAGTTCTGCAAAGGTGTCTGAAAAGTCTGCAAAAAATGAGACTGCTTCAACAGTTTTGCATTCACATTTGCTACTAAATGTGAAAGAGGACTGCCTGAGGTAGTGTAAATCTGACCAATTTTCCTTTGCAATATACGCAATAGCTATTAAGCCCACGTAAATTGTTTCCAGTCAAGTAACACTTATACTTTTAGGGTCATCAATTAGATCAAAACTGAACTGAAAAATACGCTGACGCCATTTTTCAAAAAAACTGATGCAATTTTTGGCAGATTCAGGGAGTAATTTTAAGTAATTATTCTAATACAGTAATTAATTAGTAAGGAATTAATTCTAAGTAATTATTCAGAAGCCAAAATGCCTGACAACTTCAGTCTTGCTTCTGTGAACATCCTGAAGAAGAGTACCAAATCTTAAGGAAAGCATTAAAGCCCAGAAACCTTACATCCCTGCAGATTTTCATTGCGCCAGTACACCATTTTCCAAACACCCTATTCCCTTTAACAGATGGAAGTCAACAGATAAAAGGTCCCAATTTCCCAATGCAAGAGGTGGCAAGGAGGCACACGCGTATTTGGAACTGTAATAGGCTATCAGACTGTATTGGTTTCATGAGCACTGGTAATGTTATTAGTTGAGTAATGATAAGCAGTGACAATGAACAATGAATGGAATACAGTTCTGATGAGCCATACCTAGCTCCTTTTGTATGTTGTCAGGGATTCCTGTAATAGTCTTTCTCCTTTTGACTTTCTTCGGCCGTCTTACCACCGTGTCTGTGTAAATTAGAGACCGCCGAATGCTGGCCTGGCGGTCGAAATTCTCCCCTAATACATGGTAGAACAAGCAAAGCAACATTACTTCCAAGCACACTGACATCATGCACTTTCTTCCACTAGTTTTGTTGTAGAAATGGGAAAAAAGGCATTAATAAATGATGTTAGCTTGGTCCTACAATGAAGGTTTAAACTGAAGGAAGATACAGCACATTGCCACAGTAAGGCTTTAGACACAAATATCCACCACACAGTACTGCACGTTTTAAACAGAATTTTTACTTCCTGAGCCCAGTCCAGATTTGGTGAGACAAACTCTAATTCCACAAGCAAACAGAACCCTTGCTTTAATTTGGCCCTTCCCAGGTTTTTGGGTGGTTATGTTATTTTAAAGTAACAGGCTGCAGAAAAAGCAAATCTGCTCATGAAAATAAAAGATCACAACGATTTATGCAGGAACAGACATTGTAATTGGCAAAAACTATTATGTCTTTGCACAACTCCATCATTAAACCCCATGAGACTCTTCTTTTTCATTCCAAGTTGCTCTGAACCTGTCAAGTGTACCACATTTCTGGTTGTGATCTTTTAACACGAATACAAGTAAGTAAAATGGAGCCCACAGAGATCAAACTGATCTTGTGGACTCATAAATATTTCAGAGTGAAAGCTGCTTAAAGTTGAAACTTTACAGATGATTATAAAAATAAACAATGCCAAGAGCTGAAAAAATGTGTGTCTAAGTGCATGTTGCCAGACAAAGCCTTATGATGACCATGTGCTGTATCGTAACGGGACCCAGAAGCACCACTATCATTAAGCAGCTTTTCTTTAGGAATTCACTTTTGTTTAGAGGTTCATAATTTGGCCATTTTACTAGTAGTAAGATAAAGCTTGCCCTACAAATTGTGAGCTAATTCTCTGTCACTTCTAAAAATCAAATGACTTACCCCCATAGCTCACTTTTAAGTTTCCCTTTTAGAGGAAAGCACTGCTAAATATCCTTTAGATGATCCATTTAAAACTTATAGGCAGAAAACACTTGATATATATGTATATGTTTTTTACCTTTGTATACTTTGTTTGAAAATTGATGACCAAATTATTTACCTCTAAGAAGTGATTAATGCACAGTAACGAATACGACATAAATATTATTCCTGGCTGACTGCACATCTATATGATGTGTGTCGTGCAAACAGCACAGAAAACCTCATTACCTCTATAACAGTTAAAGATGAAGTCACATATTAAAGTATAGCATGTGGACTTGTGAAAATGCAAGGAAAAAGTGTAGCAACTTCATTCACCATGTTGTAAATACAAAGACTCTGACTCTGTTTGACTGTAGCCTTGACCATGAACGGCACCTGTGCTAAGCAGCATTCTTGAGGCCACAAAGAAGTGCCAGTTTCATCTAAATTTTGGACTGATTGAAGTCAGGGCAGATTAAGGGAGAAGGAATCCCACGGGATCTATACAATTTGGAGCTATGGATCCCACTGGTTTAGAAGAACCCTGAAATACTGAGACAGACTATCCACTGTTTGGGGAGTACTAGGATGTTAGGATCCCTCTGTGGCCAGGGTCAGGACATTAGATTATCCTGTCATGCAGGATAATGATAATTCTAGCCACACTATAATAAATCCAAAGAATTTGAAGGAGAAAGTTTTGCATCTCTGAATATATCTTCATTCATTCAAAGGCCAACAATTATGCCAGAGATGGTGAGTTGTGTTAAATGCCCTGCAATAAAACATACGTGGCAAGCAGAGGCTGCAAACAAGGAGAGAGACTTTTATGTGAAGCCTCAGACAGCACAAACCAGATGGCCACGGGGAAATGTTACTCATCCACAGTAACTTCTTCCAATGAGCTACCTAAGAGCTAACTCAACCAATCCATCTTGAATGACTTCTAATAAACAAAGGCCACCTTGCAAATTTTTAAAATGTCAAAGTAGCAGTTTCAATGAAATCCAACAAGCAAAATCAGAATGTCTCAGTCTTTTTTGGCCTTTTGCATTGTCATATTTTTCATTTTAGAAAATATTGATGTTAATGTCAAATAAATTTTACACATTTAAGAATACTGTTCTCCTTCCATTACAGGTTTGTCACAAATCATCTAGGTGCTACTTATACACTTTATTCAGTTGTCCCTCATGCAGTATACTCAGTTTCCTTGGATCCTTTGAAAATATTTAAGTATGTGCTTAAATCTCACTGAAGCCACTCAAGGTGGACTCCAGCAGATGCTTAAATGTTTTGCAGGATCCAACCTGGCACTGACCACCTCCACCATTATCAGACTCCTCCATCTGGAAAGAAAGTTAGTTCCGCAAAACCCACAAGAACAGACACCATTATACATCTTTTAAGCCACAGGATATGTAAAAGCAAAGACTGGTCACCACTGAAAATTCAGTCCAACCCCTTCCAGAGTAAAGGCCAGAACAAAGCTCAGCCCAGGTACTCCCAAAGACTGAAACTACTTCCAAATCTGGATGTCTAGCCAGCAGTTTGTCAGCCTAATGCAATGCCCCTGCACCTTCAGGCTACCCAACAGATTTTTACGACTACTGTATTAGTTGCAATCTGTTCACTGAAGAGCCTGAAAACTGAACTCAAGGAGGATTTATTGCACAGCCACGTGAGAGGCCACTGTACCAGAATCATTAGTAATGCACTGCTGAAAACATCATCAATTGCCAGCAGCCTCTTCAGAGGTCAACCTTTTATTTCATGGCAGGTGTAATAACATGGAAGTTTTTGACTTCTTTTCTGGGAGAGCAAGAAAAAGAGCATGTGAAGGAAAAAGCCAAATCCAAACAAAAATCGTCAGTGGCTTGTTCCATAGCATGTTGAACAAACACAACAGAAATTTTTATCAGTTTTTTTTCTTGCCTCATGCAGTAACATAAGGAACTTCACAAAATAAAATTACTTGGTGTGTAGGAGAGCAGAGGAGAGAAGCAGATTGTGACTTTTTAAAAAGGAACAAGGATAGCAGTTTTTTGTGTATGTTGTGTGTGGCTCATGTCGCTTGCCTTGTTCCACAGTAGCAATATAATTATTTCAAGGGAAAGGATATGGTGGATCCTGGAGACCAGTCCACATGCTGCAACAGCAGTTTTCATTTATTGCCCACCCCCCTTTCTATCTCTTCTCATTACTGTGTTTATAAGGGAATAAATGCTCATCCTCACACCCCAGAAAGGTGAGGTATAATGCATGAGCACCATTTCAATCAGGGAAGTTGAGAACCACTGAGTTTTTTCAGTGGTAAGGGAACAATTCAGGGAAGAAAAGGTTTGCTATGCCAGTTGAATTATGCTGGTTGAAGTCACAAGTGTAATTTATCCAATGATAACACTCCCAATGATGCTGAATTAAATCTATAAGTTATTTGATGCTTTTAGTTCATTCTTCTTTCCATCTGCTTTCTTCCCCTATATATTTCACAGTACGCAGGGTTATTAAATCAAACAGTAAATTACTGTTTCTCTAAGTACACCCTGTTCCTGCTGTCACAATATCTAAGCCCTACTCAAGCTTATTGATTATGTCAGATTATCCATTGTTCCCATAACTTGGCCTTCTGCAACTGTATCCTGAATTCCCTAGATAATGCCAACTGGCCCAGCAGCATTTCAGCACTGCGTTTATTTTCCTTCTATTAATTTTCCAAAGGGAGGGTGTTCATAATTTTCTACTGTCTCCATGCTGTTTATTTCTAATATATTTTGTCATTTAAAGAAAAAATTCTAGTTGATTTCTCAGAGCCTGAAGATCTTTGCTACAGAAGTCCTGCTCCTATACTATTGAAGTATTTAAATACCATTGAATAATACTATTTAAAATGTTAGTTTATAAAAATATAGGTGAAAAAACCAAGGAAACAGAACCTAATTTACTTTCAAAACAAAGCCAAAACTTGCAAGCCATTGATTGTCAGAGTATGCATGGAGTCAGAGCATGCCATATGGCAATTGAAATAAATTGGATGTTGAATATCATCCTGGTGTTGGCAGGCAAGCAGTCAGTTATTTGAATTAACTAATAACAGACAATCTTGATGCTGAGCAGAAAAAGAAGGATTATTAAATTGAAGCGATTAATTCCATCTTTCACAGAAATTCTATTTTAAACACAACAATGTATCTATTCAGCAGTAGGCTTTAATGTAATTTAGTTTCAACAGAGTGAGAGTTCTGCAACTGCAAAACCAAAGAGCATTTTCAAAATGAAGGGTTAATGAACAGTTCATAAGAAGAAAATGTGGACTATGACTATGTAAGTGGAGTAACTTACTAAGAGTCTTGCTCAAAAGTGTAGCCTTAGTAACTTCTCCTGTTCTAACCCTACTCTCCTTGACACTTAAACCTCTTGTTGCTGATAAAAGTAAGACCCTAGAGGTTTTTCTTCACTTTTTTAACAGTCTTGGGAATGCAGAAGTCCTCGATCACTTTCCTTACACAAAATTCCTAGAAGAAGATCCTGAAATATCATCAGCATTGGGTAAAACATGATTTTCCATTACATATCATCAGTGCAGTCCACAGCAAAACACTGCTATTTCTCAGTACCCTTCTTGTACTTCATGAATATCAAATGCCATTTCAAGAGCACATAGTGCAGACTATCTCCATTAATGATAATTTTAAGGGATTTTGATGTTTCCTAATTAAGTTCAGAGATACACTATAAAACACTGCTTTCACAGAAAGGTGTGGTAATTTAAAATTAATGCATCAAATTGATAAGTGTCAAAATACTAGCCAATTGTATGGATCCCCTTTTATCCTTTCCCTCCCTCATCAGGGTAATGCAATTACTGAAATTAAAAGCCTACCAGTCACATTAATAGGAACCACATCTGTCTGAACGGCTTGTGCTTGTTGTCGCATTTTCTCTTCTGGCGTTGGCAGTGGGAGTGACTTAGTCCAGTTGGTTTGTGTGTTGATATCTGACAACTCATTTGAAGCTGGACTTTTAGGCCTTCTGATGGTAATAAGCTTTTCTTCTTCAGGGGAAGAGACAGGACACTACAAACAGAAGTACATGCAACAACATAAGTTTACTACAAAAATAAAAAGGGAAGACTATGATATCACTAAGGTGATGCTGCTGCAGTCAGCACAATGGCTTGTGAAGCAAAACACACTCACAAATATCACTTCGACCTACATAAAGAGCAGTTTTAAAAACACGTGTAAAAAAGTAACACACAACAAAACACCTAGTGCCTTTATTCCAGATATCTGATCACTTTAAGGAATAAATATCTATTAGAGAGAAAAGAGTGGTCCTGTGCATAGCGAAGTACAATAATTATCTTACACACAGACATCATCCCTGGAGTGATTAACCCCTCGCTCCCTACTCCCAGGTTTGTCTTCCCTTCTCCTCTCACCTCCCTGTGCCCTATTAATGACATTTGAGCACTGCTTTGCTCCAGCTGCACTAGGTTCTAAGGATGTGCAAGGTCTTGAAAAGAAGCCTGTTATGAAAAGACAGATTTTAGTAGAGCTCAGTAAAAGAAGCAATGACCACACTCCACAAAATCATCAGCCACAGATCAGAAAGATAGCAAGAATAACTTTCGTCTTTGAGAAACTCATGCTACAGTTCAAGGGGTTACACGTTTTTCAGGGGTGAAGAAGTTACCATTATCAGTGGCCACAAACAGGTAATTCTAAAAGACAATCATTCACAAAGTGGCAGATTTCAATTCCATGATGCATTTGACTTCAAAAGAAACCCAACCAATGACACAAAAAAATCCTTTCTGCACCAGAAAAAGAGGTTGCAACAGCTTGTGCAAATCCCTCCACCACAGCTATAAGCCAAAAGAGCCATTTCCTTTTGGGGAGAAAATCTGTTTCCATCACAAGCTCCTTGCTTGCATGCCAGTAATGGCAGAGAAAGCCATAATGCAGCTTTTCAGTGACAGGACAATGCTAGTCCAATGCAAATATTGAGGGCCGGCAGACTCAGGGCACAGAGAGGACATCACTGGGGCTTCTCACAGGTGGTCACAAACTCCAAGGAAGCCCGAGAGAAGCAGCCTTCTCTCCTCCCCACTCCTGCAAGGCACTCCAGGGAATCCCAGAAACAGGAGAGAAAGGAAGATCCAGAGGAAAACCACCTGAGTCTCCTTCTGCCCACAGGCAAAACAAAAAAAAAGAGAAGAAAATCATGGAGGGAATGTTGTGCAGTCACTGCAGCACTATCAGAGATCTTTTTGCAACCTGCTGACTCCTCTGCTTCAGAGGTGTTTGCTTTAGGACCTCCCTCCCTACCACCAGAGCAGATTTACAGTCCTTACCTCCACCTTTTCTTCATTCCTCTCTCCCCTTGGAGACACAAATAGTATCTGAAACAGTGTTGTCAGTACTAGACCACTGCCTTTCCCTTCCTCATTGCTGTACACAGGCACAGAAAAAAACATTACAGCTATTTATAACAGATGGATTTTTTTTTTAAATTTATTGTGGGTGTTCAGTCTAAGCGATCTGTTTTCTCTTGAAGCTGAGTGCTATACAAAAGGCATGCCCAAACACTGTGCTGCAACCACTGTTTATCATTTCTGATTTTAATTTTCTTCCTGTTACTATGAGGAGTTCCCACTGTTTGTAAATAAAAAACCATTTATTTATTCTATTATGCTCTGACTGTACATCCTTTAGGATAGGGTCCAACATTTTACTTAATGAAAAATAAAAATAATAGCAACTTCCAGTAAAAGAACAGAGAAGTATAACCTCTTCAGGCAATACTAAAAACAAAACAAAACCATTTCAGGCAACGAAATTATTACTAATGTCATCCTGTGGTTTGAAACCACACTTTGAAATGTGGAAACATTTCTTCAAGGAAATAATCCATTTCCATCAGCCTTGAATTTCTTTACTAGAGGCTGTGGATAGGATACATGCTGCTCTGTAGGTAAGGGCTCAGCTCTGTGAAAGCCCCAGCAATTTTATCAATGCAACCTTCTTAGAGGACATCAGTATTTTTGCAGGCCTCCACTGTCTCTAAAAGGGTCTAAACGCATTTCTTTACAATAGGATGTGAATGTTTATCTTTTTTGAGTGTGTGTACACAGACTGTTTATACACATACACAGTGCACACACATTTGAGAAGGGCACGTATGCACTGACACAGAAACACAATGACCTTCCCAATCACTCAAATTTATAAAGCCCTTTATTAACTTAAACAATTTGGGATAGAAATGTGTCTGAAAAAAGGCAAGCTGCCTCCAGGCCATGCTCTCTCCAGATAAGTTGAAAGACTCAGAGAGAGAAAGGAACATGGCACAGGGGTGCTAACCAAGTGTCAGGGTAGAGCAATTAGGGTTGAGGCAAAGCAATACTGCTTTCCCTGTTCTACAGTGAGCTTTTCTCCACCTGACTCGGGGCACCAAGGGAGGCACCTCAAGCGTGGTTTTGCAGTTTGTCTGGAGTGAGGATGAGTTCCAGTGACCTTCAAATACTCTGCTTGGTTGATACTGTCAGCATCATTATCTGTCACCTTCAGACTGTACTGCAGTGCCAGGTCTCAGCTGACACACAGCAGTCACCAAGTGTTACTCCAATATGTCAATTGCCAGAGGTACTGGTCACAAAGCCACCCTTCCTTTTCAGGGAAATTACCCAAGACAAGCAGAATATCTTTTTTTGTTACAGTATATGAATGGATGGAAAAACTGTAGAAGTGAAGCATCTACTGTAAGGGAATCCTAATTATCCAAGGAAATAGGGAACATCAATCACAAATTTTGCAGAATTAAAAGCTGAGAAAATTGGGGACAGATGTTGTAAGATGGACAGAAACGCAACAGGCCAGTGAACAGATAACCAATGAGAAGAAATTGAAAACCCAGTTGTGTAGCTGAGTTCAAAGCTGTGTGTCAGTGAGAACAACCTTCTGCCATAGGACTCCTAAAAAACAATTCAGTAAAAGAGCTGGAGGTGGGTTTGGGTGTAAGAGTAAGTGTTCACATTTCAATTACAGGTACATTTTCCATGGACCTTGAAGAAACATGACTGTCTCTGTTACATCCTTTCTTCCAAAGTACTCTCAGTGATAGTGGTATAGGCATGACAAAGCCATACACAGCTTTACTGCACAGAGGAAAGCAGCAGCTCATCTCTCAGCTTTCTTCACACAGAAATTATTTACCTCTACAATCAGGATGAAAATCTACAGGCAAAATCACAGAGGTTCACATATTTTTAGCAAGTATTTTCAGATTTACAGCCCAGAAGCTTGCTGAAAGATAAATTGCTGCTGCGTGACAGGAATGTCTTCTCAAGGTCTGTTACACCAGAAGTAAAACGAGGCAGTACTTTGAGAATATGTATCTGCTTAGCAAAGCTGATCATAAACTCTATGCTCATAATAGAACAGAAATACTTGTCCCATTTTTAAAGCATCTCTGAGTCAGAGTCACCTTACTGCTTGACTCAAATGGCCAAATTTCTGAGCAAAGGGTTGTTACACTCATCTCCACAGCAAAATTTGTTGGAATTCATTCCTCTTCATGGACATGGTAAGAGGGAAATGTGGGGGGTGTAAACAGCAACCTTGGACCTTGCAGTGTTTCCATGAACATGCATTAGAGGGGAAAAAGCGTGACCTTTCAAATGGGAGTTAAAATGAGAATCTAGGAGAAAAATGGCCTATAAATATCTTACAGACAAGCTATATGGCTCAGCAAGCCAGAGACTCTCCAAAGCCTTGTTGACATATTGTCCCCCAGCCAACTCAGCTGCTGAGATACAACAAAAGGGTTTCACTATCTCAGCACATTCATGTTATTTGAGAGGTCCCAAATAACAAATGGGTTTATGATATGTATATTGCAGCACTCTCTGCCTAAACAATCTGTTTATTCTAAATCTCTTTTATATTCCAGGGTTTTATACTACACTGTTTGGAAAAAAGATGGGACATCCCCTCCCCCCCCACCTTCCCGGAGGAAAACTAATCCACAGAAATTTTACTTTTCAGCAAAGGGACTTCAAACTTCAAGTTATGTCATTTTACCCTACTGCTTACTGCAACTGCTTCTAAAATCGTAATTTCTCAGAAAAACAAAACAGAGGGGGAAAAAAAAAATCAGTGTTGCAGACAGTAGCCATACCATTTCAGCTGTCTATATTTGCCAACTTTCTTTTTCTGCTTCAGTGTTTTACTAGGTTTGGCAGCTTCACATGCCATTTTCCCAACGCACAGGGATCAAGATAAACAATAACATGGAAAAGAAACCCAAGACCCACACACGGTCAATTGAGAAAGGCAGTTCATGTGTCTAATTCAACCCAGGGTATTTCACACTGTTACAGAACACAGTGTTATATATGGTATGGCTATATATTTACATGAACTTACACTTAAGATTAATTGGTAAAGTTTTGCTCTATTTGGTGTCCTCTAAACCAAGGGCACCAGTCTAGTTCCCCCAACTTTCAAAGAATACTCCATTTTACTACTTGTACATACAGATGTTGAGTTGCACTAGCCAACTTTGCTATTCTACTAAATCCCTCACTTCATAACCTTTACTGCCTCAGTAAGGAAGGAAATTTTTTTGTCAGCAGAAATTACCAACTATCAAGCACACTATCACCTTAACCAGAACTGCAGAAACGTTCCTTTCTTCTTCCTCTTCTCTGATGCAAAAAGATAAAACCCGTAAGAACAGCTGTACAGTTCAGAGCTCTGCAAGCCTATCTAGCGTATGCCTTAAAAAAAAAAGCTGATCAATGTTATACAGGTGAAATTTAAATCAGAGGATGCATACAGTGAATACTTTTCCCTCAATATTCTTTCAGTATTGGATCAAGTCCTCCCCATTCAAGAGTGTACCCAGTTGCTTTCTAAACCCAAGTCAACTTTCAGCATCCACAATTCCTGCAGCAGCATTACCCTCTTTTCTTTGTTCAAAGATTTTCTCTACTCACTTTCTTACGCTTTGGCATTTCATATATTATGAGCTCTGCTCCAACTCTGTAAATTGAGCAGTATTAAAAGAATAGCAACTTGCAAATGATATAAAATACATGTGCTGCTTAGAAGAATAATGCCATGCAATGCAGCAGAGGGGTCAGGAGGCCAGTTGAGGACAGCACCACCCAGAAGTATCTTCAGCTCTGCTAGACTCCATACCTCAGGGCCCTTAAGCATTCCCACCTCCAAAACTGAAGTGCCCAAAAGCTTTACCTCCTCTTAACACCAAAGTTTTGGATTAGACCTCCTCAAGTCTAATACAGGTTAGAGCATTTGTTTTTACCGAAGATACTTAACAGCCCGTTTCAGATAGTGGAGGGACAACTAACAGTCTAGGTGAGCAGAGTGGCAAAAATACACCTTCTCCCTTCATGAATAAGCAAAATAAATGTTTTTCCACCCAAAGCTTAACAGACTGTATCAAAGTAAAGTTCATAAGCCAATTGACAGGTCCTAAGGAAAAATACCTGAGTTTTTGGCACACAAACATGTTCACAGATGGAATGAAGACTTAACATACTGCATGCCTGGGAGCAGGTACTCTGTAGCTCACATTTATCATTTAAGAAAAATACATTCCTCCAAGCTAATAGAGATTTTCCTTGGCTAATTAAAACCCAGTGAAGCAGCCCATTAAATAAAACACAGTGTCCACTGGGGGAGGGGTTTCAAAGGAGAAAAATATTAATAGACAAAAAGGGAATAAAAAAATTCAACAAAATCAAGTAAATATAGGATACTGTTCTGCAGACAAAAAGGAGCAGAGAGGAAAACAAAGGAAACAAACCTGGCATGGCACTCTCCTGCTGAGCATCTGATTTTTTTAATTGCCTTTTTTTAAGCAGAAAAAAGAAGCAGGTAATGACTGAAGACTAAAAGCAGAGTAAGACTGCATATATGCTAAATGCTACAAGTAACATCAAGCTGCAGATATGGCAACTGGATGGTCCCACTCGTGGGCAAGGTACCTTGTTCTTCCAGGGAACCAAGTTACAGCAGGCGCTAATGCAAGACTGAGAGATGCAGTCTAGCAGACTAGACTGTTGAGTGAGACAAAAAGAAACAAAGAGAATGAGTGGTAGGAGGGGAAAGATAAAGAATAAGAAACAAAACATACAAAAGACAAATACTGTTAATATACACAATGCATAAATTTCAGAACACAAGGAGAACTGGAGCTTGAAAGCAATATTTCAGTACATTTTTTACACTGTTAAAACAGAGCAATACTGAAGGACAGAAATAGCTCCTGAGTTGTGTAAACAGCAGCGGTAGGTAAGAGATGAGAAGGGAGGAGATTGGTCACAGTACTGAGATGTAAAATCCAGGTAAACCAATTTAATCTCTAACAAACACAATTAGGATCATGATCACAGTGGAACTTGGCCCATGCTCCATTAATTTAACTTGTAAGAATCAACATTAGAAGTAAAAGGGTAGTTCCAGTAACTTAATGTTATAACAACTATCACTCAGCGACTCCAGCTTTCTATGTTCTCTAATTTTGTTTGCTCATTTTTGAGTTGGGCCTGCTCCTCCCTAGTGGTTTTCCATCGGAACAGCAAATGTTCTGCTCACCTTAGACATTTCCTAAAATTCACAGTGAACCAACATGCTTTGTGGAATGACTATTACC
This sequence comes from Formicarius rufipectus, assembly GCA_013399695.1. Lineage (NCBI taxonomy): Eukaryota > Metazoa > Chordata > Aves > Passeriformes > Formicariidae > Formicarius > Formicarius rufipectus. The sequence goes on along the minus strand of VXAU01000575.1, from coordinate 629,079 downwards.
CTCTGCTGACAGACACTGAACTCCACAAAACTTGAGAATACTTATGAAATAAGGTCTCCTCTCACATTACCTAGCCATGGTTTCATATTGTCTCCAGTGTAGATAGACAAGTAGAGTATCTAGCTATGCTTTTTTTTTTTTTTCAGAAGCAGACTAAAAAGAGTAGGGAAAGATGGTTTCTTTTGTGAAATCACCATGCAGCACACTGTTTTTTATGCAAGTTGGCAATTATATCAACTAAGAAGTAAGTTTCCAAAGAGTAAATAGCTATTCATCCACCCATCATTATTCCTCTGTTCTCGAATTTCAACTAGTGAGTACTGCATGCACAGAATTTAAATGTTGGCTTTTTTGCTTTGAATAGACAACAAAGCTACAAAGCTTTCATCTAGTGGTGAGGAGTTCACATTTTCAATCACAGATTTTTGGTGACCCCAGTTCCACATTGTTACTGAAGAACTTTCCTGACAGCTGAAATATGACTCGCTCAAGGCATAAGACTTATTAGAATTACTTGGCACCTTACCAGTAGGATAATAATTCAAGTTCAGAAATCTGTTGTGGCAAACGTTCATTTAAAAAAAGTAAAATTTTTTGCTGTTACAAGAGCAAGGAGAAAAAAAAAAGTCCTTAATTAAACAAAGATACCGGTCAAAGGTATTCACAAAACACCGTGTTATACAATACAAATGGAGAATCATGCTAGAGTTTACAAGGAATTAGTGTCTTTCTGAGCTGCAAGTAAGAATGGCAGGGTTAAGGTTCTGAGATAATCAGTAACAGACAAGACTGTCAGTTTGGCAGCTATCTCTCTCCACAGCTCTGAATCATGCTTTCAACTACAAATATTTAAAGGAACCTACTCAAAACTGAAATGGAAATGCTTGAAGCATACTTAGTTGCATTATTTTTCTCCAGAATGCACATAAATTGTTCATGATACATTATGTTAACACAAAAAAAAAAACCTCAACCAAGAAAAGGATGACAGCTCTTAATCTCCAAGAGTCCTTACACATGCTTATATGCTTTCATTCAAATCGCTGAAGAAAAGTGTATTTCTATTTTTTAATGTTACATTAGTTTTACATGTGCAGATGGTTGTATGCTGCACAGCATTGGCCAAGACCAGTCAATAACATATATGTGTACATATATGTGCAGCAGATTAACAGCAAGAAACAATGTGTTAATACTTTCCCCAGTGGAAATTCTAGTGATTTTTGCAAAGTTTTGCAATTTATCATTATAACACATTCCACAATATGACTGTGCTTTACATCCTCGGCTCACTGCCAGTACATACCACACACAGCTAAAGAAGACGCTCTAATGTTCCCTGCCAATACACAGATAAATGCCATCACCTCCTGAATGAGAGTGTACATATTTCACACCTTTTATTATGTGATTAAAACCATGGAGGATAAAACAGAACACACTGTACCCTCTGAAGTGCATTCTCAGGGTCTCCACATTTTGCTGAAAGACAGAGTTACTTGGTCCATACTACAGAGGCACAGATGGTTTAGTAACAATTTAAAGAAATCAGACTGCATTATGACCAAGGACATCCTCCCATTCTGTAAGCAACAGTAGTTTTTGGCAAAATATTCTAGAACATGTATCTCCAAAGTTCCAGGAGCTCCAGTATTTCAGCTTTAGACAGCCAGGCTCCAGTGCATCTTGCTCTTCAAACAGTAATGTCCTAGACCACAACACCAAAGTTAGCTTCTCTTTCAGAGCCCACAGGCACAATAGGGACATGGGAGTAGAATTTCTCTTCTTCTTTAGAACATTAATACAACTTACTAGTTCTGTAATTGCAATGTGTATAACTGGATGTATATACCAATATGCCTTCACAACTTTCTTAGGACTTGTGCTTAACTGTCCCTTTTCTTTATTTGTTTGATGTGTTTCTAGATTCTAAGCTAAGAACTCTGGGAATGGAGATGTGGGGATATAAACATGAAAATCATGAAGTAAACTAAAAGCAAGCTGACCCAATTTAGTGGGCAACCCTCATTTTCTGGATGCCTTTAGCAAACAGTTGCCATGCATTAGGGCAAAGCCTCCACCTAAGTGCATAACTGCCTGTACTAGCAACTTCAAGTGTGCACCTATCCAAGTTACCATTTAACTATGCTGAAGGCTGACCAATAGCTCTTCCTGCTACTTGAATGCAAACACTTAACAGCTACACTTGCTGGGGTCTTCCCTCTAGAACATTACTAAACTCCTTTCTGCTTTCACATCCTGAATTTGCCAGTGGGAACTTTTTATCAACGCAAGGGAAGAACTGGGATTTTCAAGAGACTGTGGAAGTCAGATGATCAAGTATCACTGTAATTCAAAGGAATAAACATCTCTGTGGTCTTCTAAAAATCCCACCTTATTTGAACAGTATTACGGCAGGCAATTAAACTGCACCAGGCAGTTATTTTTTCCAGCATTTTGCCCCCCAACCATTACCTTTTGTTCAATTTCTTCATAATCATCCTGGTAACTTCCACAGATTGCACTGGAGGACGAGGAGAAGGTGGGGCCCTGAGAGTAATACTGGGAGCTTCGGTAGCCATCCCGCCGCAGCTTGTCACACTCTGCCGAAAGAAAAAGAGGAGATTAATTCATGGCAAGAGCTTTGTGTACAATGGCACTTAAGTACTGAATATTTTTTTTAAAGGTTTACCATGCATTAGCATTGCCTGTCCCAAGTAACAGAACCCAAAGATGTATTTATCACATTTATATCTATATTTTCACCTCCCTCACATGTATTATATATGTAAGTCCACACACAGGCGATAGCAACTGCTCTGGAAAAAAGGAGGATATTTATTAATTTATTTATTTGAGGCCTGGCTCAGTGTCTTGACAGATGGCAGCATCTTGCAGGAGGAGAGATTGAAGCATGTGAGTAGCACCAGGGGTCTCATTTGCCAGGCCAGTAGACATCTCTTATATGCCTTACACTTGAAATGATGATGTTGCTCACTACTCAAGCACCATCTGCTGAACAACTCTGGCACTGACCATTTGTCTTGTCTTCCTGTTCGTGGAAGCAACCATTTATTGTGATTTTGGAGAAGGAATGCAAGTCATGGGGGCCTCAAAATCTCATGTGGCTGCAGAGCACATGTAGTTTAATACTGAAGAGCTTCCACAGTTCAGAAGTAATTCAGAGCAAACGTACAGCCCCACTCACAATAGCAAAAATCCCAGTCAGCACCTCATCCCCTTCACTAAGCTTTTTGTAATCATCTTCCCAACTCCTAATTGATATTCAGCGTGATTGTGCTAAAGAATAACAGATGACAGAGCATAAGGAAAAATTAAATGTTCAAGATGAGGCAACCAAATTTATCAGACCAGTCAAACAGTTAGCTTTACATTTCTAAAGACTGACATCCAAATCTGCTGAAAGATGAGGAAAGAAAGCACAAAATTAAGTATTTGGTGTATTTCTGTCTAAGGAACTGAAATTTCTGCACAATACAAAGGCATTATCACAACACAAAGCGTTTTTATCATCTCTTGCTTCAGAAAGACTTTCTGTGATTATATCATCTGTCTGCATATCTTGATCTTCTGAATACTCCTTAAAACGGAAAACATGCAATGTGTATTTTGGGCAATGTTTTAGAGAGGCTTTTGCCTGGCAAATGGTTAAGTGGAGTTACAATCTGCAACTCCGGCATACACGTCATCCTGTTATGTTCAGATGCTTCTGAGACTGAGGTCTGGAAGACTTTGTGCTGACGGGTTAACTGACCTAGAGCAACCACAGCTCTGTGAGGATTTAATTAGGGCAGACTCCCCTATATCTGCACAGCCACACTGAGAAGGCAAGTTGACAGTCTGACGACTAGCCATTTCTATCAGCGCCAGACATACGTTGTCCTTGCCTATGTAACTATATGAGGTCAAAAAGGGTAGTACGGCATGAACCTGTCACTTCTCTCCCAGTTCAAGGACCAAGGGTGGTGGTGGTGAGTTTTGACACTCTAATCAATTGCCACATCTCAGGAACAGAGAGCTAGTAACCCTGTTGTTACCTGTTTCACATGTGTAAGCATGCTGACACTGCAAACATCTGGCAAACTGCTGCTGTACTTCAGGGGCGGGGAGGGTGTGTGAAAAATGACTGCCAGCAATCACAGCAAAACAAATTCCTTCACTACCCTTCCAAATCTGGTACTGGATCCAGCCAGATCCAGCACATAACACTCACAGATGTGAGCAACCTGATGGGTTGCTGGTTGGTTTGAGCTACAAATTAACAGGGATAAGTTGTCTGTGGCAGAATAAGACAGCCTAAAGATTTGCATCAACTTATAGCAAAGGTTAACATGCTTAATCGTCCACTTAGACACTGCAACTTTTACCTTTCAGTCATTAATCACTGCAAACAAATACGCATACAACCTAAGGGGTGGATAAGAATGCAGTTATTTTTCCTCCCATATTTGGACTAAGGCTTAAGGTCCTGGCTGGCCACTCCTATCACGCTCTGTTAACAGGCATCATGACATGCGTCAAAAAACCCATGGTGGTTTGACCTGGGCTAGATGCCAAGTACCCACCAAAGCTGCTCTATCACTCTCTTACTACGGAGAGAACTGGACAGGGGAGAGAAAATCCAACAAAAGGCTCATGAATTGAGATAAGGACAGGGAGAGATCATTCACCAGTAACAATTACAGGCAAAAGAGACTTTACTTGGGGGAGTTAACTGAATTTATTACGAATCAAAATCAGAGCAGGATAATGAGAAGTAAACCAAAACCTAAAAAACATGTTCCACCCATTCCTCCCTGCTTTCTGGGCTTAAACTTAATCCCAATTCTCTCCCTGCTCAGCAACACAGGAAGATGGGAATATGGATTATGGTCAGTTCATCACATCTCTGATGCTGTCTCCTCCTCAGGAAGGTCATCCTCCTGCTTCAGCATGACATCCCTCCCATGGGAAAAATCCTCCAAGAACTATTCAACATGAGTCCTTCCCATGGGCTACAGTTCTTCACAAACTGCTTCAGCGTGGGTCCCTTTCCACAGGGTGCAGTCCTTCAGGAACAGTCTGCTCCAATGGGTCCCCCACAGGGTCACAAGTCCTACCAGGAAACCCACTCCAGTATGGGCTTCTCTCCCTACAGGTCCACAGGTTCTGTCAGAAGCCTGCTCCCCTGAGGGCCTCCCACACAGTCACAGTTGTTGCTGGACCCTTCTGGAGGCAACAGGCTCTTCTGAAGCCTGACAGATGCATGCCCTGATACCAACTGTTTGACCTTATTTATTCTCTTAACAAAGGATGTAAAGATGATGAATAGTGTACTTCATGAAGCTCAGCAACACTAAAGATTTCAAGCCCATCCCAAGTTCAAACGGACTGAGAACCACAACCGGGCAGCTTATCAAGCTCACAACCTCCGTTTGTCCACACCACAAAATCCATGTAACATCAGAAGCTGTAATGTAATGAATCCATGTAACATTGGCAGCAACGTTGCCAATGAAGCAAAGATTGCTAAAAACCACTACGGGAACCACACCAACAAAAAGATGCTCTGTCCCCAAGAACAGCCCTTCTATTTACGTACTGTCACTGTACATTTTGTAGCACAGCAGGAAACACACACTATGGGTGGTATCCAAGGCCACCAAACCTCATCAGAGGCTTTAAGTAGATGTCTTTTACTTCTCGTTGCAACAGCTTGCAAGCACAAGGTCACATACTGCACCTAACTGAAGCTACTATCACTGCCAAACCAAGGGTGGCAACTGCTGTTTAAAACCTGTTCTAGCTGGAGGCTCCCTTGCTCCATCTCATTACTACTATTAAAGGTGCACTTGGTCTTCTGTAAGCAATCAGGTTCCCATTTTCAGACAAAAAGTATGAAGAAGCTAGAAATGCTTACTCTAGGACATATTCCAGACACGTTCCCTTTTTCCCAGAGGAGTAGTAAGTTGTCCTACTCCAAGAGCCCCAAACAGAGAAGAGCAATATACACTAAGTGAAAAAGTTCTTACAGTTACGCACTTTACTTCAGATACATCTGCAGTGAAGCTGACTAGGTAAGAGGAGGATTCATTCAGCTGCATTTATTAAAAACCTTCAATTTTAAGAATGTGGCAATACATTAGTACCAGCTGAACCAGCAACATACTCATTCTTGGTCAAACCGATCAGCAGGGCTGACAGTTCCCACATTATCCTACATACAGAACCATGCATTGCCTTTCCATATTTCTGCCAAAGAACTGCTAGGGTGAACCTCAGGCAACTGCATCAAGCAGGACACAAGCACCCACTCCTAAGGATGTGCCTGCCAGTTCAAATCTGCAGCACATGTTGCAGTCAAGCTCAAAGTCATACTTTTTAATGACTCTGATCTGAAATACGCAATATTATGCCCTAGATGAACTTGTTTTGTTCACATCGACACAGATTATTTGCCTAGGAAGATCAGCAAGTGTCACTGCCTTGGCAATTCCGACTGGTCGATGCACTGGGTAGTGCCACAGTACAAACTCTGAAACTACCTCCCCTTCATTCTCCAACTGCTTCTGGGGCTGAGGGTGCAGGGATGCTGCCTGTCATCTTCTGATGCCCCGCAAGTGCTTTTCTGGCTAGCTAAAACCACACACTAGTTCTTGGCCTTCTTCTTCTATACTAGTGTACATTAAATTTCAAAATCTCCTTCATATTACAAGACCTGCTCAAAAATTACTGTAGTTATAATCTAATTTATTCCCACTTGTGCAGTATAAGTTAAACCCTTCCTAGGAAAACGAAATTTTGCCTTAAGTTGATTTTTGCTGTTCACAGGGTGGTTTTAGTTAAGCATGAAGAAAGTCTGTGGGAAATGCTATCACAAGCCTTTTAAAGGCCCCTCATGATCATTTCCACAGTTATTAGGATAGGGTTCAGGAGATGCATGACCAAAGAAAATGTGTTAAAGCTGTCAGCTTGGACCATCATGTCCAAGTCTGCCATATACCAAATCACTCATATATTTGATCAGGATTTCAGTACTGCAGCCTTTGCTAAATCTTGGCATCAGAGTTAAGAGTGCTGGGGATGTGTGCTGTACATGACCCATCTCTGTTCTAGTCCCTCCTACTCAGTAAGCTGGGAAACAGGCAGATACTGGCTCACTGAGACCAAGGGCGCAGGTGAACCAGGTGCAATTCTGCACCAGTTTTGAGCCATTCAGTGAATTCAGTGCTCTTGTGACTAAATCAACCTCTGCATGTAAAAGCTTATGGCCATCATGACAGTCAGGCCAAGTGCATGAAAATACCTCTGAGACCTCTCAGCCCAGATCTCCTCTCTATTTCATACAAAGAACTTGCATGTAATTGCATCTGCCCCTGAGCCAGTAGCACAGTAGCAACCCTCACATGTAGAGGCAATTTACTGCTTTTCCAACAACTTGAAACCATATCCTTCCATGATAATTTGAGTCACAAATCACAGGAATGAACAGAAGGCACAGCACTGGTACCTCAGTAATTCGTCGGACATGGTATTACCATAGTAAAGCAGGATTAATGCTTACCTTGTCAGACCTACACACCATACTGTGCTATGACAGATGGAAGGCTGGGTTTGCTGAGAGGGGACCGGATGCATTGGCTCTTTTCCTCTCCATTAACCAGCTTTGGTAACATCCTGTACCTGTTGAGCTTCCTACCAGTTAAACTACTTGCAATATCTTGAACTCCGTATGAAGCAAAATGCATAACCCAGCCAGAAGCCTAACTGGTCAGAGTGAGACAGATTCAGTAATTTTCAGAAATTTTCCATAATTTTTTTTAAATTGTAAATGAACTGTGCAAGATCAGGTACCATTTCTCACAAACTTCCTCATAAAACTATTATTTTACTTGCCAGGATCCAGGTGCCCCATATTCACCTAGCTGCAGGGTGCTGGTTTTCAGGGCTGAACGCCATCTGACTCTGCGGCCACTCCTTAAGGTGCAGCCTCAGCAACAGCACAGAGCCACAGCCTTCTGCCACCACCCCGGACCAGGCCTCCATGCCTCAGGCCTGAATGTGCAGCCATCACTCACTAAATTAGCTCTAATGAGATTATTCGTGTAAGCAAACACTGCTCACATGACTGTTCAGGATGAGGCCTTAAGCGCTGTAACTGTCTACATCCACACATACATAGGCACACTCTCACAAGCATGTATTAAAGAGTGTAATATTAAAAAATAAAATCTTCAGTTCTAAATATTTATTAGTAACCAGCAAAGGCACTAGTTAAAGAGTTAAACTACCATGATACTCACTGGTATAAACTTAGAAACTTGGCATCAAAGTTATGCAGACATCTAAATAGCTCCAACTTGTTTGGCATAACTACCCATCCCATTGGATGGGTCAAGCAACTAAAGGCAAGAAAATAATGTCCTTGAAACATGTGAATTTTCTCTGTATCCAAAACCAGTACCTGGAACTCAAGACAAATTGCTAAAACCCAAAGAGACAATGCAAGTCAGACCAGGAGCTGCTTTCCAGCAGAGCAGACACACTGCCCACCTGGCAGACCTGACCAAGGCTGCTGAAAGAGAAACCCCCAGGTACAGAGTTAGAAAGGGGAAAGACCAGCACACCCTTCACTTATTTTTACACCACCTCTTGCTGTCTCCTTGTCAGCAAGAAGGGATAACTGATGAGCTGACAGCTGCATCTGCATGCTTGAAAAATTATCTCAGCTGTAGTCAGGATGACTTCTTGGCAGAGCCTCTCAGGTTGTAACTTGTATTTTTCTTTCTATTTTCCTTTTTTTTCTCTCTCTCTCCTTTTTTTTTTTTTTGTATGTGTGTGTGTGTGTACTAGAGAGAGGCTATTAATGCATCAGTCAGCTAAACCGTCAACTACAGAAATAAATCTGCTGACTAGTATATTAAAACACATGTATTCATTCACAGCACATATCACTGGGAAGCTGCTCTACTCCCCTAGGTCAGAAACCTTTTTCAGTCTTCAAACATTGTAGCCAACTCCTTCTTCTGTAAATAGACACAAACATGCTCCCTAAGTCATTACAAACACTGTCTTACAAGTAGCTTTTCAAAATTTCACCTAAAACCAGACAGACTGTAAAGTAAGATACATCTGTCTTATAAAAGCCAACTTGTTAAAATGATCTCTTACTTTATAGGTTACACTGCACTTCAATAATCAAAGCATGTACTACATCACTGCTTTTGGTTTTAAAAGAAATTGCTTTCACCACTGGTAAATAACTACATACCATTTTAATTTACTTAACACACATTTGGAATTTGTTTTTTCAGTTGAGACAATTAAGACCTTGTGAGGTTGTGACAGGCGTGGGTGTCAGAAGACCTGGATTTCTGACCTGGCATTGCTGCATCCGAGCAAATCACTTTGGATTATATCCAGTCAAGAATCTGTATCTTACAGACAGACACAACATGATCTAAATTTCATGTATGTGCACACCAAATTCAGAGTCCAAGCAGGTACACACCCTCTGTCTGCAGCATATGACTGTACAGAGAGGCATCTCATGAGAAAGCCAACCAAGTAAGAACCTGAGATGCCTTAATGCTCATCCTCGCCACACCAGCCATGAGCAGCACTGCGTCCAACAATGCACGTCCTTCTCATGAGGTACAGGAGAATGTAACAGGGATTTCAACATCTTTACTTCTAGAATTATGTGCTTTTCATCCAACAGTTGCTTAAAGTTTTGTAAGTTAATGTATTTTTCATTTAGATATAAATTTCAATACTTTACAGATGAGGTGAGTGAGCATGGGCTAAATCTCCAGCTTCCTAATGGTGTGCTCCAAACACGAAGCAAAAAGGCTGTCACCTTTGTTTGGACCATTCGTATGGTCTGGTGGTATGTACCAAGACACTCTTAGCACCATACTGGGACCTCTTCAAAAGGCACAGCTGCCTCTCTGCCTGCTCACAGCACTTGTAGTAAGATGTGGGTAAAGCCAGGGTAACTGGTCTATGCAGCTAACCAGGAATTTCAGGGAGGTAACTTTTCAAGACAAAGAGCTTGTTAAGAATGGTTATGCCTGGGACCATAATTAAACTAGACACCTTAGTTCAAAGATCTCTGGTTAGTAAATCTAACTCTAATTACTACTTTTCACTCTGTGCCTCTTTATGGGTCCCTCGTTTGTAAATTGGGGTTAGGAAAGCACAGCCCTCTGTGTGTGGATGAAACAGAGTATATAAAAGAACAGCTGTACAAAGGCAATCTAGGTTCTCAAAAATATCTCATGCTAAATATTACTTGAAAAAATGCAAATCAGTTTAATTCCAATGCAGCAACTATTTTTGTCCCTGGATCTAAATATGCAGCAGACAGCTTGCCTCTACCACTTTACATTCCTCCTAAGAATTCACTCAGCTGGGATCAAATTCCATTTTCCTTAAATGCATAAATCCCCATATCATCTGCAGAACTTGACTATCACAGAGGGTGCTTCTATATCAAAGCTTTGAAACATGTTGTAAAGCCACAGCAATGATGCCCTTGTGTAACAACTCAACTGTAACCAATGCTGACTGCAAAGCAAGTTCATGAACTTCAGCTGTGATATATCCAGTGCACCATTTTGTTCAGACTCACAGTTAAACAGGTCACGATTTTCAACAGAAAATTCAAAAAAATAGTACGGTTGCTGCCCAGATGAAAAAAACTTCTGCTCAACAACTTGATTTAGGTGCTTTGGTTAGTACCAGCCTTTGCTAATACAGTTACCTTCCTTATTATTCCCTTCTTTTGCCCCCAAATGCACTTCTATATTAGTATTTTCAGATCTTTTATCAGTATATATAGAAAAGCCTAAGACAACCCCGGAGACAGAAAACCCAGATACCAAACACATTCTTTCACAAACAAGAGCCATATGAACTGGCAAGTTTTCAAGCCATCAGCAAAACTTAATTATTTACTGCAAGGCCTTCTGATTTGATGAGTAACAAGAAAGTATCTGATTTTTTTTTATGACTGTTATGTGCAGCTGTAAGCCCAGCCACACAGGTAGCTTTTAATGACAGATACTGTCCAGAGTTTCCCAGAAACAAAGGTGAACCGGGCTCCAACAGGATGAAGGTAATCATAACAGAGGGCTGCTGGACTTTGTGATGGAGAAGTGTGTTGAATGGGTACTTCTAAGCAGCCTTACTGAAGGTGAACAAATGTGTTTATGTTAGGTGTATTTCCTTCAAGATATAAAGGTTTGCCCTTTCGTTGAGAAGCATGTACTGATGTTGTAACCAGAGGCCCAGTCAGACTGCGAAGTTCATCTTCCAGACTAATTCTCCAAGATGCTTCTGGGTTCAGCTGTACAGATACTTCGAGTATCACAAGGATGGGGCGTGAAAGCGCAATGTTAGAGGGAAGCAAGTATAGTAAGATTTATTTTCAAAGGACTAAATTAGATGCAAGTGTTTAAGAAGGATCCAAACTAAACTGGAACTCTGCAATGTGAAAATTACCTGAAACAGGATTAAGTAAATGTGTTATCTTTCCTTTCTTTTCTTGGAGTTTTTAAAAAACAAATGCATTTTATCTCAACCTTTAATTCCACAGGTAATCTACATGACTTAGCCATAGAGAAAACCTTTTTAATAGCACCAAAATGCAGCAGTCATGACAAACTGTATGTGTTAACAAGCTGTCACTAGGGAGTGCTCAAAATAATTATCACTGTTTGTCTCAAGTTAATTTGAATTTCTGCAAGTGTGTTATATGACTGCATTTAGTGATGACAAGATGTCTTAACTTTAACAGTGTATTTGCTTCCTTCTGCATTTTTGATGCTTGCATTAAAGTAATTATCCCTGCCTTTTCTCTAGCATTTTAATGGATATTTGTTGCTTCTTAGACAACTGAACACACCTAATATACAAATATGAAGGTATTTTTCACTGTTTCTTTCTCCCAGACACTTTACATTAAGTGATAAACTACCTAAAATGCTGCAAACAAGCACACATAACATCCTAATCTAAGAAAGTAAGAGAAAACAAAGCAAAAAGGAATTAAAACGGAAGTATGATATTCCTTGAGATGGAAGTTGCATTACTTAACACACCTGCCCCAGCTTGTGTTGCAGGCGTGGCTGCAGTGCCACGTTTGTGTCATTCGGTGGCAGAGAGGATAAGGTGAGGTCTTCCCCTGGTGCTCTGACCTACGTGGGCTCCCAGGATTGCTCAACAACCTGACATTATTGCTTTTCTGTTTGTTGGGTTTTTTTCCTTAATATTAATTTGAGATGTTACACTTGAGAGCCGGCGGGCGTTGGCCGAGTGGCGTAGGCCCCCGCCTGTGGAGCCGGCTCCTCCTCTGAGGACGCCGGTTCGAATCGCGAGGACCTCGCTGTCGCCGTCCGAGCGTGCTCGGCCGTGGCAAGATGAACCTCAGGAGTAAAGGGGGTGGAGCCAGTTCCACGCACACTCTGTCTCACCTAAAAAATCCATTGTGCAGGCTTATCCCAAGATCTTCGTTCGCGAAGTCCAGCCAACAACAACTACAACTTAACACAGGAACAACAATGCTAGAGACAGTAAGAGTTCCAATTTGTCCTCCCTTCTAAAGAAATGGATCTGAAATGGCCAGAGTTTCAATAATCTTTCACATATATCTTCCTAAGAAAACAAATTCACCCAGTTTAAGAAAGAAATAGTATCACTGGTATTACACTGAAACAAATGTTTTTCTTCTTTAAACCCTTTCACTTGTTTTTATTTATCATGCATATCATACAATCAATCTGCATAAAACTACCCTTTATGTTTTTAACACTTAGTGCTGTACTATACAAACCAAAAAACAGGGAGACTAAATGCCTCCAAGTAGCCCAATTTTGCAGCACAAGACCAGCTTTCAAACATGTGCAGTGCAGACTCGTGGTCAAATCCTCTTTCATTTTATCTGAATATTTGCTTTTTGAAACTCCTTATTAGAAAGGGCAGTTGGAGTATGGAACTTGGCCAAAACCATGAACAGATGTACTGTGAATTAATTCAGTAACAGTAAAAAAAGCAGGATACATGGGCAGAAGCTCTGGTAGTAACTTGACAATTGAAATTAAAATAATAGGAAGTTGATTTCCATTTTTTAATTTTACAGTTCCCAGGCCTTTCAGGAACATATGGTTTAGTCTTTAATGGCTTTTTGCTTCATTGAGGTTTCCAGTTGGTAAGGAGTTCACATCTTGACATCTCTCTGAACCTGAACCAGACCTATTGTTAATAAGAAGTGGTTTCCCCTTATTTTGCAGCTCTTTAATGAAACATAAGATTATTTTAAGTCCATAATCTTCTCAGCAGGATTATCGACTAGTAGGGCTGACCCTAATATTGCTCATCTGAACAGTGATCTGGCAGATGCACCAAGAAAACAAAGGCTAAACACATACCTGTCTGGAGGGTCTTGCAGCAAGCCATAATAGAGGCTTTATGACTAACTACTTAAACCCGGTTTTATTTGACAATGCTAACCAGATGTCTTCTGGAAAACAAATCGAGTGTTTCAATCACTGCTGCTTACATACATTCCTTGAATTTGGCCAATAAGACTAAACAGAAGCTAGAGTCAGCCAAATCCCGCTCTTCTGAAGATGAGATAATAAATGAATCATCGCAGACACTGGAACAATGAGCCCTATATTTTATATGTCGCTTGAGTCAACACAATTACCCTGAGGGGTGGGGGAAAAGCACAAAGTACGGGCAGTTGTACAGGAAGTTTCAGCAGTTATGTTCTGCAAAGGGGTATGAAAGTCAATATACAGACCATTCCCACTATTTACAGCTACACCTTTCTCAGTGCATATCTCACACCTTGTAACTATCAGCTGGAAAGGACAGCAAGCCCAGGCAGTGACCAGCACTGTGTGTGCCAAGACATTGCTCCTCATCTGCAACCTCAACCGTGCAGAGAGTGCGTGCACAACATCCCTCAGCAGCTGGCTACCTCTGAACAGCCTGGTATCATTTCAGTCTGGCTGTGTTTGCCCTTTAATACAGTTACTTCATTCCTGCCCTTGATGCTGGTTGTCTCCCAACTCATGAACAACTGACAACACACAACAGTGGAGCTTGTTCTCCCCCACTTTTTTCTTCTTTTAAATCAAAAGTGTTCTACAGTGCTAACTGCAGGAAGTAGAAGAAATTCTTGGAAATTCAACTATATATGTCCTGCTCTGGCTCCCACCACTGCACCTGACTTATATCCACAGCTGACAGGGAATAGGAGAATAGTTCAAAAAATGTAGAAACCGTGTTCAGGTACATGATAATTTTTTTCTGTTTCTTCATCATATTTTGCAAGATTATCTAAGGTTGATGCATTTCAGATAACTTAGGCTTTCCTTTCAGGACATTGGACCTACACTTGTAACACACTGCTAATGTTTCAAACCTGCCCAGAAGGTAAACAGACACACAACATACTCCAAGCAGTTAAGCCAAGCAAGACTACGACACTGCTGGGTCTCTTCTGCATACCTGTGCTTCAAGCCTTACTGTCTGTAATTTTTAGAGGATAATACAGTTCACAAAATGAGGATTAGTCTCAATTTCCTTTTATTATCAAATATTTGTGTCGGTGCTATATTCTACAGCTGTTTTATGTGCACTTCCAGCTGAAGACCACTGTACTTCAGGGACCTCCTCAGACAGTAGTTCTTCAAATACAACCGTGCAACCAGCCAGATCTGTCAATGCACCGTGTCATGAATGAGAGCTGTTTTATAGTGCTACCCTCTTGAGTCTGGTTGAACACCCACTGAACCTCTGGTCCTCATGGACCAAGGACACTGTAGGAAACACTGCAGTATGTGGCACTTGCCTCTTAAGGACAGACAACGAGCCTGCCTTAAAAAACAATGCGACTCTGAACAACATTAAACTCACAGTTCTGTTGCTAACCTGACCAGACCAGACTCTCAGGGCTGGTCTAGCACTAAGCAGACATGAACGAGAGACTAAACAAGTCAAGCAGTCCTTCAGCCTTGGAACAGAGCATACAGTGCAAGGGAAGAGGATTGATTTGATGATCCTGGCCCCATGCAGAGCCTCAGCTCTTCCTTCCCATCTGTCGTCTTCACCTCCAGTTTTCCTGACTTCCCAGGAAGAAACAGTCGCACGAACCAGAGTCACACAACACTCCTCAGTGGTCAGTGCTGTTTTGTTTCTATCTGAAAATGCCTTCAATAAGATGATCATGAAAACATTATTAAGAGTCTGATTTATCGAATGCGAATAAAACATCTAGAAAAAATATTGTATCTACCATCACAACGCTCAGGAACTGCATCATTTTCTAAGCATTTAAATCATATTGCAATGGTACTATGACTGTGAAGTGCAACTGAAAATGCTCTTTTTCCCTAGCCATCAAATTAAATCACCGAGACCTTTCATTTAAAATGAAATAACACAGCCTGAGTTAAAGATATCAAGCCCCTGATTTCAGTCAATGACAACTTTAAATTTTATATGGGTTACATAAAGCAACTTTGGTTCCCAAGACCAGCCGTGCATCAGAAACTTTGCACCTTCCAGGTACTTAATTTTTTAATTCAGATTACAGGACATTACTGCTTTTTAAAATTTCTGAGGGCAGCTGAGCATCTGCATGCCCAAAGAAGGATAGAGTTTTACCTCAGTTATGAACACATTTGAATGCAAGATCTCACCATGTATGCTTGAAAGCAGCTTCATAAAGGGAAAGCAGAGTATCGCCCTTTGATTTCAAAAAGGTAAAAAGCTAGTTCATATGCACAACCCCCTAAAATATCTCCCCATGCAACAACTACTGTTGCATGTTGCATTCATTTTCACAGTGTGATAAGCAGAGGACATATCAATATATAGTATACAAAGTGAAATAATAAACTGCACAAAAATGAATGAAAAATTTTTCCTCCTCCAACTAGACACTGCTTCCGGAAAAAGTATTCAGAGATCATCATTTCTCCCAAGACAAGTCAGATACCATACATTTTCATATCTCTATCCCTAACCTTTTAATCTTAACCCAAGTATTTCTCTACTGCTGTGCATGTTACTCCATTTCCTACTTACTACAAAGAAGAGATTAATTCTGCTTTAGTTCTACTCCCTTCCAGTTTGTGCAAACACTTTTTGGAGACAGAGGGGATTCATCCCATCCTTTCTGCAGAGAGCAGAGTGCATCTTGTCATCCAGTCTTATTCACTCCTCTCCGCCCATACAGCACGCTGGGTCTCATACAGATGTTTTACTGCCCCAAAATTCACCGCAATGAAAGAGTATGAAACATCAAAGAAATGTCAAAATGCAAGGTTCATCATGAGGCCAAGAAATGCAAAACTAAACCTCCTATGCTAGCCCAATGTTGCTTCTCGTGAGACTACTCTTCAAGTTCTTCTATGCTACAATCACATAACACTGATTTTACATCGTACCGATTAAGCAGCTTTGGAAAACTCTTGGTCTTTTCTAAAGCAACAGGTGGAAAAGTTGTTCAGCAGTTGTTATAATTATGCGAAAATTTCAAGAGTACTTTTACACTGAATGAAACTCTGCTCCAGATACAGAACTTTTAACCCACTTCTCCAGATATGATCAGAAGCACCAGTGCCTTTCTGATTTCACAGAGTTGACTGAAGCAGCAGCAGAGTAAAACTGAAAAACTTCAGTCAGTGCCTCTCTTACTACTCAGAGCTCCAACAGACAAGAATGAAATTACTAAAAATGGTGCTGAATTCATGCTGTATCTTCTCAGGACAGTTACAGACCACAGAAGAAGTTATTTTAAAACCGCACTGAGAGGGAAAAATGTGGCTCAAGGAACGAATAAATAAATAACAGAGTTGTGTTCACCAGATCAGCAGTATGAGGTCTGAAAAATCACAGGTTTTTTACTCTCCACTTCTTTACCAAGAAGTCCTACATCACGTACACGGGCGGTCTATTTAACACAAATGGCTAACTAGTAAGTTGTAGTAGTACTGAATAGCTTCTTTTCTATAATGAGCAGCAGCTCCAGAGAAAAATGCCAAGAGACTGAAATAATTTAGCTGTGTAAGCTGGGGGAAGCAGCATATATTACCTGGTTTCACACAAATATATTAGACATAAAATTATTTAAATAGAACATGAAACTGTAGTAGATAAATTTCTGATAAAACTTTAAAAAAAAAATCAGTGCAGCACTTTAGCCTATGAAGTTGTTGAGTTTTTTTAACAGCAGTCCAAAACAGAAAATGGAAAAAACATTAGCATGAGTGGTTAAAGTTCACAAAAAGCTAACCACAATCAGTATTCTTTTTAATCTCAAGCAGGCAAATATTTTTGTTTTGTAAGAAACTGGTAAGTGTGTCTGCAAGGGAACAGTAAATGTTCCAAGGCTAAGCAGCTGCACAAATGTATTAATCCAATACTCGGTATAGAGGGCACATAGGCTATCTGAACCATGCAAGAACCAATAACACTGGATGTCAAGACTCCCGTATTAAATGATAACAAAAAGCATAGAGACAGTGAAAACCAATTAACTGGGGAAATGGCAAGAGAAATAAAATATGGCAGTTGAACACTTCTCTATTCAGACATACAAAATGAAGCTGTCTTTGGTTTTAAAAAGCAGAAACGCCATGTTAAACAAACAAAAAATACAATATTCTTTTAAATCAGGTTACCTCTGCAAGGTCTCAAGTACCTGCAGTTCCTGCTGAAACAAAAAGAGACTTGAATGAGTTGGTTCCTCGCAGGGCAACCCTCTTTGTTAAACAGCCAGTGTAAAGAAAAATCCAGGTTAACCTTTCCCAGAACATGGACATTATGCTGTTATTTTAAGTTTAATGTCTGTCCCAGGGACAGACATTCTGCAGACCTCCCCACTGGCTGCCTGCCTCTGTCCTCATGGTTGCACTAACACAACGTCTCCCATGACAGACTGTACAGGTACATCCCCAGTGAAGGTACTACAGATAAAAACTGGACCTTAAAAACGTGCTGCAGTCTTCTGCAAGAAAGCATTTTTACTACTAAAGGAGTCCTTGCAAGTGCCCTGTTCCCCATTTGCCTTTTCTGCCCTCAGTGCCTTTTTTGACTTCTCACAAGTTCGAAAGCCCTGGGAATAACACTTTTCAACAAAGAAATCACCAAACAAAACACCTCTGATGTGGTTCTTACTCCATAAATTAACTAATTCAAAACTACTGAAATGGAAGGCACCATTTTGGAAACACTCCAAAGACTAAACAGAAACGACCAAAAGAAAACAAGCTTTTCCCTTTTTCTATTCTAGGTGCTCTTCCAGATAACACTACTTGTCTCTTCACGGCAAAAGTCGTTTTACTCTATTCCCTACAGGTGAGTGGGTAAATCCGACTAATGTTCCAGACATGTTGCAGGCAGAAAAACAAATAAACTTCTTCCAAAGTTTGCAATTTGGATGTGTTTGCAAAGACTGTGGCAAAAACTACTGTCCCTTTAGGACATGCCTGTGTCAGTAGCAGCACCTTACCTCTCAGCACTGACTTGAGGTTCAGCTTGGCTTGTCTGTGCAGGTCCTCCACACAAGGTGGTCTTGAGGAGGGTAAGAAGACATTTTCCTGCTGATGCCATGGAGCAGTGTAGTGCACAGACCATCTACTCTCTTCATCTAGGTTAGAAACAGCTGCAGAGAGACACAGGAAGAAGAAAAATTAAATGTTATTCCAGATAGCTCAGTCACAAAACCCCACATTTAAGTTTGTCACACATCATCTAAATATGGAAGAAGCATTGTTTGCCACTACAGACCCATCAAAATGTTCTCTAGAACCTCACTTTGCTAATGGTTATAAAACACCAGTCCTCTGATTTCTACTCTAAAATTATGTTCTCTAGGAAACAGCTTTCCCTCTTCCCAGTTTTATACTTGCTGCTTTGTTTACTCTCAACTTGCAGCTCTGTTTTCCCCCCTCTAGCTCCCAGTCTTCACAAAGGAGACCAGTTTTTCCATTCCCTGATCATGGCAGGTGCTGTGCGGGGCTCAACAGCCTCCCTTCGCTCAAAGGTGACCCTGGGAATAGGACAGTTGTCATGAGAGATTACAACAGGATCATTTGTCTCGGGAAACAACCTCGTCTGATCTCATGCTTGCTCAAACCAGAAAAGAAGATTTGTGTAAAGCAAATAAATTAGCTACTTTTCCTTTGTCATGAGTGGAAAGAAGATTTGAAAAAAAGCAGCTCCTTGGGCAAATACTGCTCAGAGCACAACAGCACTGTCTCTGGCCACCTCTCTGCAAGCAATACATGCATGACAATAAAATACAGAGCTTGTCCAAGTTCAAAGTTCCCTACAGTCCAGTAATGAATCAGCCAAAGCACATATTGCCACGACTTCCCGAGAGACAGCCACTGCCTTTTGTTTCAAGTTTATCATCAATAAAAATTTCTACAGTTGAACAGCCTTACCCCTCCACCCTGTTGTAAACAGAGTAAGGGCAGTTGGGGGTCATATTTTATGATCCCCCAGGCACCCTCTAGCCTTCGACCAGGATGCTGCACATCCTTGCTTTTTAGCTCTCCAAAGCAGAAGAAGCCACTACAGCTGTACTACCTCCCAAGCACCTGCCCTGCTGCCACAGCCACAGTATCATGAACCTCACTGTTAGCTCTGCATCTTCCCTTCACTTTCTCTGCTGCTGTGGTGCCTGTAGCATCACTTTGTGAAGTCTGACTGATGCCTTTGTGACAGCAGAAGAGGTATGTAAAACTGAGAAGCAAAACAGAGGCAACAGCCTCCTGACATCTGAAGAATTATTCTTTCCTTAACACCATTGTGTATCTGCTGGGATCATTTCAGATGGTAATAACCGGTATTCATTAAATAATGTCTCACCTCAAAACCTATCTACAGCTCAAAGCCTGCTTTTTTATCTACCTCTCCTCACCGTTTTAGATTAGTTTCAGACCTCAAAAAAAGTTTTTAAAGGCTTACAGTGAGTGTCCTCATCTCCGAGTCTTGGTCCTGCACCCCACACCCTCTCACAGGCACACTGGCTGCAACAAGGCAGACACACATTCAATCTGTGTACCCTTCTCCTGTTCTTGCTAGCCACAAACCTAAAACATGACAGATGGACAAGTCACCACCTACCTGGTTACAGCACCAATCAACCCTGATCTAACAGTAAAAGTGATAGGCAAGGTCACTGAAAGACACCCTCGCCATACTGTGGCTGAGCAGGCGGGTGGGGAGGGAAGTACGGTTGGAGGAGGAAGAGGAGGGAAATACCACCTGGTTGCAGTCCTGCCACATCAAACTTAAAGTTTACTACTCAACACAGCAACAATGGTCATCAAAACTAGCCAACAGAAGTGATGTGCGGAATTGCCAACCACTCTCTCCAGCATAATTTGTTGATCCTTCATGACTTAAATGGAAGCCACTCTGAAACTCGAACATCTTTAAAAAACAAACTTAGCCTCAGAACAAACTCTATGTAGCTACCCCAGAGACACAAGCCCACAGCTTCAAAAGCAGAGACAGATTTCTGATGAACTATGAGGATGCCAGGACACAGCCCAGCACCTAGACATTACTGTCGTGACACTGGCACACCCTGTCTCGTCACCAAATTCCTTGTTCCACACCAAGAACTTTGGCTCCTTCAAAATCACTCTGACAAGGCAGTTCCAAAGCAAGTGCCCCAAAGCAGAGGCCCTAAAGTCCCTTCTAAGGCTGCCTTCACATAGCTCACAATGACTAACGAAGAACAGAGTGAGATAAACTTAGAAAGAGGCTGCAAGAACCAGGAGCAAAGCCGAAGGAACTGCACTTCCCTTGGGAACTGGGCTGCCTCCCAAAAGGACAGCAAGCACACACAGATACTTACTCTTTCTCTTGAAAAGTTTCATGAGAGATTTAATCTTTGTATTGATGAAAACCACCATTTTTCAAGGTGGTGAATTGCAATCCTCGGGTTGAAATACCATAGAAAGGAGTTGCGGAAAGGTGACTGCCAGAGTGAACCTGTTCAAACTTCGCACGCCAAATTTCTCTTCTCCAAGCTTCACCCCTCTGCCTTTCTTTCCTGAAATCACTTTAAATCTGTCTAGACCCTTCTGATGGACGAAATAATTTACAATTCTTTAGCCTGAATTTCTCCTCTTCACTTGCAACCTTGCGGGCTGAAAACAGCCGGTTTTAACAAGCAGAACTGGAGAAAGGAAACAAAACAAAACAAACAAAAAAAACCCCAACAACAACAAAACAAACAAAAACACCCAGTTGTAATTCACGTGCGCGCAGGACCAAAGAAATCGCCTTTCCCGCTGCCCACGCAGTTACTCTGCTCTCGTCCTCCTCCTTCCCTCCGCTCTCCAAGCTGGGCTACTCCAGAAAGCCCCGAGCTGGCAGGTGCTGGCTGCCCCTCCCACATCGCCAGCCGGCTGTGCCGGGGCAGCAGCAGGAGCTGNCCCGGCCGCCTGCACTTGCAAATGAGTGTTGCATTTTCTTGCAAATCAGCGTGCTTTCCCACCGCTCCCATCCTAACTCCGTCTCCCTCTTCTCTTTCCCCCCCGCCCCGCCGTTTTTATTTTCACCCCCTCGCTCCCACTTTTTTAGGGATCGAGCACCGCGCTGGCTGCAGCACGCAGTCTCGGCTCTGCATCGCCTCCCCTTCCAGTGGCACTGCTCCCCCCGTAGTCTCTGCCACTGCCTGGGACATCAGCCCACTAATTTTACATATTGAATTTCATTCGGTTACTCTCCTAATTTATTCCTATTAGCGTCATCTCAGACCAGACACATGGAAAACAAAATCGAGTTATTTCTGGCTAATAGAGGATCTGTTATTCATCAAACGAAAACTGTGCAGGGAGATGAAATAGCCCAGCTTTTTGAGATGCACATTATATCCTCATGTCTTAAAAGATGTATCTGTACCAAGGTCCACAGCCATCCTTCCTAGGAATGAACTGCAATTTTGCAGAAGTTAAGGGAAAATTCTAAGGACCAAATGAATGTGCTCAGCAGGGCATGCCCTTCACACAATGTTCAGGCTCAAGAAGCAAGCCTTCCCTCACAAAGCAAGCTTAGGAAACCCCCTCGGGTTAACAATGAGAAGGGTTTTTTTTCCTCAGGAAAAAGAAAAATGCCAGCAGCGGGGGGCTCAGGCTGACCCCAAAGCTGCAGCAAAATCCGGCCTGTGGAGCCCAGCATGTGAAAAGCAGATGCTCCACAGGAACTTCTAAGTCTCACCACACGGTTGAGACTCAGCAGTGTGCAGAACAGACTGTAAATGAAGGCTGCTTATCATTGTCTGAACACACTATTATCAACATTTTACCAGTATTTTCCAAATCCAGAGATTTTACAATTGCAACATGGGGATGACATCAAAACCACCATTAGCAGCAGGTCTCTCCAGCAGCTGCTTGTCCAAGACACATTTTGAGTGGCCCATCTCTGCCAAAGGGACAGAAGACCACTACGCCATGGCAGCAACGGCAGGGAAAGCCCCTCTGCTTTTTGCATTGATTTCCATCAAGCCCATTACACAAAAAATTACTCTAGCATCAAACTCAGATATCAGGATAACTATTTAGTGTTGATTTTCAATCAAATACACAATAATACCCCCATGAGAAATTTACCATTATCCATACAACACTAAAACCAGTTTAAATGCACGCAGGCTGGACACACTCTTGAATGAGTGTGGTGACTCCATTTCTGACTTCAGTAACACTGCCATCCGAGAGCAAACCAAGGTGGTAACTCCTTTTCTAGGATGGTGTCGATTTGTTCTATGATACAGGATGTGCCTTTTCGAACACGTGCCTCTTCCCATAGCAAGGAGGAAGGAGAGCATTTGCAGAGGGGAAGGAGACAGTCTCAATCTAGAAACTGAGGGAGACTGGGAAGGGAAACAGACTCCTCACAAGGTCTTTATTGGAACCTCAAAGAGTCTTGCAAGCCCTGGGAAGCAAGACTTTTTCCCTTTTCATGGTTAAGCCCCCGTGAATCAACATGATCTGGGTACTTTGGACCGATCAGGGAAGCCTTATCCATTTCACCCTGGGCTACAACTGGCTACAACATGTGCCAATGCAGTGTTTTTGTTATTGCATCCTCAATCCACCCTGGAGCATTTCTCCTGCCTCAGAACAAACACTTGATGACTGACCTCTAGCCCTGATCTCCAGCATGGAGGCAGTCATTCAAACCCAGTAACAAACAATACCTAAGCTGCTGTCTGCCTTTCACAACCCCCCCCCCCCCCGCCCCCGCCTTGGTTTCCACCTTCCCTCAGGTCATGCTGTTAAAGAGGTCAAACATCAAAAATGGGGCTACCCCAAAGGAAAAACTGTCTGGCTACTTTTATCCGCATATCTGAGAATCAGCACTAGAGTTCAACAAGCACCAAAATCTCAGCCCCACTTGAGACAAATCCATTGACTTCCATGAAATTCATCAGGTTGTTTCAATCCTGCTTTTTAAAAATGCTTTTCCTATCACAAGAATCTGTCACTGTAACTAGCATCTAATGGCAGTTCTCAGAGAACTGTAAGCATGAAATGACTTTGCTCCTCTGCACTTCACCTCTCTATATTGAGAAGAGAAGGAAAAGATGGGGCAGTTTGAGAAAAATTATCTTGTAATCACTACACAAACACATAAAAGACTTTAGCCTCCAACATTACCAATCCAGCAGACCAACCCACAAAAATCCCCCCAAACAACAACACCACAACCACCTACAATTAACTTGATAGCAAAAATTTAGAAGTTTGTTAAAGTTAGATAAACCTAACATCAACAGTAGGTGTGTACACACTGGTATCAGTTCTTTATAATCAAATTACTCAGAGACGAGTAGCAGTCTGGGGAGACCTTGCTCTATGACACACTTGCTACTCCACCTTGGCTAAGTTAATATTAAACCACTACTTCGGTTACCGCATCCTTACAAGCAGGGATCACACTCACTTGCCTCCACGTGAGTATCACAAAATACAAAGAAGTGAGGAATAACACAAAGAATACAGAAAATATGGAGATGTTCAGCAAATGCCAATTTTCACTTCGTACCGGATGGGATTGATCACAAAGTTCAGCTCAGAAGAAACTCCTTTTTAACAAATCAGGGACTGAAGCAAAGCAAATGAAAGGCACAAGGTGCAGTGCCAAGCAGCATGCTCAAAATCACAACTGTGCAACAGACACACTAGCAATACTTTTTTTTCAGTTCACACTACAACAGATTTAAATCCCTGAGTGGTTAAACTGATTCTAATTTTCTAGCAGAGGCCACATAGATCCAGGAGAGAAGTGAACAAGAGCAGCTGCTTGCAGAAGGCACGCCTAAAACGCTGTAGCCATTCCTTCACTCCTCTCCCTGCTCTATCATCCCCTCTTTAGAGGGGCTTTCCAGCTGACCTACTCTGGGACAGCCATCTGGGACAGCCACCCCTCCACATTCACAGCGGTATAAAACATCAGCGTCTGTGAAACACTCTGCAAATATTCAGCTTCCGTGGAAATATTTCCAGTCCAGCCCCTGAGGACTGGGAGTGGGGGAGTCTCCCATGTAGCCCCCATTCACAAACCAGTGCTCTGAATCCTGTATCAGTGCAGAAGATCCACCGAAGAAGCTGAGGCTTTGTAAAAAGGCAACTGCTGAAAAGTGAAGTAGTGGAGTTGTTTGTAACCAGTTGCCAAGCAGCAGACCCAGCATCAGCTGTCCGCAGGGACACTGTGGAATCAGTGAAAATCAACTACTGTTCTCTCCCGACTCACCACCCCATGCATATATGCAGTGCACGATGTAGGAAGGATTTAAGTTTGAAAAAAGTTAAAGCATTTAAGAAAAGTTAAAGCAACCCATCCCAGTTCCCTCCCACAAAGGAAGACAAATTTTACCACTTCATTTTCGTGAAGGAGGGGCAAACCCAACACATGTATCAAGTTCACGAACAGAATGATGCATCAAACTACTGAAATGTATTATCATCTCAACATCTAAACTTCAGTTTGCAGGCCCCTTAGCAACTTTATTCAGACAACTGAAAAACTCACATTTAGCAACTGTGTAGCATTTACGACATTTTAAGAGGAAAGACAAAGCAAAACCATTGAACTGAGCTGGGAACTGCATCGCGAGAGCTCTTCCAGTGATGCCAGTGGGCAAAAGGGAAAGTGGAAATGCTGGCAAGCAAACATACTCAAAACAATCAAATCGATGCCTTTGCTTTTTACAGACACATCAGTCTGTCGCTCGAAATGAGTCTCCATTGTACCACTCTACAGCAGCTCGCTGGGGATGCATAGGGAAGAAGCTGTTGGAGGGGCTGTTTCCAGCATGTCTGCAGGGATGGGTCCACACAGGACGTGCTCGGGATTGTTCCTTGCCACCCCCACCCGCCCACTCTGAGCAGCTGCGGTGGCCAGAGGGGTGTGACTATGGAAGTGACCCCCCATGCACCCCTTCCCCAGACTGCAGAGACACCCGAGATTCTGCACAGCAAGCCTGAACCTGAGGGGGGTTATAAACCCTTTCCTGAAGGTCAGAAGGCTCCTGCCTTAGACTGGTATGACCCAGCTTTGAAAGCTGCACTTCCAGGAGAGACTTCCATCATGAAGATACATCAAGAAGGCCAAAATGCCTCAAGTGTTTTCAAAACTTGTACCCAAGCTTTGTGCCTGTTTTGGCCACCCTCACCCATGCTGCCAACCACTTGCTGATGCCTGAGCGGAATCCAAAACACTCTTGCAGATAACAGGAGTCAGTAATTTATGGTCAGAATGGGTTTCTCCCTCCC
The DNA here is from genome assembly GCA_013399695.1 of Formicarius rufipectus. Lineage (NCBI taxonomy): Eukaryota > Metazoa > Chordata > Aves > Passeriformes > Formicariidae > Formicarius > Formicarius rufipectus. The sequence goes on along the minus strand of VXAU01000575.1, from coordinate 603,259 downwards.
TTAGACCCAGTGCCGGCCAGCCCTCTCCCAGCATCTTTCAGGAGAACAAAAGTGCTCCCTCCACAAAGGCTGTCCCAGGCAGCACTGCATTCAGATGCACGCCCGTCTCCAGCTCCACTTGCTCACAATGGCCTCTTTCAAGGCAGCCTCAGCCTTGGTGAAGCATGATACTTCCCCAGCTATTGAGAAATTACAATTCATTAAACCTGGGATCAGGAGGAAGAGGAGCAGGAGAATGCACAGGGGAGAGGGAACAAAGGAGGAAAAAGTATTTTATCCTAAAGCCACCATAAAAAAGCAGCAAGAAGGATCCATGCCCCAGTGGAGGGGCAGAGGAGCCAGAGTGGTGCCTGTCCCCTGTGCCACTATTACAGGGCAGGTATTACTTGAAAAGAGAGTACCCGGCTGTGCCCTCCTTTATCCAAGCTCATAAAGGATTATGGCTGCAGGTTCTGGGAAAGGGGCTTGCCTGGCGGGGGCAAGGGGAAGAGGGAGCAAGATGAGAAGGAGAAGCAACACCACCTAAGCCAGAGAGGACAGAATAGCAGCAGACTGATTGATCTGCTGATCCTATTTAGGTCACAGCACAATAAAGCTAATTCATTCCTTTGACAATTGAAAACATCTTTCCACAGGATCCTCTATCATGCAAACACATCAGCCGAGAGAAAAGGCAGCATTTGGACAGGGCTGCTGGCAGACAAAGCAGCAGTTTCTTTTGGTTAGACCATCTCCCCACACACTGTAATGGCAGGCAAGAGAACAGAAAACATTTAGTGAATGGGCAATTATGTTTTACTTTAAATTGCAGGACACAATCCATTTTCCTTTGGCCATTCCCAAACGTCAGCTAAGGCAATTTCAGTTCCCAGAAGAGTACTTTTCTCTCTCACTAGGAATACCGTCTTAAAATGTCACTAGGAAATAATCTCAGTTTAAATTCTGTATCAACCTGAATGCTCCTGTGCTATACCTTATCCTGAAGAAATGATCAAAAATGGCTGGGAAAAGTAAATTAGTCTACAAAATCTTGACTCTTATTTGCCCTAATAATGCACCATAGAGAAAATCCTTCTCTTCTGAATTAGTGATGGAGAAAACACCAGGCAGACAAGTTTGCAAGTCTTCTCATTAGAATCATCCTGTAGCATTAGGAGCAAAACCAACAAAATCAGACTGCAAAAATTCCATTTCTGAACAGTCCCAAACTGTCTCCCTGTAATTCCATCTTTGGCAGCTGTGCATTTGTGCATCCACACTAATATCCAACAGACATTTTCAACTAATCTCAGTCTGCATTCTCCTTACAGGCATCCTGAAGGGGACACGTTCCTTACTCATTTCACTTATTTAGAGGTCACAGAAAGAATTTTTGTAGCCTATCTCAGCCTCCCCACCCAACACTGCTCTTTAGCATACTCTTCTTTATATACAGATTATCTTGGTATAAAGGGTTGGCAGGTTGTTTTTGGTTTTTTTTTTAATTCTTTCTTCTGACTCGCAGTAAATTCTGTGTGAATCTCATTTGAGCTTGGAAGCATACTCTCTTAAAGTTAGACCAGTGCATCCTATAGTTTCCTAAGAACTTTTACAACCTAAATGAAAAAAAAAATAAATGAAAAAAGTTAAGGTCTTTGGAAAATACCAATCTGTACACAATCACACAAATGCTCATGCCAAAATCAAGCACCAAACACCCTCTCACTGTCTCCCACAGCAACTTGAAAAAAAGTTTTGTTTCTCAGTTAGAAACTTGCAAAAACATTAACTGAAAAATGTTATCTGATGACACAAAACTAAAAAGGTAAGTCGAAGTGAAGGTTCACAAATAATAAATGGACAGTAGTGACACTTGATATTGCCCTTAAAGCCCTAAGATTTTTGGCAAAATTTGAAAACGTAGGCGTGTTCCAATTAAAGAATGACACAACCCACCCTGAAACTCAATAGTCTCCAAACTAAAGTAAGGCATTGAGTTCACATAACAGTCACTTAATAATTATGGTGCTGCAGGACTCAGCAACCTGTAGGGAAACAAATGCACCAGCTTCTGTACCACAGCATCTCCAAAGAATGTCGTTAGTTGGCGATGGGTATGTGCATTTCAGACATAACCAAATACCAACAGATTTTGAAAACAATTTTTAATGTTATATTTGTGTGTTCAGGATCTTATTAGAAGTCCTCAACAAAGTCAAATAAAAGAACAGCCTTCACACTGTTAACTGGTTGAACTTTCAAAATTTATAATGTGAATACCAACCTAAAATTTTGTTACCACTGATTTATGATTTTCAGAGATGCAAACATCCTTGTTATTAATCACACATGATCTAGCAGCCTAAACCTCACAACATGCCACAGTAGGTCAACACTGACAAGTGAACAGTTGTGTATTTTGGAGTTGTTAGTGAAATGCATCTAACAGTTTAAATGATGCTACCATGAAAAACATGCCTTGCCACAAAACATCTTCAGAAAGCCACTAGTGAAAACACCATCTATCATGTGTTTATTATTGTAGCAATGGTTTCAATAAATATGTGAGGACATTGAGCAAACAAGAGCCATCACCATATTCTCATCAAAATGTAATCCACAAAAGATTCAAATATGGAAATTCTCTTCCCTCCTGTTTTCAGTCTGCCATTTCTGCCACCAATTCCTGCCAGACAGGGAAGAGGTAGATCCCTACCTTTTTCTACAGGATCCCCGCAGCAGATACCTACACTTTTTCCTGGTTTAGAAAAACTAGCTATTTCCTGCTATGTCAAGAGAGCTTTAGGAAATGAACAAAACAGGTTGTAAAGCAATAAGGGGTTTAACATACACAGTTTAAAATGAAAGATACTATTTTCAGTTATTATCCTTGGTTTCCCCACTAAGCACAAAATATAAACTTCAGAAAAGTTTGCGTTTTGTTATCAGAGTTGACAGAAAAGTTGGAAAAGTGCAACCATAAAACTTGACACAGCTGAGGGTAGTTTTAAAATTGTTTCTTCAAGTACTTATAACTGTTTGTATCTGAAAACCTTTGAAAGTGTGCAGCTATGGCACCATCACCTCCACATCACCTCTGAACAGGTCACAGGCTGTGTAACCTGGCATCTTCAGAGTAACTCCCTTCCAGTGGTGAACTCTCACTTGAAGAAAACTAAAATGCAAGCATACATCCACAATTCAGATCAGCACCACTTACACTAAAACGACCAATTTAATTTTGGAAGAGCTTCTGGATGTATCATCCCACTAATGGGAGATACACTGCAACTTGAGATTTCCAACACTTGGAGACTAGAGACACCACACAAATAAATACACAGACAACTATCCGGACCTTAAAAATAAATTTCTGAGCAGAAATACCATGACAATAAGCTGAATAAGTTTCATTCCTGAAACTTTCCAGTAGCTATTAAGATGACAGCAGTTAGCTTCAACACCAATTCACTTACGTTAGACACAAGCACTGCCTAACAGGATTTCTGTTTTGCCATCATGCAAGGAATCATCTAAGCTGATGCACACCAAGACTCAATTCACATCCTTGCTTTCTGACACAGATGGTTTGAAGAATATAGTTCAAACTACAGCCATGAAGTAGGCTGTGAAGTACCTGACACATCCCACAACGTTTAGTATTCTATATAGAGCACATACCCTACTCCAGGAATGAATAAATCAAAACACTGTATTCGTATAAAGCTTTCAAAACATTTCCTTTTATGTCAGGGCAACTAGTATCCTGCTCCTCTTTGAATTAATTATAATTTAATTAATTATAATTTAATTATTAATTATCTGGAAAAGGCTAGCATCACACCCAGGGAAAAAAACTGTGCTCACCTTCCGCTACTGGATATAAAAGTGCTTTTTCTCTGATGCCATAAATTATTTACCCTAACATTGCCACCAGCATCTGCTTAGGGACCTGCTCACATCCACCAAAGAGCAGCCCACTGTTCCTGGTCTAGCCATAGCATCATGTTTGTACCAAGTATCTGACAAACAAAAGGATGACCAAATCAGTTAAAAACTGATGCTGAGACCAGCCATGAGGGATCATTCAGTTAGGAGAGGTGCCAAACCTGCTTCGGAGATGCTATGCAGTTACAAGTTTAATTAGCCTTCCTTGAATACCTCGTGAAACTGCATAAAAATGGGTTTATAAACTTGTGTTGATGCCTTTGGACAACAATGAATGTGCTCTGCAGCCCTTGTGAGTAAAACTTCACTGTTCTTAAACTCCTTGTCAAAGCACCAAAAAGACAATGGACAGACAACTGACAGCACGGTATCAGAGGAGGAAAAGTCATCATGGCTCAAATCAGAAATCAGACAGACGGGATGAGACCTTTGGGATGAGCAGCACATGGCCACTGACAGCTCACAGAACAACTAGCTGAGCATTCCCATGGAAAAGGCATCACAGTCAGACAATTTGCCTTTCAACCACAGCATGTACAAGTTTTAATCTCTTCTCCAGAAGCCTAGTCTCCAGCGACACCAGTTCATGCTCAGCTGTTGGAGATCAGCCCTCACTGGTAACCTGGTTGGTTGCCAGTACATTAAGATATGGTTTCCAAATAAAAGGCAGGAGCTGCAGCCTAAGAGCTACAAGCAGTGCTTTGGGGAATTCAGCCTTTGAATTACTAATAGTCAGGCCACAGCCTGCCCGCCTGAGCACAGAAGACATGGGGAGGCTGATTGAGTACCCTTCTGTTGTGACTGGAGAGCAGGCGTCATGGGGTTTTACATTTATTCTCTTCCAATGACTTCAAGTCAAAACTGGTCAGCTCACAAGTCATAGCTGCTTCTGTTAACTGCTGTAATGGCAGGCACTGCTTGCAGTCCGAAATTCAAGCTGTGCCTTTCCAATCATGCATCATCCCCATAATCCACATCCCACACCGCAGCGTATTACAGCACCAATTGAGATGTAATTGCAATGAGCCAGTTACAACATTTTTCTGATTAAGAAAAAAAACCCAAACAAACCCCCCCCAAACCCACAAAACAACCCCTCTGCCCCAGTTTCTGCTTAGGCATAAGAATGACACCATTATTGACTGGTTTGGACTGTGTGTGCTTCAATAGACCAGACCCAGTCTATCTGTCAACTGCTTATAAGCAATTTCTTAACTGTGCAACCCCTGTGTCTCCTTCAGTTTCAAAAATGTTTTAGGGAGGGTTTTTGAAACAACATGTTAATTAAGATAAGGGCTCTGACCCCCTCCCTTTTTTTTCTTCACTAACCAATCTCTCTCAATCCCAGCTCTTCTGCGATATGCAGGAAATGCAAGCAAAAATCCATCTGTTGGCAATGAGGTGGGCCTAAGCCTTTAATAATGAAATACTCATTTTAGAAAAGCCAAGCAGGAAGATTTAATTGACTGACGAGACCAAGTTCTCTAAATCATTGCAGATTCCAGGTCCAGTCCTGCACTTCCTTTCATGTAATTAGGCATACTTCTATTTGATCTGACATTAAGTCACTGCTTCCTTTCTAAGATACCAAATTGCTACCCTTGAGTCTTCCTCTTACTAAACCTGTTGCCCCTTTGGCTTATAAATTTCTACACAGGCTTCTTTACTCTTCTTTCTAAAGAGAAGTGAAGGGGAAGGGAGGGCAAATAAACTCAAGGTAGACTTTGAGTGCCTTCTTTCAGGTCATGTTCCACTACATTTTCTTTACACGTATCATACAATTTGTCCCTGTTGTGGGTACCTGCCAGTGGGTCAGCAGCTGCTCAGAGGCAGGAGATGGCCACCCCACAGCCCCACTGAAGGAGATGCTCTACAGACCGTGATAATGTCAGTCTGGGGGAGTGAGAAGTGCATCATTAAACATCCTACTAGGTAATCTGATGCCAGATAAATGCAGCAGGCGGGCCACTACTGTCTGCTTTCTGCTGTAGGCATTTTGCACCAGTTAACCCACCCGTGTCAAGATTTTTATTTTTCACTCTAAGAAATTCAGTTCTGTTCAAGACTTACCACTGTTATCGAAAAAGACTACATACATGGAGCCAAATTGCATAAAATATAAAAATCATCAAGTTTTGTGTGCCTTTTGGCTTGTCCAGCCTTGCTCCTGTGAGAAGGGATTCCAGGCACCAACGATGCACCCATCAGCACAGCAGCAGACAAAGGCAGGTGCCACGTGCCAGCAGGGCTGCCTTCTGCAAATTACCAGACAAATTCACTACCAACTTGCACAGCAGTACTTTCACAAATATGTAGTCACCAAAGCAAGGCACAATGGCTTCTACTCAAATCCCTCTCACATTTAAATACAGTAATTTAGATAGGGAAATGTAAAAACCGGATCGAATCACAAGCTCAAGGCACTCTATCATTCTGAGATTTGTTCTCTGAAGACACCACTCTGCCAGTTCATTTTCTCTTTTCCACCACTAAGGAGCCCTCACTCCACTGTCTCCCATATGGTTAACATGAATGTGGCAATTAATATGCAATTAATAAAATGGTGCGATCAACTGCTTTTGTTCACAGCAGCAGCTGGCCTGCATGTTAGAGTGTAATTAGACAAATTAAGATGTACCGCTTTTGTTTGTGGATAGACTGACAGCATCATTCATGCTTAAATGTCACTAAGCCTATTGGCATTTAGGATCATTTTAAATGTGGGGTTTTTTATTAACACTGCAAGGTATGAATAAACCAGACATATGCTGCCATCTGCAATGCTAGTGAAGTGTAAGTTTGCTTTACCTGCAAGATGGTTTACACAAGCCAACTGAGAGGTAAGGAGAGAAGTGATGTATTTCAGAAAATGAGCACCTTTTACTTCAAGTATCATAGCCCATAGTACGGACCAAGTGGCTCTGGATGGGTGACAAAAGCAGAGCTGATCTATGTCCAAGCAAAGGTTTGAAAACCTTCAGGATCAAGCAACATGTGTATTTGTCAATGACTGTTCATCAGATTAGAGCAGGGAAACAATAAAGGGCTAAAAATCTGTAGTAATGTATCAGACTTTTAATACCATTTCCTTTAAAAGGCCTATGCAGAAACCGTATGGAAGAAAAGTGGTTTCAGGGACAGTCCTAAGCTCTCTGGGAGCTAAGAGTAGGAGCAAAAATACCACACCCTGGCAGAGCAGAGGGTCAAGGATCACAGCACCAGCTCCAAGCACGAGCCAATCTAAAAAAACATCCAGATGCCCCAGTGGGCAGAGGTGTTGGGGTGGGTGGCAGCAATGCTCTGCCAGCCTGATCCCCCTCCCAGGCCTCTCCACAGGATCTGCCGCCCAGGAGCCAGAGCCCTTTGCCTCTGCGGGGTCCCCCAGCAGAAGTCCATGTCCCCATCGCCGCTGGTACACTGCACAGCCCTTATTGTTCCTTCTGAGCACATAAATGGCATTAGCACCTACCATGGGCTCTGCAAAAGCAGCAGTGAAGGTTACCTGCATTCAAACTGGGGCAGCACATGCCATACATAAAGTATCAAACTTGATAAATCGAAGTATTTGCAAGGCAACATGACATCATACCTTTCTAAGGGGTCATTACTGAAGCTCCTGATGTCTCACTAGTGTGTGTGGGGGAAAAAAAACNAGAAAACAGCTATGCTGTGAGCTATTCCAAGTCCAAGGCTAGCTCTGTTAGCTTATAGAGCTAACTGTAACAAGTATACACTTGGGCAATGAGCAGTAGCTTGCAAAAAGCAGTCTTCTACCAAAAAAAAAAAAAAAAAAAAAAAAAAAAAAAAAACCCCCCCCAAATAAACCAAAAAAAAAAAAAAAAAAAAAAGAAAAAAAAGAAAAAAGGGAAGGGACACCATGAGAAGCAGTTGGCACAGAAAAAATATACTAATGTTCAGGAAACCTTCGAAAAATTTCGCATTTAGTAGCAGTTCACAAGAAAAGTAACCAGGAGGATTTTGGCTGCAAGGGCACTGCAAATGTGCCAAGCACCACAGAAGCTCTCAACTACCACAACCCAGCACACACAGGCACACAGCCCAATTCAGGAGGAGAGCAGAAGTCACCAACCCGCAGAGTCCTGGAATATGGGCTCCAGAAGGGATGATACGAGCAGCTAACCTTGTTAGTTGGAAAATTTGCTTCTCTACTCTTCCAGCAGAAGAGAATACACTGCAGCTATGAAATCTTTTACCTTTTATCACTTCAACTCGAAGTGCTGGCCTGGGGGAGGGTGGGATGCAGTAAGAAACATATCATTGTAAAATGGATTTTGCTAATGCTGCCATAATCCATTTCTGATTGCCAGTGTGACTCCATTAACCAGGCTGACAAAGGCTCCCTTAAAACATTTGTGCCTCTTTCCTGGGCATTCTCCTCACCATGTTTGAGCTTTAATCTGCTATGAGTCCAATTTTCTTCAGCACTCAAAACCACTTCTTGGTTTCACTGCACTAGATGTAGCAACTCCCGGTCAGATCTGTAAACATACTGTACCCACCATTCATAAACTCCAGAAGTTTTAATCAAATTAGCACTGAAGAACCTATTCACTATCCCATTAACCACCGTCCTCAACAACAGACTTTCCAGTCTTACTTATTTCACACGTGGATTTTCCCTTGTGTTGCTCCATCTCCTTAATTACAGCAGATGCTCCCTTGCCTTAATCAAAAAAACTCCACACAAAAAGATGTTTTTGAACCATTTTTTCCAACTCCTCTAGATGCACTTGAGTGATGTTAATGAGCTCCACACCAAAACCTCACCAGCTCTTCCTTGTGCTCCTCAGTGTCACACAGAGTTTCTTGTCCACTTAAGGGCAGAGAAATGCACTAAACATCCACCACCGGCACCTCCTTGCAACAACCAGCACAAGTTCACACCTATCAGTGCGCAGTCAGGCTAGCAAAGCTTTTCTTGGGCAAGAAAACTCAGCAAGGCTTTCATATGCATGTTCCTGATTCGCTTAAGTGTTTTTAAACATCCCAACATTAACCTCTTTTTACCCAGTACATTCTAAGTTCTTCTTCATCCCCCCCTTCAGCTGCATTGCTCTCAAGTATGAAAGGGCTTATGAGGCATATGGCAACAGCACAGGAGACTAAATTCTGGATATCCATGGCCTGTCCAGAAAAGGACAGGCAGGGAGGCTTGTTGTCTATGGCACATGCAAGGAATGTGCAGCAAAATAAGTAAAAAATGCAAGACATACAGAAACACACAACAGAAGAGCTGTTGTTTATCCAAGACACAAAGTAATTCTGTAAAAATGGAGAATTTTCTTTACTTTGCAAGATTACAGTGGCATGTTTTAGCCAAGTGAACAAAACTTTTGTTCAATAAAAAGTATATACTATTTACTTTTTTTCCCCCCCTAAAACAAACCAGTCCCTGGCTTTATCTGATACAATCTGACATGTCAGCTGTTATGGCAAGAGCTGGATGCAGCAGATAAAACTGGGAATAAGGGTGGCCAATCACTTGCATGAGGCTCTGTAAGTAGCTGTCCCAGCCATTCACCACAGACTGTCCTTGTGTCACTTAGGGCACGAAAGGCCACAAAGGCTTGCTCAGTGCTCTGCACAGCCCAGAATTTGCAGAGATGGAAAGCAATTCAGCCTTTGTTTCACACTGCTAAATGAGAAGGCAAAGAATTAATCCTCCCAAATTGCAAGGATTCTGGCTTTTTTAATATAACATCCTTTAACTGGGAAATTTAAATCTCATAGCTATTGGAAGAGAATCCTGGAAAAAAGCCATAGCAAATAGTGGATAATAAAATACCCAACTTGTTTCACAATATCCTATTAATTTATAAATAGATCTAGTTATTATTAAAATTAATATGTTTTTCACAAAACACCACACAGAAGTCTCAGCTTTACAGATAAGACAGAGCTGTTGTCCTTACAGTAATGAATGAAGAAAGCATTCTTCCATGAGCCTGAAGACACAAAACACTGAGAAAATTCCAATGACTGAAGTTACTGTTTAACAAACACTAAAAGTAATCTGATACTGCCATTGACTTATTCACACATCTGTAAAAGAACAAACCTCCAAGATCCTTACCAAAACTGTATCATCATAAAAAGCCAGCAAGAGCATACCACATCTTTCAACTTTGCGAATTTGATAAAATACGAAGTGGCAATGGGAGCTGTAAGAGGCAGGCAATGCTCTGTCCAGGAAGAGGGGACAGCCTCCTATGGCAGCAGCCACTGCCGACAGCCTCAGGTTCTAATTCAGCGGCTGATCAAACCAAACCAAGCCCTCAACACTTCTGCCCAGCCTAGTTAGTGGAGTATCTCAGCTTAACTTTGTTACAGGAAAGCCTTTGCTGCAGGAAAACCAGCTAACAAACACTCAACACCACTGGAGTTTGTAATTTGGAATGAACATGTGATGGTGACAGCTCCTACACCACCATAATACTGTTTTTCTGGCAGGAAGACAAGCTGTTCCAAGGATGACCTGCTGCGTTCTGGCTGATTTCAATCCTACATTGTCTATTTGCATTCAGTCTGGTAGCAAAGAACAGCATCACAGATGCTGGAAAGAGGTTAATCTGCTAATGCAGAATCTTCACAGTATCACTAATTTAACAGTTTTATCAGAATAGTTACTACAGCTTAAAACCCCTCAACCTCTAACATGGTCACCTGATTATTACAGCTTTTACATCAAACCACAGGTATTTTTGATTATAGATTTGAAAATAGGAGTACCAGGGACTATTAGACTATACTGCAAGACTACTGAGATCCACTCAAGCAAGGTCCCCCCCACCCCAGTCCACAAGGAAGCTCAAATAATTCGACTGTATTATGTTTTCAAACAATCCTAATGCTACCGGGAGCATTTTCTAGAGAGTATATCAGCACTGTGAAACCTCTCCAAGCACAGTTCTCATGATGCTGGATAAGGACCCCGAAGGGAGGCCTTTATCAACAGAGATAAAGCCCAGCCAATAATCCCCTGCTGTGCTCTGCAGTTATCTCTTGACCCGGTCCCAGAAAGCACTTCCACTCTTAAACACTTTTGTTCCTTAAAATAAACATTAACAGAGTTTAAAGCAACACAGCTGCCCTGTCTCTAAGAGAAACAGTACCTGTCCCACCAATAATGGTTCTAATGATGGCTTAATTATGTTGCTGTTCCCTTGTTTTAATTGACGAGGAGTGAGTAAAGAAGGGAACCAGGGAGGCAGAACTAGTGTCCCATGTGTACACACTTGCACTGCAGTGGGCCCTGAAGCACTAGAGCTTCTCCTGGGAAAAGTCAGGCAGAAAGTCAGCCAACTGATGTCTGTTATTCACTGTTTCACTGAAAAACTTGCATCGAAACTCCACCGGTTTGGAATTCAAAACAAACACGTGAAATGCGTGGGGTCGTACCAGATATCAGTGAAACTCGACATAAAGGATACAGCAATAAATTTGATCTGAAATGTGAAAATTTACCTCTATGGACATTAAAAAGCTTTAGCAGATATCAAGTCAAACAATTCAATTGCTTACATAGGCGCTGTATTATAAATCAACAAAATTGTACACATGTACACAATTTTTAAATGACTAAATAGAATTAAACAGATTTTTTTCTCTCTTCTTTAGGAATATGCTGAAACAACAATAAAAATACGAATGCACCTGGACAGGGAGAGCAGACGTTCCCACTGCATATATAGGAAGTGCCACATACCATTCTGAAAGTCAGAAAGTTTCTCACTTACTTAATTTCCACACAGAGGTCATTAAGTTATCATCCAAAAATAAAGTGCATGCCTTGAAGTGACTCAGCTATTAAACACGAAAATAACCAACAAAAAATTCCCCGTGTTTAAGTTTCCAAATTTTCTAAATATAAAGATGTAAGATCATCAACATATATTGCTCTTTCTAATACTCAGCAACATAGATATTCTTTAAAGTACTGCTCAGTTCTCCATTACTCTGCATCTACTCATGTGCTTAAAAATTTTAAAATTTCAATTCAGGTGAATTTTAGAGAGGAGGGGATGCTTTCCCTACAGACAGCACAAAAAGAAAAAGCAGGCAGGCTGCAGTGAGGGAGCAGGGATTTCTGAGTACCTTACCCACGCTCCTCAGTCCCATTTCCACACTCCGGAGAGGCAGAGAGGCTTCAAATGGAGAGACTCATGATGCTCTGAGCAACCCCTCCAAGGGCACTCCAGGAAGCAGCTCTGAAAGTCAACGTCACAACTTTGTAGGAATGAACTAACCTAACTCCCAGAGAGATAAAACCACACCTCCACCCTCCAGGCTGTCTGGGGCCAGAGGGGCCATGTCCTCCTCCATAAGAGCATCCCTAGAGCAGCTCCCTAGTCCCTAACCTCTTCAGGGCTTCCCCAGGTCTGACAGTAAAGAGACTACATAATTTTACATAAAGAAAGCATTTTCATTTTCCCCTGTCAATGATCCAGAATTGACCCTGTACTCTAAAACACAAAAATTCAGCAGATGATAGGGATTTTTCTTTCCATGCATTATAAAAAATTACTTCCTCTTGAAAAAGGCCTGAAAAAACTTATGTAGTAAATCACACTCCTCCCACAGGAGGGGACTCCAAATGAAGCTTTGGTAGCACTGAACGGAGACTATGGTAATACATAAAACAAAAATACAGGTGGTTTCACTAATCAGTGTTAGAATCATATGGCAAGATGGGGGTTTTTCAGTTCCTGGTAATAAGTAGCCATTGTCAGACGACTGGTGTGAAACTAATGAGAAAAAGAAAAATCAATACAGTTGTAAATATACTCACTCCTGTACTCTTTTTTTCAATTTTTTTCTTTCTTTTTTAAAAGGAGCTGTCACAAGATAGCCAACCAGCTGGCTTTTGCAGGAAAAGCTTTCTTTGTCTTGTGAAATTTCTCCCCCATCACCCTTAAATACACTTTTCTGAGCAACCATTCCACAAACAGCTGGGTGCCTTTGCTTAGGTGGTCAGAAAAAAAGGGAAGGCAAGCAATAATTCTAAAACTAAAACAGCTGAACATTACCATTGTCTGCCCTCTTTTCTCCCTATTTCCCATCTGTATTTGCCCGTGAAACTTGATACTCTTCAGATTAAAAAAAGGACAGTCATCATAACTCATTAATTCTTTCTTCTCACATTCAGAGCCAAAATGACCTTAAACCAAAGGTTATTCAAAAGCAGACAGAGTTTTTTTTTTTTAAATAAGTACTCATCAACTACATTAAGCACCTTTTTTGAGTCTGTTAGACCTTTTTCTTATTTTTCCTGGCCTTTTCATCCACTGATTGTTCCTATGGCTTTCGACTAGAGTGTTACATCAACAGCTCCACTCATCTAAAACAGTAATTTTGCTGAAGAGGAGCCTTATAGAACTAAAAGCGATTGTTCAAGACCTCTCAAACAGGCACATCACATGCACAGAGTGCCAACCTGTATCAACTTAGCGGCCCTATCAGATAGAATATTTGCATACACTGTCCTGAAGCTGAAATGCATTATTTTTGTGAGAAAATTGTTCCAAATGCCTTCAGCCTCCAAAGGAGAAATACAAGTATTCTCCTTGTTTATGTTTGGTTTACTTATTTCCTCAATACTGACAACACAGGACAAAATAACCGAAATAGCTAAGGAATCGGAACTGTCTTACTTGGCCAGAAGGAGTTGTCGTCTTTGCTCAGTAACTTTTTCTTGAGGCGCCCAGGCAGCTTGGTGTGAGTGTTCCCCATTTTGCTGGAATACAGTGGGATGAGTTCCTCCTCGTCATCATCATTGCAGCTGGGCTGCCACTTGCTCCTGCCGAGGCACCCGACCATCGGGTCGGCCGGCAGGCAGTGCACATAGGCGATCATTGTGAGATGCTGCTCCCAAGGATGTTCCTGCTGTCCCCAGTGGCTAGCTCGGAGCAGAAGGGAGTGGCCTGCTTATAACCCTTGAAGAGACGCATTCAAAAAGCTGGAGGAAAAGATTTTCCCCTCCTCTGCACTTTGGGAGGCTAAGATATTTGGATATCCTGGAAACCGTTTGGGATAGGATTCTGTCAGTCCATAAAAGAGAGCGAAAACAAACAAAAAAACCCCAACCAACCAAGCAACACCAACCAAACAAGCACCTGGTTAAGTAGCTCACTACAGCTGCTGGCTGCCCTGTCCCTGCCCTCCTGCCAGCCCCCAGCTCACAGCCATAAGCAGGAAAATAAGGGCTGCAGAGAGCTTGGAAACCCAGTCACCTGCCACAGATCTCGGACTACTTCCCTTTCTGCTTCCTCTTCAATCTGTGGCTTCTCTTAAGCTTTATCCCTGATTATTTACTGCTCTCTCAACAACAGGTACTATGGCCACACACAGATGGCCATATACAAGAAGCTTATTTAAAGCTAAGTTACTATAATTGCTGTGACACTGGCAGCTACAGAACCGTAACTGGGCAGGAACTTGCCAAGATCATTTACCTTATTCTAGAATGCAAAAGCATAAAAAACCATGCAGAAAAAAGAAAAAAGTGTCGCAATTTCAGTACTTGGATTTGATTAAGGAAACTCTCTTTTGAAATCAGAATCATAATGACTGTCACCAAAAGAAGACACTATCTTCCAGGTTAGACTGCAAGTAGATTGACGATGAATACAAAGCATAAGCAGTTATCAGCTTGCACTCAGTACTGCATAAACTCTCACAATGCCTCTAGAGGGTAGCTATTATTCCTATTTAAAGATAAGATACAGTCTCAAAGGGATTTAGTAACCTGCTCACGGAGTGGAAAAGCTAGGATTAGAGATGAGGTATTCTCAGTTCTTTAGCCTCATCCACAAGTCACTACTCCATGGCACCTCTCCCAAATACTGCACTACTAAGTGAGTTTCCGTGCTCGAGACAGTGTCAACCCTAAGCTTCCAGCTCTTCTACCATTTTTCTCTGGGATCCAAGAAGCATACCCTTCCTGGGCTTTTGAATTCGCCGCAACAGCACAGTCAGGCTGGGACAGCAAGGAAAATGCCACATAAAGAGGGTACCCAGCATAAACTACTGTCTTCAGAACCTTTATGTTTGAAAGATTATATGGGAGACTATTTGTTTTTAAAAATGGGAAGATAGCAAAAACCAGAGTAAAGTACAACAAAGAACAATTCTTAGCCTGCTTCCCGAACTGTTCTTCATAAATACTTTGGTTGCAGCCCAAACCCTTTATGAAAGTGGCTGCTCTATATATAGGAGCACAACAGCATCATGTAAGTATTTACACCTATTAGAAAAGGCTTTATGTGCTGTTTGGTTGATAGATAGAATAAACTTTTGGACAGAAAAAAAAACAAAAACAAACAAAACAAAACAAAAACAACAAACAAACAAAAAACCCAAACCAAAATACTGTTTAACAACAGCAAAGATCAGATCAGATGCATATCTTCTCCCTGTTGCCTCGGCGCTCTGCTGCCTGTACTGGCAGCTGCAGTCTGAGAGCAGGGTGTACACATCAGCTGCCCACAGGCACTGCACCAGCATGGCATCAGCCTTCAAACACAAAACACAGAGCACTAGTGAGCACAAACTGTCTGCAACACTGACTGAACAGTGCTGGGAAAGTGTTGAAAGTTCGCAAGAAAGTGGCTGGTTTGGTATTTCTATTTTTTTTAACATCCTGTTACTTTGCACAGCAATCTGAGCAAGTGATTTTCATGATAATGTTTCATACACATCTTGAATGGTTGGACCTCAGTAAACTTGCAAAAAGATGAAAACACATCTTAAAATTAACCATGTCAGGTACCTTCAATAAGTAGGGATGAAACAAACTCTGCCTGCAATTTTACATTTTTTGACAACAATTTCAAGTCTCTGCAAAATTACAAATGGAAGGGGGAAATGCGCTAACAGCATGACCAATAGCTTTTGGTACCACTAGCTCATCCATATATATAGCATAAACTCACCAGCATACACTGAACATTGGCAAGCAAGCCTTTGAGGCAAATACCAATTTACAAAGCCAAGTACATTTACTCATCAGGCTATGAGAAAGACAAACTATGATTAACATTAGCAGAGCTCAACTCACTCATCAACCATGCTGATATTCTTGTGTCTGCCAGAATAAATGAATGTCTAGACAGTCCTCCTGGATGGGATGAAATCCCAAGAGTGCTGTTAGTAAACCAGTTCATAAGGAGGCCCCATTAAGGCTTCCCTAATGGGACAGTACCTCTGTAACCCACTTGTCTAGCCACTGTGCCTGCTGTCTCACCCTTTTAACTCCCTGTGATTATCGGGGTCTTGGAAAGAGTCACTGTCATAGATGTGATGCATGAAACTTCCAAGCATCAGCAGGCTATTGATAAAAGTGTGCACTGGGGCTTGCATTTATTTCTCCTGCAGACAAGAACAATATTCTTTTACTAGATAAGAATACAGGTGGATTTCAGTTATTTTTTAACAACTCAAATCATACCATCAAATTACATTTTGAAAGGGTACTGTCCTGACCTTCGCATGCAGTCCTCTTATCTCTATGCAATCATGTTATATGACATAAAAATGTAGACCTAGACACCATGCCAGTATTAATAGGTAACATGCAGTGCAAACGCAGGAGCAAGAATACATGGGACACCAACAAAATTCAGTGC
Source organism: Formicarius rufipectus (assembly GCA_013399695.1). Taxonomy (NCBI): domain Eukaryota; kingdom Metazoa; phylum Chordata; class Aves; order Passeriformes; family Formicariidae; genus Formicarius; species Formicarius rufipectus. The sequence goes on along the minus strand of VXAU01000575.1, from coordinate 586,688 downwards.
TCAGCAAACTCCCATGCTCCCAAACACTTACCAAGATGACACAGGATAACATATTGCCCTGGAGCCCCCATGACATTTACCACACACTTCTCTAGACTACAGATATACTCATTTAGCCACGTTTCCAATGCATGCTCACGAAGTAAGGCTGATGCACAGTAATGGGATCATGGCTGAAATCTAGTTTAACACGTATATTTACCATATGGTAGGCATTAATGTTGCCACAAGTTTTTTACTTGAAGAATAAATCTTCTTCCCTGAAGCCTGGAAGAAGACCTTAGTAACATAAATGATAAAAGATTTAGTGATGGTTATGGTCTCAGCTATTAGCAAATGCAAATAGAGTTGGGAAGATGTACCATTCTCATGTGAGAAAGACACTGTGTACATGTCGCCTCTTGCTCTCCTGATCTCCCTCCAAAAACACTCAAAAAGAAACAATTATGTTATGTCTATACGGAGCAAGAACCTCTGTAAGTTTGATAAAGTCAAAATTTTATCACAAAACTTCTGATTAAATGTCACTTCTTCTACTGCAGCTTTATTTTTTCAAATGCACAAAAGAAGGTTGTTCATTTTTCTCAGCCTTGAGCCATCATTTATATAAAGATTTCCCCAAAATAACATTTTATTTCTTTTCATATTCTTGTTCGTGACTTTTAAAAATTGAACTATTAGTAATTCCAAGTATGAATGCTCTAAGCAGACTGTTAAATGTGCATATTCATCTTTATCAGCATATTTCATTTTTGCTAAACCAACTCTTTGCAGTGAGGCTCTATTAGAAGGGCTTGAATAATTAGGAGAAAAAAAGGCTTACATTACACTGGAAGCAACATTTGGTCTAAAGAAAAAAGATCATTAAGAGTTTGTCAGACTCCCAAAACTGTGTCTAACTTGGGGAATGCAATAAACAAAATTATAAAGAAAAGATTAGCCCTTTTATTAGATAAGCACATATGCTCTTGAGCTCTGAGAACTGCAGTGATACTGATGACACACAGGAGTAGATTACATCTAATGGGAACTCAGGAGACTTGGAATCACAAAGGATGGTCACATCAGTCCTACTCTGGTATTAACACACTGTTTATAAATATGCTACATAAGAAATTGTATCATCAGTCTTTAAGTATAATTTGTAGATCCTCTGGATAAAAGGTAATATACACCATGTAGTGAAAAAACCAGCACTTTTATGGATACCTTGCACAACAAAACCATCAAATGAAGTAATTCTTGATGCAAGCCCAGCAGCCAAACTGGAAATTAAAGAGAGCTCATAGAAATCCATAGGGATAAACTTTGCCCTAATTAGACAGTGATTCTATTTTTAGCAGTGATGGGTTGATGTGTTCTGGGCTTTTTGGATGAGCAGCTGGAGGTATTAAATTGTACTTATATAGTTATTTTTAAAACAGGAAAAAAATATTTATACATTAAACATACTTCAGCAGACCATATAGCATTAACTAAGCCTTAAAATAATACTCAGAGACAAGTATCCTTTTACAGACAGACAACTTGTGACAGTAAGAATGAGGACATGTCCATCATGGTGGAGCACTCCAGCATCCTCTGGAGCTGGCAATGGCCAGATTGGACATGGGATGGCCTGTGCATGTACGTTTCCTCTTTCCTGTGTGGAGTCTTAACTCATGTTCCTTAAAGACATAAACAGCAGAAAAAAGCTAAAGAATTTCAAAACAAAGAGAAAAAAACCCCTCAAGATATTGTAAATGGTTCTTTAACTGAATATGAATTTCTCAAAAAGCAAGCAAGCAGGAGGTATGAACTTTACAGTGTTTAAAGCAAGCCCAGCATTTGAGGATCTGATACAATACAAACAGACATCAGGGTGCAAGGGAGATGAAGGGGACCCGAGGTGGTGGGGATGGCAGGCACTACTGCCAGGATGCACACAAAGCTTCATGATGTTCCAAAAAGCTCTCTCCACGTGGCCATATTTACATTTTTCAGCATTAGTTCTATTCCCTACTGCTTTCATGGATGTACTTTTATTGTATGCTTGTGGTCATATAGCATCTCTGAGCTTTAACCTTTTTTTTTTTTTTTTTAAGGATGTAAGTAATAAGGTACATGTGGCTTAAAGAGCTCAACTGGCATGACAGATAAAAGCAGTCCTAACAAGAAAATATGCTTTGTAAAAACGTACAGCAAGTGTCACTGACAATTGTGTACCTAACAAACTGGAGGCAAATCCCTGAATGCTGGGGCATTTGGCTAACTTAATTCCTGGTGCCCACACAGCCAGTTCTAGACTCCAGGTGTCATCCTTAAGCAACATCAGCCCTCTTCAGGGACACTGAATCTGCAAACCACTGGATACAGCAGGCATCCGTAAAACACAAGAAAACCCAACAGCAGTAAACCAAAGGCAAACTACAGGATCATAGGAAATCTAGGTGACTATACTTCTCTGCTGCACCAACTCTGAACATACCCATCACCCTCTCTTTCATATCTTTGCATTTTTCCTTTGCTGTTATATAATAGCTCTCTGTAATTATTTCTAATTCAACGTGTATTTTGATATACATATATAAGACGCTAGACAAGAAAAACAGTTTGTGTTGTATTATCAGCAATCCCATAACATTTGAAAATACACTTCTATGTCCTAATTATTCATCTTTACTTTCAATTAGAAAGCTTTCTTAAGAGCAACAAGCAACATCATATGTTTGATAATAACTACTGATCACTTGCTTTGCAATATTTAAATGAGAAAGCAAATAAAGCCAGCTGTATAAGCAGCAGGTGACTATGAAAAGCCTTTTCCATGCCTTTGTAGTTTAGCTCTGCTTACAAACAAAAAGACCAAGTATTTTGGTCTGTGCATTCTGTGAACCAGACCACCCTTGGGAAGGGGGTGATACATGTTTGGGGAAGAGGACAGAGCCTTTAGCAAGACTGAAGCAATTAGATATTACTACTGGTGGTTGAAACAGAAGTTATTCTTGCTGCCTTACTCTAATGGCTGGGTCTCACACATCTGCTGATCCTTGTAAAAATACAGAACAAAAGATGATCCTGCCAAAAGCCAAGGGAGAAGCAGTTTTCAGTCTGGGGCCAAATGACTGGCAGTGTTGGTAATACTACGCCCACACACTCTGTGAGCAAAGTAGTCACATTCTACCAGCTTATTTTACAGTTCATATTAAATGGCAATTCAGAGAGTTGGGTAAGATCACCCCGTTCAGGTCTGCTCATTAAACTCATTACCATGGTAACAGCAAGAGAAAGAAGTCAACTCCCCACTCCTATTATCTTTCACAATTCTTTTTTAATGATTTAAAAGCCTGAAGAGGGAAGCATCTTCTTGATGCAGAGCAGCAGCGACCTCTCCACCACCCACACAGCTCACTGGACGAGTCCACACTCAGTGTGATTTTCAATACAAAAACCAAAGCAAATTACACTACTTGACAAAAGCCTCCTAGCTCTCCTCCTTCTGGAGGAAATGCTCTGCCAAGGCTTCTGTGTGTTCACGTACACCATCACTGCTGCCAAAAACGCAGTGCCATCTCCTGGACACACCAGTTCCCAGGAAGGTCTGCTCTGGTCAGGTGCGTCATGGTGGAGAGTCAGGAAGGTTTTGAAGATTAAAATAACAAAAATGATAAACAGAATTAAAATCTGTATTGAGAGAATTCACTATTTTTAGTGTGTACTTCTAAAAATGTTTTAGTTTCACATGGTCAGGGATAAGTACCCCATAAAGAACTGCTTTTAAGCTCTGTGTAAGATGAGGAAAAGCCTGTGGATGTCTGCCTGAACTTTAGTTTCAACTTTCAACCTTTGAAAGCTACCCACAGCATTTTCCTGGAGAAACTGGCAGCCCACAACTTGTCAGGCTGCACTGTTTGCTGTGCAGAAACCTGGCTGGATGTCTGGGTACACAGGGCTGACAGAGTGGAGCTACATCCAGCTGGTGGCTGGTGTTCTCCACAGGCCAGTCCTGCTTAGTATCTTCACTGATGATCTGGATGAGGGGATCAAAGGCTCTTTCAGCACACTTGCAGATGACACTAAGGTGGGTGAGACTGTTGATCACCTGGAAGACAGGAAGGCCCTGCAGAGGGATCTGGACAGGCTGGATTGATGGACCAAGGCCACTGGTATGATGTCCAGCAAGGCCCTGGGTCCTTCACCGGGGTCACGACAACCCCTACAGCACTACAGCCTGAGGGAAGAGTGGCTGGAAAGACGCCCAGTGAAAAAGGACCTGGGGATGCTGGTCGACAGTGGCTGAACATGAGCCAGCAGTGTGCACAGGTGGCCAAGAAAGCCAATGGCCTTCTGGCCTGTATCAGAAATAGCGTGGCCAGCAGGACTGGGGCAGTGACTTTTGCCCCGTACTCAGCACTGGTAAGACCACACCTTAAATCCTGTGGTCAGTTTTGGGCTCCTCACTGCAAGAATGACACTGAGGTGCTGGAACGTGCACAAAGAAGGGCAACAGAACTGGTGAAGGGACGGGAGCTCAAGCACTATGATAAGGGGGTATGAGGGAGCTGGAGGTGTTCACCCTGGAGAAGAGGAGGCTCAGGGAGGACCTTATAGCTCTCTACAACCACCCAAGAGGAGGTTGTAGCCAGGTGGGGGTCAGTCTCTTCTACCAGGTAACAAGTGACAGTACAAGAGGGAATGGCCTCAAATAGCAACAGGGGAAGTTTAGGTTGGGTATTCGGAAAAATTTCTTCACTGAAGGAGTGGTCAAGCATTGGAACAGGGAAGTGGTTGAGCCCTCATAACTAAAGGTATGTAAAAGATTTGTAAATGTGGCACCTGGGGACATGGTTTAGTGGTGGACTTTGCAGCTTTGGGTTAACAGGTGGACTCAATGATCTGAGAGGTCCTTTCCAAACTAAATGATTCTGATTTTAGGAAAGGAAAAAAAAGTGAAACTCAGTTTTACTAAAAGAGTGGTGCTTCAGTATATAGTAAAAAAACAGATCTTGAGATGTCAAAAGATGAAGTTATATGTAGTTCACCTCTGTTAAACAGGAACTGGCAGGTAATACTTAGCCTTACAAGGACAAGACATTCCATTCTGTGGGACATAACATTCAACAGTGAACAGCATCATTCAGCAGCTGCTGGGCAGAGGCATTCATTCACTCTTTTTCAGACCACAGAGCAGCAGGTAATACATTAGGCACATTATAACATAATGCAACAATATTAAAACATCAATGAAGGAGCAAGAATGGCAAACCTGATCTTCTAAAAATAAGAAATTAAATGTTCATGTTTTTAATTTTTACCCTGGAAGGGTCTTCCTATGTTCTGGCGCACATTTCAGCCACACGTCAGTTCAACTCAGATGCTCTTCCACATCTCACGCCACTGGTTTGCATTGCAGGCACAAGGACCTCACAACTATAGATCCCTCTCTCTTCTGTCATGCTACTTGCCAGTGTATACCCAGCTTCTCATAATCATTCCGTATGCTTAAGGTAAAGTTGTTTTATTATTAAATGCACAGCCAATAAAAAAAAGCAACCCTGTCACACACTTCTGTCAGCAGCATAAGGAACAGTTACAACTCACCTAAGATAAGTACATTAAAAGAACTGAAATAAAACTTTATATCAATTATAATCACATTAGCCTGGAATGCTTCAGTAGTAAATTTTTAATCTGAAGTGTCACATTTACTTGATAATCATATGCGTGCAAGATAAGCCAGTTAGCACTAGATTCTTCTGAACTATGGCTGAATACAGCCTAGTTACTTTCCAACAGGTCACATAAAGGCTTTCTAAAAAGAGTAAGTAAACTCTTAGGTTTACACACCACGTCAGAGGAATGCAGCAGATTCTGTTAGAATAATGACAAAAATATGCACCCCTTGCAGAGGAAAAGATTAGGCTAATGAGGAGCAGTACAAAGTAGCAGTATTTCAATCCAAAACAAAGTCACGCCCTAGGAATGTACTCTTCTTGAGTTCCAGATCAGTAACACATCCATATGATGTGTAAACTTTGAAGTATCAATTATGTAGTCTTGACTTTTTACAGAAAATTCATATTGACCCATCATTTTGGCCTCTCTAACAACAAACTTTCTGGCCTGCTTTTTCAAGCAGAAAATGAAGTTATTGTAAGAAGGGTTGACTTCAGGATCTGATTTTCCAACAATATGATTAAATGCAAGTGTGACAGCTGCTATGCAGCCTACCAGTGCTGTTCCTGTTCCTTCTTGTATCTGGAGTTGCTGCTCTGTTAAAACAAGAAAAGTCAACTGGGTGAGCTTCATGAAGCAAACTGGAAAGAGCAGCCATATGTATATGTGCCACAGTAAGACCACAAATTAATAGATCCACTTGTCTATGGGTTTCATGTTCAGTCTGTTCACTGGCAAAAAAAAGAAATTAAATCAATCCTGAATTTCCAAGTAATAGTCTTGAAAATAAGTCTCCTTTCTGATTACCCTCACGATATGCCAGTATTTTGTTGGAGAAGGTTCTCCCTTGCAACAACCCAGACTGAGCAATGCAAAATGCCTTGGTTATGACAAGGCCCATATCAAAGCTATAAACTAAGACATAAAGAATTTATATAATTCTTCAAGTCTATGCTTCAGTTAGTTTCAGAATTGCGTATTCAAAAATGCCATATTTTGACAATATATTCTACTGAACAAAGATAAATTTGAACGGATTGTTACAAACATTTTAGTTCTTAAAAACAGTCACTCAGCCCTTATATGTATTCTGCACTGGACTTTTTAAAAGAAAAAGGAGAGTAAATTAGCATGCTAATTCAAGAACCGGTTTCAAAATTATTTTTAACTTACTTGAAAACAAACCTTTAAGATGAGAAGCAGTAAGTCAATCTCTGCACAGGGGAACAACATGGGAAACCCGTAAAGATCTTTAGAGAGGAGCTACAAGCTGTGTGACCGAACAGTGGGACATGTCTCAACACAGCAACCCCCTGGGCAGGAGCACTGCCCTTGCCAGCCATGCTGATTCATGATACACACACACTGAAGATTGAGAAAAATAAGGCTTTGAAAAGGATCATAAACTGTCTTCTGAATATCCACCAGGCAGGAAAAATAGCTTTGCATTTTTTTTCTGTTCTTCTAATTTGCCAGCCACGTTTACTCCAGCACTCTGTCTGCAAGGAGAGAATTTAACACCAAATCTTGCATCCTTCTTCCTCAAGGACTCAAGTGTTCCCACTGTCTGCTGTTTTTCAGAAGGGTTTGAATGAGTAAGGGCACCTCTCCACAGGGTGCAGCACAAATGACTGCTCCTGGTTACCAGACATTACAAAAACCTCCTTATGATCTTGAATTCTGAGTATGAAACTGGGAAAACAAAAAGGACACCTGAATGACTGAAGAAGAGGCCAGTTGTGCATTCAGATGTTGAAAAGCTTTTCTCCTATGAAACACAAGCCTCCCTGCAAATTTAGCCTCCAGGAAAAGTGTGTTCAACTTGTTCGCCTTAATAACGAAGAGAGGAAGAAGCTGTCTTTTCCTCATTCCTTTATCCCACATAATCACGTTAAAGATGCAGCAATTCTCTTAAGGCTAAAAGACACACAAAACAATCCAAGACTTTGTGACTGAGATGCAGACAGAAAACATATTCCTCTCCTAAAAAGCAGGATCTACTGATGCTGAAGACACCTCTGCATGAGGACCAGAAGTGTTACTCCTTGTATTCACTACAGGATGTGGCTAAAAATTCCTTTTTTGTCTTCCTGTTTCAGCACTATTGATAGGTTTAAATTAAAATGGAGATGGATTAAAAGTCAGGAACAGAAAGAAGTGAGGATGCCATGCTGCAAAGAGCAGATTTCCAAAACCTGTCTGGATTAAAAGGATTCAGTGTCCAAAAAAGACCTTGTAACAAGTAGCCTACATTGAGACACAGCAGTATCTCACTATACACCTAAAAAGTGTGTCACAGGAAAAGAGTAAGAGAAAATTGAAAGGTGTCAGAAAGGTTTAGAGACCCCATGAAAACAGGAAATATGCAAGATAAAACTTCTAAGGAGAGTGCAGCACACCTGGCACTAGAAGAAAACAGGAAAAGTCAAGCAATCCCGACCAGGCTGAGCTTTTGGGGAAATTTCCTCCCCAGCAACACCTGTTGCTGAATCTAAAGGAAAGAACGGGCTGAGAAAGAACAATCTGCGAGATTGTTTGATGCCATGAGGACCTGTGGCACACCCTGCTCCTCATCCAGCCTTTTCTTGCAGCCAGTCTCCAGTGAAGCAGAACAGAATAAAGAGAAACTTCAAAAGCTACAATTACATATTCAGAGGGATAGTTCTTCCTGATCTTCACAGGAGGACCAACAGAAGCACGTAAACGGGGGATGGCTACAACCCATGCAATCCTGTCTCCAAGATTTCAAATAGCCTTCTGTCACAAACTTCTCTTAGCAGCTCCAGAAATTCTGACTCAAACACTTCATAACCTTATCAAGAACCATCTTAAAAACATTCTTTGTCCACATTATCCTGTTTGAATGTCTGTTTCACAACTTCCCTCCTCAGATGGTTTGGAACCTTTTTAATGTCTGACTTCAATTAATTCAGAGCACAGCCATAACCATTTATCTTGTGCCAATACTCCCTATGGACTTCAACAGGTTTCCTCCCTCCTTGTGGTATTGACCTCAGAAGCTACCAGATAGACTAAATAAGCTATGCCTTTGTAATCCCTCTCCACATGACCAGCAATTGAGTTTAAAATATTTTAAAGTCTGAAAGTCCAGATAAGTTCCACAAGAGCTTCAAATACCAAAAACATTTTCTGAATTTTTCTGAAATACAGATATAAGAAAATGGGATGCTCTAGAGGACTGGAATAGTATTAGAAAAAGATGCCTGAGGTAATTATAGAGGGTTTTGGCAGCCATTTACCACAGGCAAGATCACAGCTGTGACAGGACTCCAAATAAAAGAATTAACAAAATTTCCATTTCTTAATAGCCGGCAAAGGGCTTTCACAGAGAACGGATCTCACATTTGACAAAGGTTTATGGCATTTCCCCGGAAGTAACAGCAGCCTTCTGCACAAATGCTGTATGGGGGGAGTGGGGCAGGGGGAGAAAGCCAATGTAGAAGAATGACAAGCAAAGAGAACACAAATCTGGTAACACAATACTTACACAACGTGAAATTATTAGTATGCTTAAACCACTGAAATATGTATGAAGGTATTTATAGGTTTCAAGTATGTGTATGTTGTCTCAAAGACCACTTCAACAAGAAATTCTTTCAGCGCTTATGAATCCAATCAGCTGTGCATGCTACTTTGACATCTGTTTTAATGTTCTCCAGCCTCGACATTTTTTTCACTGCTTAAAATTAAGCACAGGCTTCTTGCTGCAATTTGACAGAAATTCACTGCCCTCTACTACTGCTTTGCACAGGGATCAACAAATGCATTGTACTCACAGCCCTCCAGACAATGGAGGGGTTAACAGATATTGTTTAAAAGCAAACATTAGCAGGTCAAAGAGAACAGCAGATGATCTTTCTACCTGTGATTCGTTTATCAACAGGCCGTCCTCAGGGTTGCAGTGCTGTGTGAACTGTGCAAACTGCTACTTGTTGCAGCCTGCAGTAAACACCCAGATGGGGAGCAGAGAGGCAGTGTGCATTAAATGCACCCATGAAAGTAAAAACAGAATCTAAAGAAAAGCTGTGCCTCAGTTATACAGGGTTGACAGTAGAGGAGTCAACTTTCATATTCTTAAAGACTTAACCCCATTTGAGTCAAGCAATAGACTACAAGCATCATGGATTTCAGGCTGTGTGTATTTATACTGCACCATGTTTGAAAAGCACAAGCTGAATTCACGTACTGAAAGCTAGGCACATACAGCAGTCTACCCTGACTTCCACATTTCCAACCATCAGCTAAAGACCTCCTGAAGGCGAGCTTCAATTCTGATTTCACAGTTGAATCTATCCGACTTGCTTTGTCACCATACCACTCTAGGGTAAAAGCCTGTGGGCCCTGAGAAAGGCTGGTGTACCTGCCAGAAGAGATTTTTATCTAATGCCTGAATATGTTCACCCATTGCCACTGGCCTTCTTAAAAATTTAACGGAAAAAACAGGCACTCACACCCTGTTCTGTGACCAAAAAAAAAGCAAAGCAAAACCACAGCAAACAATAGGCATTCATTCTGCAGGTTCTGTGCCCATGAAGTTTCATGGTCTCCTCAGAGACGGTCAAATGAATCAGGGTCAAGGAGCGCAACAACACACTTACACACTCAAATGTATTTATGGCCACCGTCTGAATCGCAGAAACAAGAGCTGGGGTACTCTACTCTCTCCCAGTGGGGTTGGTATGGCACAACTAGTCCCTGGAGTTTCCATTTGTCTCTGCTTCCAACAGAGACAAGAAACAAGCCGGGCAGGCACCATGCCACCCAGGCACTCCACTACCTCTGAAAATCCACTTTGTTTTTATACGTGCTGCCCTCTTACAGTGCATTTACATTGGAAATTAATCCAAGCAGAAACAGTGTTTTACTTGGGGTTAAGTACTTTGCACAACAGGACTGTAGCCACAGGTGAACCACTTGAATGATAGTGCATATACACTTCTAAGTATTTCTGATTATTGACTAACTTCCGCAGGAATGTTATTATCCAGATCTGTAATCTTCCTTTTCATATAGTCAATTTCATGCTGTACTTCCAGGCACGGTTAGAAGCCATTCCCATTCACTGCTGCCTGATGGAGAGAGGCTGGTCCTCTACCTGATGCTGTCATCCACGCTCAGCCACTGACGTATCCTTCCCCACCTCTGTATCTCTCCTTCCTTCAGTGTGAGATGATAAAGTTGTCATTTAACAAACAAAACTTTCTAACTTTACACAGTCTTAAACACTAACATCTCTTTAGCAATTAAGTAGAAACTGATTTTTTCCCCACAGCGTGTGAACACTGTGTGTGTGACAGAGCCCTACGTGGCTCTCCTGGCACGGCAAGGACTCACATAGGTGTAACTGAGTACTTCCATTCAGCTGATAGAGCGAGCAGCAGACCCCAGATGAACCAACTAACCCTTCACTTGAGTGAGGATACAAAAATCAGTGGGGGGTGGGGGGTGACGCCTGGGAAAAGAAGAGCAAAAAGAGTCACTCCGTAAGATACAAATGAAGAAAAATAACAATTCTTTCAGAAGCAGGGGTTTTTTTAAGTCATATGCTTGTTACTTAAATCTCATTTTGTACTAATTGTTTGTTCAAACTGCCCTTATACTTTGAAGAATTGCTGATAAGAAATGTCCTCAAAGTTACCCTAATAATATAATCCCTACGATATAAAAGCAAAAGAATGGGTCCTACTGTGATTACACATAACTGAGATAGAAATAAAAGAATTGAAATGAAGACAAAAGCCAGAAGATCAATCCCAGGCTTAAACTAAATTCATTTAATTCTGCTAAGAATCATCAGTTTGACAGCCTCCATTTAGAATATTTTAAGCCCCCTTCATCTTTTTGGTCTGCTGTTATACACACAAAAAAAGTAAAACTTAAAGCAGGAAAAAAAGAAAAAAGGCAACTTGTACACATTTTTTCTTGTCTAGTGCAACTTGGAAAATATATTTGTTTAAAGACAGAGAAAATCTGTTTCTGATTTCAAACATTAGATATTTTATGAGAAAATTGCCAAGAATGGAATCCAAGGAATGTCCTTACATACACAGAACACAAGACAACTGGTGAGCATTCCTGTGATCTTTTACCAAAAAATAAATAAAAACACCCCCTGTATTTCTAGCATGGAACTCCTCTTCAGAGAGCAAGCAGCACATGCCTGGCATTTTTCATTGATAGCTTCTATCATAACTTCTTGCTATTATTAGTATAAAAGACTTCCCTCTCAAATCCACAGCTGTAAGACAAGCAAAGACAGAAAACACTTCCCAAGTGCAGGCAAGCGGTAAGCACACATGCCTGCTTTACAGCGTTTCTTGGTACTACTCTCCTTCTACAAAAGCTGTGAAGGGAAGAGAAACTGGGTAAATACTACAGTAAGTTCATTTTTTTCAGCATATGCCAATGAACTGGTTCATGACACTTTTAGGAATTAATTCTTTTACAGGAAAATTAAGTACTTCATTTGCACTTCATCAGTCCAAAAGGTCAGTAACTAACACATAGTATTGCCTCTGCTGCAGACACCCAGTTTTGATCAAACACCAATACAACCCATGGTTCCCATAATAGGGGTCAGCTGAAAGACTGTGCTGAAGGAGTGTGGTGTGAGGACCAGCTGGCACTCCGGCCAGCACAGGAGAGCTTGGGTCAGCCTGCAGGCAGGAGATGCTGGGCTGCCCACCATGCACAAGGCAGACACATCCAGCTATGATCACCTATTTTCCCTCGGAAAAAAATTAGAGGCAGCAGGCCTCCAGAGCTCATGAAGACCAAGTTCTAGAGCAGGGATTTCATCATCCAGCACATCCACGGCCACTGAATACACCGACTCAGACCTAGGATTCATTTATCAGATCGAGGAGGAGGCTTGACAGATTGAGAAAACACCGTGGGAGCTGCCAGCCAGGGATCTGGCCTGAAAAAAAAAAAACATTCACACTGCTTCTCCCTGAGCCCTCAGAGCCCAAACAAACCAGCACCTGAAAGGCCAGATGTGCCCTGCTGTTTAAGAGAGAAATAAATCCTCCTTCCTATGCAGGCTGCCATTAAGCCAGTAAAAGGCCTAGCGGGGAACAACATCTCTCCTTTGCATGTTAAGTTTATCAATGCTAATACTCCAGCAGATTATTTCAGGATCATGGTTTTCAATGTATAATAATGAAATACACAGTAACTGCTACTCCTCAAGACAGGGAGAAATCTGCTCCAAACAAAATAGTGCAAAGCACAGTGACGTAGAGTGCATGCAAACAGGAAAGGATTAACATACATCAAAAGACATTGCTATGCACCACAGCTATCCAGTACCTTCACTGCTTTGAATAGGCTTAGATGGGCCCTTAGATGGGCTTTTGTATCTCGTTTACTAGCAGTTTATTCATAAATGAAACCTGAACATTTTGAGAAATCTTCTCCTATACATTTAACTTAAAAAAAAAGCTAGTGTAATTCCATTACGCAAGACAAATATAATTTGCTTCTGTACAAGCCCATTTGCTGCATATAGGACCACTTCTTAAAACTTTACTCTTTGGCACATTTTCAGTCAGGTGATCTGGATTACGGAAGTCTCAGTCCATTTAGCTGCCGAGTTACTCAGCTGACTTGAAAACCTTTTACCTACTATACTCTTTATTTAACAACTTCTGTTCTACATCCCTAAGTTAATGCTTCAACAAAAGTCTCATCTTGTATTGTTCTGTAATTCCAGTGATCTGTTTAAAACCTCTTGCTGTGGAATTCAAAATTTTAAACAGTGCAGTTTTTTTGTACACAGGAACAACTTCATTTAAGACAAACCACTGCATAGAAAATTGTGTTGTACAATTCATTAAGGTTTCCTCTAGAAACACTGAATCACTCCTCTGAAATTTGAAGGAAAATAGCTTTTTTTACTGTATTTTCTAATTTATGGTTGGCAACCATACCAAGAGCCATAGTAGGAACTTTGCATAAACAGAAATCCTCAGTAGACTAAAAGTTGCCAACGTTTTATAGAACCATGGAATCATTTAGGTGGGAAAAGACCGCTAAGATTATCGAGTCCAACTGTTAACCCAGCACTGCCAAGTTCACCACTAACAGGAAAAAAAAAAACAAACCACTCTGAGCAAGCATTGATAAGCACTGAAATAATTAACTGCTATTCTTTCCCAGGGAAATGATGGGTTTTTTACAACTCCTACACCCTTCCTTACAACAGCTCTCTGGTGTCAGCTTTCACCTTAAGTTAGAAAACTAGCAGTATGGACGCAAAACCAGTAAGCTTTTCCTAATATTTTCGTTTCAGAACCACGTTCCTAAGCAGTTAAATAAAAAGGATAAAATAAGACTATCTCAAAGAACGTAAAAACTCCTGTTGTCCCGACGGTCTGCACCATCTCCACACGAGAGGCAGCATCACCCAAAGCAGTCGTGTTTCTACTAAGCACCTGCAGTAAATAACGCAGCACAACCAACCCTCTGCTCCTCTCCAGCCGCTCCACAACACCTCACCCAAACACGGAGAAAACCAAATTAGAGGCAAATACGCCCGTGGTGCGCGGTGTCACCAGGAGAGACGCTCCACACAACAAGCCCCTGCAGAAGCTCCTGGGCAGCAGCGCTCCCGCTCTGCCACCCTCCGTGTGCGCGGCCCCGGCCTTTTGTCTGCCCTTGCCGCAGGAGCACGCCGGGCAGCGATGCCGACCGCTCCAACAAAAGGAACTACAAATTCCCTGAGCTCCCCGCCGGACCAGAAGGCCCTGCTGGCAAGGACGACACCCCGCTCCTCCGGCGCAGCATCCTCACCTTTCAGGCAGAACATCCTGCGGCCGGCGCGGCCAGCGGCGAGGCGGGGCTGCGGTCCCGCCGGGGGCACCCGCACCGCCCCCGCACCGCCCCCGCACCGCCGGGCAGCCCCCGCATCCCCGCCCGGCACGCCCACTCCGGACATGCCCCCGGGCAGCCCCCGCACCGCCTGGTCCGCCCCGTCCCCTCCGGGCATCCCCGCACCGCCCCGTCGCCTTCGAGCATCCCCGCACCGCCCCGCCCCGTCCCCTCCGGGCATCCCCAGCACCCCCGCTCAGCCCAGGGCGAAACGGGTGCGGACAACAAGCCACTCACAGGACGGGCGGCCGGTCCTGGGGAGGATCAATACAGCTCATCTGTCACTGTTTGTCACCGCTGTGCGTTCGGTTTGTGCGCATCGATGGGTCAGCGCTAGGGAAATGCGTCACTGCGACCCCACTCACCTGTTCCTTGCAGATTACTGACTCTGCTCTTTGTGATTTTATTTATTTATTAATGCCTGGAATAGATGTCTGGTCTCTCTTAAGAAAGTGCTTTGTGCAGATTCCTATTTCCTCTATAAATACAGGCTTAATATCCAAAAATTGTGTATCTTGTTGGTATATCTGAACAGTCAAGCTAGAGAAAACGCTTATTTTTTGGAATACGGCATATGCCTTTCTGTGTGTCTTCAGGCTGCTGGTGAATGCCCCATGCCCGGAAATGTTCAAGGCCAGGTTGGATGGGGTTTTGAGAAACCTGATCTACAGAAAGGTGTTCCTGCCCATAGCAGAGGGGTTGGAACTACACGGTCTTTAAGGTCCTATCCAACTGAAACCATTCTATGATTCCTCTGCTCAGCACAAGGAAATTTGCAGCACGAAAAGATTTCTTACATATGCCCTGTTCCTGCAGAGGACACCTTTGGGAACAGAAGCACTTAAGAACCTTGTAAGCTTTTTATTTTATAAGGATCACAAAGAGCTGCCACCAGTGCCTAGCTATAGTGTTTGGGTCTAAACGCAACTGTGTTGTGTTGACTAACTTTTATAGGGTTTGGCCTTGTAGAGCAAAGAAATAAAAGAACCAGGGTACATGGTAAGGGTCAAGGAAACCTATCTTGCTGATCAAACAATTAAAACTGTCTCCAAAAGCACAAGTCCTAAAATCCTCTATGTAAAGCCAAATGAAAATAAAGAACACATACAAACACATCTTATCTTTGGGTGGAGCTTCAGAAAAAATCCCGGTTCAGACACCTTGAAAACAGTTTAGACTCCAGATGAAGCAGCGTTAATGAGATGCTGAGAACCATTAGTTGGGCTTCGATATTGAAGTACCACATTTAAAGTATCTGCTATCATGTGAGAAAAGTTACTTCATTTTCGAATGGACTAAGAGCAGGCTGCAGTGGCAGAAAAGTGGAGACATTATATTGGGGTAGCTCGAAATCCAAAAAGAGCATTTATATAGCTTAAACCGCCTTTTACAAATACTGCAAGAAAGGGTGCAGACTAATGTCGACACCTCCTCATGCTCTGAGAAGCACAGTGGATCTTTCTCCTTAATTCCATTTTCTGGTGCTCCAGGCATGCACGTGCTCTTTCCTACCATAACTCATCAGAAAGCTCCAGGAATAAACAGTTTATGGAGGCAAAATAAATAAAAACATATTGTAGCTGGAGGAAGGTTACTTAGATACCAGAGGGATTTTAAGGTCCAATCTTGTTAAGTCTACTCATTAATTACCTGGAAGGGGAAGTAAGAAGCACATCAGTGATAATCACCGGGGACTGAGAGCAGCTGCCAACACTCCACTGGGGACTAAGAGAGGATACAATAGATTGTAGGGGAATCACAAACACAAGTAGAAAAAAAAAAATCAAACAACAACCAAAAAAAACCACGCAAAAAACCCCCCAAAAAAAACAAAAACAAAAAACAAAAAACCAAACAAACCCAGGGGGGAAAAAAAACACACACACACACACAAAAACAAACAAAAAAAACTGACAAGAAAAGAAGGAAGAAGCAGCCAGCTACGGAACAATAATATAGTCTGAGAAATCAGACATAGATTAGAGACAATGTGGTATTAAATTGTTGAAAAGCCTGATTTGCTCTAGGCTGTAACACCAGTGGCACCTTTCCTCTGGTAATGTTTGGGCCCTAGGGGAAGCGCATCTTCCTCAGGGGATACACTCCATCCTGTTCACCAGGTCCCCCTCCCACCCATACCAGGAGGACAGCAAAGAAGCCTGAAAGCGATCCCAACTTTAGAGAAGTCTTTTGGTAAAGAGAAAATGCTTAAAAAAATTAATAAGTGAAATAAAAATTCACAGATTTGGGAAGGGAACAGAGTTATTAAACCCCAGATGCGGATAAAGCAGTCTGGCATCTATTTTACCTTTTTTAGTGTGTCAGGACTCTGTGACTGCTCCAAAGACAAAACTAAGAAGGCCTAGTACCCCCACTGAGTACCTCAAATATATCAAACCTTGCTATCTAAGAGGCAGGAGGTCCAAGCCTTGGCTCATCTTTTACCTGGCAATTTGCAGCAACAAAACAGGTGCATGACCCCTCTCTGGCAGCTGTGACACTTGCAGGACGTCACACCTGGTCACAGCTCTGAGTCTCATCAGGGAACTGCTTCTCCTAGTCCCTGCATCTCGTTTTGCAGTCTGTGCCACTAGGGAACCAGATTTCCTCATTGCACCTGGGTGAACTCTATGGAAGTAACTTGGAAATATTTTCCAGCAGTCATATTACCAAGTATACTGACTATGTGAAGCACTGTATGTTGCGCTCACACAAAGAGACAGCTGCAAATGTGAAGGAACATAGCCCACCACATCTATCCCATGAAAGGAGAAACACCTCTCCCAGCTAACATAATGCCATCTGCTATTGTCACCTCTCAGGAAGACACTGTTCCAACCAAATGGATGTTAAATAGATTGGCTCCATAGAGGAGACCATGACTGACATGGAGACTTGTACATATATATCTGTGTTTAATAGGGACTGGTCTTGATCTTTAAAATAGAAATGTTTTAACCACATGAAGTTGGAAATTTTCAAACACCAAACCACATCTTTCATTCTCTGCCTTACTCTCAACTCATAAAAATATCTCTCAGCTCTCTGAGAACTAGAAAAAACACTTCAGTGTCATTTTCCTCTGGTTGAAATATAACATGACTAGTGTTGTTTCTCAGAGGTGCCCTAATCTGAAAATGGAACAGGATAGAGGGAAATAAATCTAATTAAAAATACGTACATACTTGAACCTATGTTTGGATACTAAAGATTGTACCATTAAAATGAGCATGGAAGAAAACGCAGATCAGACCTGCTCAACTCAAAGAAATAAATGAGGAGGGTTTAGTCTCCTTCTGTCCTGCTTCATGTGTTGCTGCACAGCAAAGTACATCCCAACTTGACTGGCAGCTAGCAGGGCTTTTTGGACATCTAATTAAGCCCTATTTCCTTGCAGAACCAAAGCAATCTGTTTCTGATACCCTGGATGGGTGCCAACTATAGTTTTTCTAAAGCCTGAATCATTCTGACATGCTTCCCTTTCCAACTGCGCGTAAAACACAAACATCAACAATAAAGCCCCACAACCCACTCTGAAAAACTATCCAAAGAAAACAGCTGGAGTAAAAAAAAAAAAAAATAATTCTGTTTGAGGGTTGACACAGCCCAACACCATTTACTCTGCAGGCAGCTCAAGCACTAAGGAAAGCCAGACCCAGAGCTGGCCAGGCCCCATGGTCCCACTGGTGATAAGAGAGGGAAGATAAAGGGAGGTCAGGTCAGCCCCAGCATATCTTTAAAGGGGCAGCATTGACTCGGAAACTCAGCACCAGTGAAAAAGATACTAACCATTATTTTGACAAGCAAACCCAAATATTCTTGTAACTTGGAAGCAAGAGAAAAATACTATTATCTCTTGCAGTTGATAGCGCATATTATATTACTCCTACTTGAGGACTGAGGGTGGAGTTTCCTCATATAGTGAGGAAGGAAAGAAATATTTTTTAAATTATTTAAAATTAAGACGTTCGTTTGGGGCAAGTCACAGCAAACAAAATGAAACAAGTAACTTACTCAAATGATCAGGCAGAAAGTATGGCAGAAAGCAGAATCCACTGTTAAAAATTAAAGTAGCCCCATAATTTATTCAAATAACTAAAATTGGTAAGTATTCACCATAACAGGAGGTAAAAAGATGTATCCTGTCCTGCAAAAAGTAATGCAGGCAGGTGACTTGTGCTGAACAGATGTTTCTGAAATTATCAGTGAAACAACTAGCATAGAGCTACTCTCACACTCCCAGGTGTGCAGCTACAGGGCCTTGTGGCACCTTTCAAGACTGGCACAAGAAACAGAATTTTCCAAACATTCTAACATAGAAGAAAAAATTAATTTTTAGTACTTTTAAGCAACAGGAATGAACAGAACCAATATTGTATGTCCATAATTAGAACTGATTTATAAAACAACTTTCTTCCAATAAAACCTCTGAAACCATTTGAAACTGTTTTCCTAGAGAATTAAATCTAAAGCAATGTCCTCTTACTTGAACGAGGGATACAGTTCCATTTTAGTCCTATGTAAATCCAGGAAACAAACAAACAAACAAAAATAAAAAATCTTTATCTGTGTGTCTGGTTTTTTTTCATCAAAAGATAATTTTCAATGAAACAACTTTATTCCTGTCCCAGCTATAGCTATACTGGTGGAGTTTTCAGTTAGATGCTACATACAGGATTTGTGAAATTGTGTTATAGTTTCTGATTATTACAAACAAAAAGTTCTTCTATAATAAACCCAGCAGTGTCTGCAGGTGCAGACACAAAAGGCTTGGCCTTAAAATTAATAAAAGCAATGGTTTTAGAGATGGGCTGTCTTCTACCTTAAGTGGGGAAGAAAACAAACACAATGAAGTCATGAATTAGTTTGCCTTATCTTTTGTTTGCCTTATTTTTCAGACAAAGGGTACAGAGAGGGCAAAATCTTTTTAAGAGCTGCTGTAGGTCAAGAAAGGAATCTGTAACCAACTTCACCAAATTCATTCAGGAATTTCTTTGCCACAGAATTTGAACAAAAAAGGCATTCCTGATTGTGCGGGTAGCACCAGAGTACGCAGAAGAATAATTATTTAAAACCTATGACTGACAGTCCTGAATTTAAAGAGCGGATAGAGCAGAAATTCTGAAGAAAACAGCAGGCAATCCAGTAATTTCAATCTACTGCTAAAAGACCTGTTCCTGAATGAAAAAAATGATCGTTTTGCAAGAGTATTGTGCCAAAATGGTTTTGATTAATGAGCATAACAGGTCTTAATGGATACTGTTTACTATTAAAAAAAAGCAAAAATGCCTCTCATGGACACTTTCATTTGACCAGTCACATGAGCATTGCTCCAGAAAATTGCCACAGCTTGGCAAGGGCTTGTTCCCCCAGACTGATGTCGTCAGTATTTCACTAACCCGGGTAACAACAAGCCTCTGAGGAATGCTCTGAGGCCACCTTTGGGTAACCGGGAATACCAGAACCCCTGGCAGCACAAAAGACACATTAATTACCCCGCTATCACCCTGGCATCCAAAGACAGCTGCACCAGCCTCCAAGGCCGAGGAGAAATTAACAGGTTGTTTCCTGAAATACGCCCCATTACCACACATTGTAACCAAATACAAAGAAGCAATGGTCTTTTATCGAAAAAACTCCCTGAAACACGCCCCAGATCAACACAAAGCATCAAACACAAAAATCAGTTTCTCTTCTGACCTAAGGGTACAAGTGTGCAGGCACACCAGCAGTACTAGTTGGGCTGCCCTCTTCATTCACACCATCAAAATTCTTACCTAATGGACCAGAAATGGTTCACTGAAATATTGCGATAAAACCAGCAGCGCTTTACCCAGTTCTGATTCAGAGCTGCGGGCCAAAATACACCCAAGTCCTTGGAAAAGAATTACACGAATTGGCACTTGAGCATGTGCTGTCCTTGGGCAGCAAACTGAGCCAGTATTGTCATCAGTGACTGCACCAGGACAGGGTGACAGAGCCATTTGTAGTTATTGCAGCTTCACATGTGTGTTGTAATGGGATTTCTGAATTCCCACCTGTTCTGATTCTTTTCTTGCTACAAACCTACCACAGCCTCGAGGTGTTTTCTGCCATCTGCTCTGGGGTAGAAGCACAACTGCTTGCTTCTTCACCGAGACACTGGGACATGTGTGAGAAGTGCCAGCGCAGAGCAGCCAGAACAAAACAGGTTATTCCTCAATTGACCAGATTAATTTAATAGATTGATTGCCTTCCTCACAGTCTCATATGAATCACAATCTGACAGAGACTGTGGAAGAGCTGCAGCCCCCTTGTTGTTGACGGCTCCACTATCATAGCCAGCCAGCACCCCAGTGGAAGGGAATTGAGCACAGGGCACCTTCTCCCCTTTCCAAATCAGGTCAAGCTGGCTACAAGTCAAACATGGAATTTAATACCTGATTCTGTCATTGCGTGTCATAATATCTCATTTCGTTCTGAAATGAAAACACCGTATTTACTGTATATGGTATTACATGCGTTACTCAAGGTTAATAAAATTGAGTTAATAACTCCTGGATGAAGGTTCCCATATAAGTGTAAAGTAAGCTGTAATCAGGCACCCTTACTCATCAGCTCTTTTGGCAGTCTGAACTACAAGGGAGAAAAAGATACAAAAGACTCCATGGAAATTACAAGCAAGTATAAACAAATTTCAGTTTCTGAAAGGCAACGGCTTCTACTATTCATTAGTTTCTACATCTATTTCAGGCATTGAAATTAGACATGAATGAGAGAATGAAAATTATGAGCCTGTTTCTTCCAGAGGTCCCTCTTTAATTAATGTAGTCACTAGCAAGATGCCTACAGGAGCGTGATTCAGAGTATTAAGCCTAATACATAAACTGTGAGCAACCCCGCTGCATTAGGGAGCAAATACCTGCATCTACAAAATAAAACAAAGTCACGGGGAAGTTGAAAAAAAAAAATCACAAATGCAAAAGGAAAGCGAGGCAGCAAACGACAGGAGCGGGTCTGATGGAACCTGACTGATGGGGATATGGGGATGTGCTGTGTGCACCCGGGCACACAGTGCCACTCCAAAGCAGTGTGGAGGCTGAGCCCTGCCTCCCTCCAGGAGCTGTCGCTATCCAATCTGACCTGCCAATTGTCAAGCGCGGCTTCTGGTATCATGGTTCGTATAAGAAATAGCAAGAGGTGTGGGCAGAGGTCTCTTCCCTGCAATATACACAATATGCTCAGGTGCACTTTTATTATGGACCTGTGTTACCTTGGAGAAAGTGTGACCACCTGTAACTTCTGTTTAACATACCCGTGTGCTACAGTCATGCAAATACAGCCCTGTCAATGCCTCCGTTTAGGTGTTTGATTTGACAACTTCTGAGCTCCTTTACAGAAAGCCTGCACTTTTGTTTTGAGTGAATGGCTAAGTGATGCACGAATTGCAACGCACCTAATTCACAGCTCATCATTGCTTTAGAAACACTGCAAGTTCACCGAAGCTCAATGTCCTGGGAATCCATCTGCTTCAGGGAGATAAAGTGCCAAGCAGAAGCCACCATGCCATATGTAAGGGAAGCTCTAGAAGGAGCAGGGGGTGTACATATTAATTACCTTTCCTTGAGGTGGAAAATATGGCATGCTCTCAAGTGTCCAACATACATGCTCACACGCTGAAAAATACACTTTGCATCGACAGCATGAGCACCTAAGACTTATATTTTAACAGATCACTTCAGCTCAGGCTTTAGAACAATAAGCTACACAATAAGGTTATAACTTTGAGGTTTGCACTTAATTCCCCTGAAAAAAAAAAACAAAAACAAAAACAAAAACGAAAACAAGGAGGTTTCTACTTACAAATGGGAAAGAGAGACTGGTAGATAAAGTGCATTAATAGGTAAATGTCAGGGGAAAAAAACCACCGCAAAACAACAAACAAACAAAACAACAAACAAACCAAACAAAACCCCAAAACAAAAACAAAACAAAACAAAAAAAAACAGGTGGATGGAGTTTAATTCCTTTACTTTTATTGAGATTCTGCAGCTAAAAGACAAGAAGAAAATGCATTTCACAGTTCATAGTCAAATCTATGCTTTTTCATTTTTCCAAATACTGTAATAGAAGGTAAATACACTCAAAATTCATCAGTTTTAGTCAGTTAACCACATTCTTAACCTTCAACTTCAATTTCTTTTCATTTGTAAACAGATTGGAAGAAAAACAAGTAGCTGTCATATTTGCTATGTCCTGCCAGAATGGTGAGTTATAACCATGCTGGAGAAAAAGGTCCTCTCAATTTTAGAGAGGAATTCACAAACCCATTGGCTAACAACTGCATAGAAACAGAAATTTTCATGTATTCTATTACTTGATGAGCAGTGCATTAGGAGAGCACATACAGCACGTTGTTTCAGTTCAAACACTGCATGTAATCACTGGAAAACATCCAGTCTGCTTTAAAAAACACAGTTAGCTAGGAATAAAATGAGAAGGTCAGGAGACATTGGTTTTGTCCCCTACTCTGGGGAAAACATTTGCCCCAAGTTTTCAACCTAAGGGTGAGCTGGACATCAGAGGGCATCCTGGGAACAAGCAAAAGTATATATATAAACTGTATAAAAGTATATACAAGTTCAAGCACCGTGACATAAAACTGGAAACCATTCATAAAGGTCAAAACAATACACTCTCAGAAGGAAAAACACAGTATCCCGTGCATTTCTTCATGAATACAAAGAAGCAAGCAAAGGACATGCCATGCTATGCAGAACACCATATGAGCTATCGTGCTAATCCAAACAGTACAGTAAAACTAAACTGCAAGACAAATTGGGTTGCTATGTCCCTGTAACTTCAGAAACTCATGGCTAAGTCAGGTGCTATGCAGTTTGTTTGCTATGCAATTTGTTTGCATTTCCCAAGACTGTGGACTTCTACAGTGACCAGCCAAGAAAACTCTGACTGAAGCCACTCTACATGTGAAATTCAAGGTGCACTATGGAAGGTAAAAACAGTCAGGGTCTCACTTTACAGCAGCACTGAGATGCCCAGAAGGAACTAGCACCTGCCCCGGCAGCTCTCATACACCAGCAGTGAACTTCACCTTTGCCTAACAAAAGCTCACATCCCAGGCAGCAGCTCTAACATACAGATGCCCCACAGTAACACCATACAAGCCTGTTCTTTCTTTCAGCTCCCTCATCCTAACAAAAAACAGTCCTCTGAGAGATTAAGACTCTTCAACACTGTAAACTTACGTGAGCAAGAGGTTGTGGTTCTTGGAATAGACAGTGAAACCAGCCTCAACTCTTCAAATGAAAAAAAAAAATCTACTGGGAAATGTCCTTTAGCACAGACTGCAGTTCTCCAGTCACTGCTTCCAGGAGAGGAAAAGATACACTGGGATAGCAGCCAGGAAAGAAACTGCAGCAAATGTATAAGGTCATAGCACAATTTTTTTCTTCTATTTTTACCTGGAAAATTTTGATCAGATAACAAAGAACTTTCTTTTTTTCTTCTTTTTTTTTTTGGGTAATACAAGGTATTTGCATTTTCAAAATAGCAAAAAATTGCTATTTGGCAAGAGTTTTATAGAAGGACCCATATTTTTTTGATAAAGCAAAAGTAGGGATGTGAGTTTAACCAAATGGTTCTGTGTTACTTATCACCATTTCTTAAAGTTGTTTCTGTAAGCTTACAAATTTTTGCTTAGCAAACCCACTTTCAGATTCCCATCTATGGCAATATTTACCAGAAGA
Source organism: Formicarius rufipectus (assembly GCA_013399695.1). Taxonomy (NCBI): domain Eukaryota; kingdom Metazoa; phylum Chordata; class Aves; order Passeriformes; family Formicariidae; genus Formicarius; species Formicarius rufipectus. The sequence goes on along the minus strand of VXAU01000575.1, from coordinate 562,395 downwards.
CATGGGAAAGACAACAAAGGTTTGATTAAATTTGCATTTATATACAAGCATGCACAAGTTGCTACTTGAAGCTGCAGTTAAATGCATGACTTTTGACTGTCCCCAGCTGTTTCACATCAGCCTGAAAACTTTTGGTTGCCACTGTATATCGTGAAAGTTTTGCAGAACCCTCTGCTGTGCCACGATACAAACATGTTAGGACATACAGTACACACTTCAGTAATGTGAATAGTATCGCTGCTTCCAGCTGTACTTCCATAAAAGCACGACATCAAACAGTTCCAACTACAAATATTAAGATGTCAGCTTGACCATACAGACAAATTGTTACATAGAACTATCCAATTTTATCTTTGCACACACAATCTCCAACATGTAAAAGGGTAAAGGTATGACAAGATGGAAAATTTGCCTTTGGATCAAATCTCTCATTTTTTCCTTTTAAGCATTTAGATTTGTGTATGTGTGCTTATATGTACAAAATTGCATGTCTATAAATAATCATTAATTTATTTAAAAAAAAAAAAAGCCGCACTCAAAAATTTATATAAAGCATACAGAATGTGTTTTGGAATTATTCCAGTCTCTTACACAAATGCCTTTTGAAGTTTGCATAAATGATTATTTATGGACTTGCCCAAAGCTTCAAGAACCTTTCTCACAGACACACACGCCCCAACACTACAATCCATCATTTGTTATGGAATCTACAAATGCTAACAGCTCCCTTTGGGTTTATGGGTCTTTATCTATGTAGTAACTGACATGACTTTTTCCACCCACAAACACAAGATCTAATGAAAAAACATACAGGAAAAAAGAGCCTCATAAAATGATTTTACATTAGAATAGCAATAAGAAATCTGGATTCAGTAATCTTGCTTATGGGGATTTAATAATTCGTGGTACTCTTACATCTCATTACTAAAAAAAAAAAAAAAACAAAACAAAAACAAAAAACAAAACCCACAAAACAAAAAGAAGTGATTACTGCTCTGTTCCTGAAACCCCCTCGTAAACTGCATTCATTACTTCAAAAAAACAGAATTTGAAATTTATTTGGACTAAAGACTGAGGTAATGCTCTGATGCTGCACATAGATAACGTCAGGGTTGCCTATCCCTCCCCTGAGTTTCTACAGGAAGGACTGAAATACAAACTCCTCAGAATTGGAGAAAACAAAGGTTGAGTTCCAGCTCAGCCTCTGTTACGCGAAGAAAAACTCATTTGACGCTATTAAACTGATGTGATACATGTTTGAACCAACCACAGGTAGTTGTAGGCATAGCTAAAGAACATTTTTGCTGATGTAATAAGGCAGTGCCAATACCGCTATTGTGGCAGAAGTTCAGTAATTGTTCCATTTATGGAAACCCAAACCCTTGGTAAGCGTGATGTTCTCAGACCTTGATAAGCTGTGGGTGGTTAGGAAGTTAGCTGACAGCTTTGGGCAGAGTTGACATGGGGACCTCAGGATTACTTCCATCAGACACACCACAAGGACCCGAAAAGGCTGAGCCCACAAGTGGTTACTTAGGAATTTAACGGACTTTTAGCATTAAAACAAAGTTTCACATTGACACTGGTTTTGAGAGGAAAAAAGTGGGCATTCCGCATGCTTTGATATCAATGACTGAGACTTGGCCAGCAGACAGCCAGTGGCTGCCACCTTCTAAAATGGGTTTGATCAGTCATTAAACACAGCCAGTTACCTGAGAAACAAGGTTTCTCTGACTCATGACTCTAAATAAGTTTTCCAGGTAGTATAGCCTGCAATAAAACCCAGCCAAGGCTTTTAACTTTCTCACACTGCAAAAAGATTGGAAAGTAACCAAGTGAAATGGAGGGAGTGGGTAAAAAATCAGAGCAATAAGCAGGGACAGAAGCTGAGAGGAGAGCAGAGAAAACCTCCCCTTTGGGTAACACTTCTACTGATGCATTGCCATCTGCGGCCAGACCTGACTGCTAGTTGTGCTTCTCCAACAGCTGGCCAGAAGATCATTGTTGGAAGGAACAGGCATATTCAACTGTTCCAGAGAAACATCTTCCCTTTCTCTGTGTCCCTGGCAGTGTGGCAGGGAGATCAGCAAGATCAGCACTGCCTAGAGCTGTGAGTCCAAGGTCTCATTTTCCAACACCCAAAACCAATTGGAAGGAAGAAATAAAGGAAAAAAAAAAAAGCAAAACTTGGTAAGATGTTCTTATGGTGCAACGTGACTCATTTCCTTTTCTGCAAAATCGATGTAAATATTGTGAGACCTGTACCATGAACTAAGTCATGTGTTATCGCTATTCAAAAGTAACTTGCTATGTCTTACTCATGGTAAGCAGCACAGGCGCACACAAACAACTGCCACGTTCTTCCACAGGTCATAACATCTGCAGTACACACAAGCCCCTTTGCTTCAGTTTCAAAGAATACCTCTGTCAGTCTTTTTTCAATAATGTGGTTTTTAAAGGAAAAAATGCTCAGAGTTTCTGTTTTAATATACCTCCTACTCTAAAAAGTAAAAAATTTGAGCTAAAAATTCAGATTAAAGAGGAGAAACACTAGAGTTACGCTGTGCCCTCATTTCAAAGGGCCTTCAGCTGACTGAGGAGTAAGAGGGCTGAGCAAGAAACATTTCAAACAACAAACTTCTATTTTAATGTCAACTTCTACCATCTCTTTCACTAATAGCTTTATCAAATGTGAAGTCTGATTGATGCTACCTGTTCCAAAACACTTTGCACTACTGTGTATCTTTTAAAAATGAAGAACAAAGCAACGGCCCCTGACTCCTACACATGCAGGACATCAGGGTGTGCCCCAGGTTCATAGTTATCGTTTGCTTTTGTTTTTCTTGCTCATTTTAAAGTGACAAATCCAGCCAATCTCACTGCTCACTACTGTGTGCAAGCTCCTGTTTGCAGCCAAGGCAGATTAGCCACTTTGCTGCTGAAATACCACGCAACACATGCTGCCTTGTGCCAGTCACCCAGCAGCCTCGTGGGAATGCAATATGAGCCTGGAAGAGCAATGAAGCGGCAAAAGAATAAGAGGTTTAAAAAGACAGGAAGAGAAACAGCTCAGGAAGACCAACAATTCCTTCATTTCCAGCTTCTGTTAATGCTACTGCCTTTATAGTAACAGCTCGGCAAATGAAAAGGTAGGAGAGCCAATGATTTGTCAGACTTACCATTTTACCAATTTACCCAAGGAAGAACTCAAGGAAAAACTATTCTGATAGCTAAAAAACTATTAAAATTCCATCTAGATTAAAACAGACAGCTTGGTTTTCTATAAAAAACTAACCATCCTTCCAGTCTGCTGTATCTCTCATTTCTTTCTGGTTTATGTTAATTTAAGTGATGTGGTTATTAATTCGAGCACCAAAGACAATACAGTTTTGAGCCCTCAGTTCTGCAAAGATTGGCAAGCAGTAATGCAACAATCCAGTGGAGCAAATTAACTCAAGAACACAAAAGACCATTTATCACACTTGTTTTGCCTTTGAACACAAACCCAAGATGACAACTCTGCCAGGTATGGATACTCAAACTGTTCCAACACTGTGCAAGCCTGACTCTCAACCCAGGGTTAAACATTTGCAGCTGTGACAAGTTTCTCCTGCCTGAGTATATAACCCCACACTTTTCTCTTCAGCCCTAGGCCCTGGCAATCCCTACCAGTTTGGCAAAAGATCTTGGTCAGACAGAAATGCACAGTTAGATTCATGATCCAGGCAGATTGTACAGGTTGAGTCAAACTGTGCCCTGCAAAGAGGAAGTAAACCTGCATAATCTATGCCTCCCTTCACCTTCCCTTCAAAAACAACATATTGTCATATCCTCTATGGGCAGGCAGGGAGGCTTTCATAGATTGCTAACCAATTACAGGAGGAATTCTGCCCTCCCCCTCCAGCCTATACAATGGGCTCTTTATGTAATCACTCAGAAAAATTAATACACCATTAATCCATCAGTAAAGCTTCCTTTCCCATCTCTGCCTTGTGGCATGAGCACAGACTAAGGAAGGCAGCACAAGAAACTTTATGAAAGTTGCATAGCATCCAGCAGCAGGGCTGGGTGGTTCTTCTAATCCACTGCATGCAAGATCCCACAGGTGTCAGAAATTTATCTGACACTGCTGTGCAATATCAATATATCAACAATCAAAAGTAAAAATTTGCCACTGGTTACAAATTCCCTTTTTAGAAGTTTTTCATCAGCAAAGGAGGTTAAAAAACAACCTTCAAAGCATAGATTAAAATCATCTCCTAGAGTGCTGGGAGCAAAGCACAAGCATATACATCCTGTTAGTGTTCCTGCATACAAACCATTTACTAAAACTACAATCTATTCTGACTCAGAAGTGAAATTCTGGTCAAATAGCTATTAACTGCTCCCAGAAATGATAAGAAATAAAAGGCCCTTTGAAGTTCAAATGCCATTGAAGAGCCTTGTCTGCTTGTACAAAAGTGACCTCACAGCAAAATTGAGTCAATCTTACACTTTTTATTAACAAACTAGTTCTCTGGCGGCACTAGAGTAATTACTATTGAACCACTGGCTTTATTGAGTATTTTTAACCACACACACCCCCACCTCACTGCTTGCCAGCCAGCTACTGGTAACTCACCATCTCAGGAGAGCAAACTTCTGAAATTTATTTTCATTGAAGGTAAATATGAGGTATGTTTGAACAAATACCTGACAAACTGCATTCAAAAAGAGAACACAAAAAAGCTCCCTACTTTTTCAAAATCTCATGTAAAATATACTCCAGGTTTGAGTATTTAACTGCCTATCTCATATCCTAGATGTCTCTCCTTCTCTCAGAGGAGCAATTCCTATCATTATCTCATCTTCTTTTCTATTTTGCATCTGGGACCACTTCTCATCTATCTGCCCTCATAAAACAAAATACACTTTAAATTTTCCAGCAGGACCACAAGACAGTCATTTGAAAAGCCACGCAGTCTGTTAGAAGTAGTGTCCTAAATGGATTTTAGTTCCACATTTTGAGGAGAGATTCTTGCAGCACCTGCCCAAAGGCTCTGTCACCAGTGACTATTGGCTACAAGAAACATAACCAAAACTTACCTATGCCAAATCAGTACTTTTACTGATTTACTTACTACACACAATCAGTACTTTTAAGTTGGTCTGATGGAAAATTAAAGGTTTTCCCCATTGATTACTGTAAGATTTCACAGTTTCAAGCCTCTCAAAAAAAAAAAAATCTGGCAAGGCAGTGCTGTGCCCCAGCTTTTGTCCCGCCTTACTCCTCTCCTCCTACTACCCCACCTGCAGCTCCCAGAGCCTGGTGGGACCTGAGCAGCTGGATGGAGCAGCACGAAGCAGGGGCTGGCATCTCAGCAGCAATCACAAGGGTTAAAGAGAAAGCAAGTCACCTTTTCTTTGCCGGCTCCTGTAGGTCCAGTTCTCATCATCCTCGTCTACCTGCTGCAGGCACATGGAGGAGAGCTCACCATCGCTGCGAAACAATCTCTTTGTCTGCCTTGACAAGGAGGAGAAATTTATCCAGCTGACAGCACGCGAGAGGGAGCCTGGGTTTTGTTTGAGTTTGAAAGATCTCGAAACACATTCCTTTTTCATTTTCTTTCAAGCCAGCTGCTGGCGTCGGGTCCAAACAGACCTTTCTGAAATTGTTCCTGTCCCCTTTCTGAGTGGCTTTTGTGGGAGGCTAAACAAATTCAATCCAGCTTCAGTCCAGGTTTCTTCTCACCGCATTTAAACCAGCACCAGTATGGAGGGAGGTCACTGTGCCAGCGCAGCTCCCCTGAAGCTGTTTTGATACAGCACTTAGGGAGCTGCCAAAGAAAACAAAGGGGAGAAAAGGAGCAGAAAGTAGCACCTTGCAGCAGCTCAGGGAAGCATGTAACAACGGAGCAGAATATAGCAGTAAGGCATATGTTTTCCCCATTCTCCACTCAAGAAGAAAAACTGTCGTTCCACTCTTCTCCCTGGCATCACTTCCCAGGAGCTTGCATGCGATTCAGTCCTCTCTTCTGCCTCATCAAAAACAGCCCGCGAGAAGGGAAGAGCAGGCAGAGATCACTCCCTGGCATGGCACAGCTCATGAGGGACAATAACTAACACACTTCTGCCTCTTCATTCTGGCTGACCTCCTCTCCCTTTAGTGAAAAGCCTGGTGAAGGAGCTCCAGGAAGGCTCTCCTAACAATAAAATCGACTGCGTGGCTATCGCTTAGGATTAGAGTGAAATATGATAGGCTCGCTCTCCTAAAAGCACAACCACCGAAGCAAAACTCCTCCTTTCCTGAGCCAGCTCAATGGCAGCGCAAACTTCTGAACTCTGTGAGCAGAAATAGGAAAGCACTTGTGCACCTCTGTGGACTTGGAGAGAGGGAAAATAAAATCCTGGAGCTTGTCCATGCCACAGGCATCCTGAACAGTGTGCTGTAAACATTAGTGCCCTTGTAACTGGTGGTGCATTTAAAAAGAAACTAAACGCAAATGCATGGATGTAAAGTCCGTGCATGAGCAGATATTTAGTGACCAGGCTCTCACTGGAGTCACTACAGCTCATGAAACAGGTTTCACTACCAGCTGCATTACATTCTGTCACTTTCCCTTCAAACTAGCAGCTGGGAAAAGCACTCCACAGTGTGAAGGTTTTAAAAAGGCACTACTGAAAGCCACAGTGCTTGCCCTGCATGTCAATACCAAGACTGCTCCTAGGAGGGAATAAGCCTGCAAGGGGGAGAGGCAAGAGAGCATTCTAAAGCAGAGAGAAATTGGTTATACCAAGGCACCCTAATACTGGTGATTTTTCATGGAATTTGTCACCAAGGTGTAAGTTGACAAAAAAGCCCACAAGTTTCTCTCATGCAGCAAAATAATAGACTTGAATGTGTGAGACACCAGTAAAATCAACTCAGTGAATCCTCAAGGAAATGCTAGTAGTGAGGAATCTAGAGGGGGGGGCGGGGAAAAATCAAACCAAAACACAAAACCATGCCACCTATCTGAAGAATAAACATTAATGCCTTAGCATCCTAATGGCTGCAGATTATGTTAGCAAAAGGACAAGCAGCTTAAGAAAACAAGGGTACAGTGTACCAGCTCCCAAGCTGTCAGTCAGATTTACACTATTGCAGAACACGCCCCAACCCCCTGGCAAATGCTGCCGCAGCCCTCTGAATTCTACTGCACGGTCTCTTCAAAACCATTAAAAACAAAGGCTCCGGCTTTTGCTGAAACTTATGGTTCTCTGACTCATAATAAGAGGATAAGGTTTAACCCACTGACTGGAAGGCAAAAAGCTAAGTACTGTATCAGATTACCCTTATGAATCAACGAGGCACACCAAAGTGACCTTTGTCTCCCACTAACACAGCACAATAGGTTGACCAACTGTCTTCTGTAAATAATTTAATAAGCTGCATTTAAATTGACCTCGCCTGACAAGGTAATGCATATGTACATACTCAGATCTTCCACCACTTCCCAAAGTCAGTGGTGGTGTAGCAGGATTGTGGAGGGGGCTGTAGGGGTGTCCTCACTGCTAACATTTGCTGTTCTCATTATGTCATGAAGTTCCTCTACTTTGGAGGTTTTTGTCTTTGTTAACAGACACCATGCCCCATCCCTGATGAGACATGAGACCTGTGTAAGGCTGGGTTGTTTTGGTTTTATTTTTTGGGCCTTTTGCTTAAAAGAAGACTTAGAGAATGTGGAGTGATACACCCCTAGAGACCCAAACACTAGAATTTCCATTTTGGGGAGGTTCATGTACAAATAGGCAGGATTTAATGTAAAAATCAAAGAACCAGGGACCAAGTCAACTTACTTCTTTTGAGAAAGAGCAAACATTTGGAATTGCCAGTACTGAGAAGTACAGAAAACTGTGAATTACCGCAGCTATTACTGGCTAAATTATACAGAGCCAGATATATAAAAACCCTGGTAGGAACTGCAGAATCACAGTCATCTCCTCTCCGCTGTACCAGTTAGAAGATTAGAGGAACCAGCAAGAAGCAAACCTTTTCTGGTTAACCCAAATGTCAGGGTAAATCCCAGAGACCTGCCTGAAGTCTAGGGAGCAGTTTAATTTTAGGAATTTTCCTGACCTGTCTGGACCTCTGCCTTTATATCATGGTGCCGAGTCACAACTTTGTGATGCAAGAGTGAAAACACCGCCGCAGGTGATTGACCATAACATTTCCACTGTTACTGCAAACACAGTGGTTCAATGCTTTGCTCAGAGTTTGGCATCATTAGATTGCAAGAAAAGATCCATCGTGATACATCACAATACTGTCATTACAACAGGACACTTTTTATTTGTAGGTGACAAGAAGCTTCATATCAATGTACATGGTTGTACAGGTGTATCAAAAGTAAATTATCCAAGATCAGGAGAAAATATCAATTGCCATTTGAAAGACAATACATATTGAGTACCTGTTGCAGGTTAATCCATGCCTTAATCAGTAGCCAAGCAAGGCCATAGAGTTGGAAACTTTAGCATCTGACACACTTTAGAGGATTAAATTTAATCATGTAAAATGCTCTACAAAGCCATTTAAGAGGAAAAAAAGGTACACTCCTAATAAGCTTAGCTAATTTTCCAACCTGACTATTTTCTCCCTTATGAAGACATCCTACAAATATATAGGCTTCATATTTTTCAGGTTGTGTATGTAAAGATTAAGGCATTATTTTTGTTTCACTTACTACAATCTAATCTCAGTAAAAACACCAAGACATAATCACAGCATAAGAAACAAAGGGTTTGAAGTAGAAAGCTAAACTGGTTCCTCTCCCCTGCCCTTTATTTTATTTCTGAAGGTGAACAAGAGCAAATATGCATAGCTTCACATGCCATCAGGATTTTTACCATCTATCACAGCCTGATTGTCAAAGAATTCTCTGAAAGTTGTTAAGCAAACACACGTACGTGGCTCACAGCCACTGCCTTCCCTTAAGGCCAGCAAAAAGCAACAACAAAAAAAAAAGTTTCATGGAAAAGGTTTCGGTTCAGTGTAAAAAAATCAACAAAGCAGAAAGACAAAAACCAATCCCAAAACTCTGCAGACATGCTCTGGTTTTGGTTGGGCTGTGGGTTTTGGCACAATTCACACGTTAATTTAATTCCTACATTTCCTAGTCTGTAATTTCTCTTGACTCAACGAGACGGTAACATGGATGATTCACAATTACAGTTTCCTGGGACAGCAAATGCTCCAACAGCTGAGAGGACACCTCTCTCTCAGGCCCTGCTGGGTGTTTTCCTTCAGGTGGTAACAACTCATCACCAGCCAGTCATAAAGGCATTTGGATTAAGCACCGTCAAAAGCCTATTGAAAACACCTTGCTTGCAAACTCAACCCTTTGCTACATAGCTCTTGCAGCAGCCAGCAAAAGGTGCAGGGTGCCCCCAGCAGCGCCAAGCAACCCTCCATCCCAGAAACCACCCCAATATCACCAGATCTATTTCATATGGTCACCTCTCCAGCCCTGCTCATCATCTCCAGGCAGAGATGTGTGGGAATTTCAGTGAGTTTTATAACCTTGTCAACATGTCCTCCACTGGAGGTCTTTATCTACAGCATGTCCATTCCTTTACAGGTACCCTCTGAAATGCTCACATAAGAAATCCACAAAGTAATTCATATTCCTGCATGATTATTTACAGCAAAGCGCCCACAGAGAGCATTTTGGTATCACAACAGAAGCTCAAACTTCCAGTCAAGGTTGTGTCCCCTTTTTGTGCAGAACACATAAATGAGAAACTCTCTCTCAGTGTGAGTGGACTTGCAAGGAGAAATAATAGTAAAGAAAAGGACCATAAATGAAGTTACTTCCCCAAGATCACTGAAAGGATAAGCAGCAAAGCTAAGAAAAGAAAGTAGGTCTCCTGGCTATGAGCCTTGTGACCTACTTAAGTAGGCCCCGTCTCACACAAAAGCAATGACTATTAATTGTTTCTATCACAACCCTTACACAGCCTTTGAATGCCCTAATTACAAAGGAAAATTTCATTTCTGTTTTGCTACCCGTTTTACCCTTTTGGGTATTATTTTTCCAACTTAAAAATACAGCATACAATAAATGAGCATCTAAAAGAGGAGGGAGTTTTATATCATAGGGCCTCTTCAAGCATCCCATCCACATTTCAAACATTACTAGGACCACAAGGAAAAGAAAAAAAAAAGGCCAGGAGAGGGGGCGGGGAATCAGACTGTAGGCAGTGTTTTACCCTGCAGATAATAAACCAGCTTTTGGGTAGGTGTGTGTGATGCACCTGTCACCACACTCTCTCTACCTCCTTTTGACTTCTGTACCCCATAAGGTTTCACTGCATCAGGACAGACAATGTTTTCTCTGATTGAATAGCTGCACTTACTTCAGTAAGGAAATTCTGTAAAACCAGGGGGATAGTTTCTATGAAGTGCTAGGCAAACCTGGCTCTCTCTTCTATACCAGCTGCATGTAGGGACAATAACCACTCTTACTGTGAGAGAGGAATTGAGCAAGTAACACAAACAAGGTGCCCATACAATTTCGTTGTTAGCAAAAAAGGTATTAGTAACAGGGGCAGAACCAACACCAGAATTGTTGGGAAAAAAATACTGTATTTCTCTAGAATAGTTTTATGCCAAGAGAGCAGGTATGTTAACACCTACCTGCAGCAACTGGGTACAAATATATTCATGAACTTTTGGTTTTCTTCATCAGCGTAATTCCAGAACTGATGCAAAGCCCAAATTTCAGAGAAAATTTGCTTCCAAGTATACAGTGAGTTGGGCAATCACAAGAGCAGTTCCAAGTACTGAGCTTTTCTTGGTAAGACCATGATGAATACCCTGAAGGTATTCAAAAGACCTGAAGATATGGCACGTGGGGATGTGGCTTAGTGGTGGACTTGGTGCTGGGTTAGTAGTGGGACTCAGTGATCTCTGAGGTCCTTGCCAACTTAAACGATCCTATAGTATTCTAAGGGATACAGGAGGTAGCCAGTAACTTATTTCCAAGTGAAGCAGCTTGTATATATATTGGTAAAATAACTCCTGCTCTCCCAGCACTCAGGTGAGGTTTGATGCCGCCGTACAGTCTAAAGGGACGAGTAACGGGACGAATAACAGGCCTCTGGTGGCTTCGGTCCCCGTGTAAATCCTCGGGTGCTTCCCGGGCCCCGCAGGACCCGTGGGAAGCGGCGCGCGCCGGCAGGTGGCAGCAGGGATGCGGCTCCCATCGCCCGAGGCGTGCCGGGGTCAGCGCCGGGTGTCTGCAGCGACAAGGTCGCCCTGACACACCGCTGTGATTTATCTCTCAGCATCTGGATTACAGGAAGCTGTTATTATCCCTGCTTGAAATGTAATTAACTATTTTAGTGGGTTTTGATTCGGGCATGACAACTCGCTACTTAAGGCAGGTCTGCTAAAAGCTCCCACTGACTGTAGTCACCACCTGGATTCCTACCTAAGTTGGCCCGAGTTGGGGTGCTCTTGCTTTCATAACACAAAGTGTTTTCTAAAATCTCCTAGCCGTAGAGTCACCTCCCCTCCAAAGATGGGAAGTACTTGGCTCACAGCCGTTAGTCAACACAACCCAAGTGCTGATAGTCTGGGAAAATCAACTAAGTATGGAATTTTTCACGCTGTCGGTCTGAAGAAAGAATTGTGAGGTTTTTTTCATTCATCTGTTCATTGAATCACCAGAAGTTATCGACAACAGATCAAACACAAGAAATCACTTACAGAGTCTGGGAGAGAAACTGGAGAGATGCTACAACAGTCAAGCAGCATTCAGCGCCTTCTGCGCCACGACACTGACCCTACTCCACCAGGCACCCATACCCCAAACTGCCAGCCCAGCTGGCAAGAAGGATGTTTCAAATCAAACCAGCTCCTACATCTCATCAGGCAGCAAAAACCTTCCAGAGAAGCTCATGCTTTTATAATATCCTGTCTGCTCTCATGCATTTCTCTTTGCTCTTGAACACTCTACAATGATCCCATGGGTTTAAACAAATTCTGACTTTATAAACACAACTTGCACTACTTTAATCTCAATTGTAAGATAAGTTTACCCTTTGCTACCATTTTGCTCAGGATATGCTGTGTTCATACTAAGGAGGGGCTCAAAACACTTTTAATACCCAAATGTGCACAGAAACTTTGCAATGTGCCAGTTATGTTAGAAATTTAGAAACAGGAGATATTGGTGAAGCGTGAAAAGCTTCTACTGGATCATCCAAATTTCCTGTGAGAATGCTGACAGCTGTATTAAAAGGAACTGGAAGCCAGTTAAAAACAAACTGTATTGAAACATTTATTAACATGTAATTGAGGACCGTTCTGCCAGCAGGGAAGTATCCTAAGACAACTGTCTATTTCCCACTTCTCTGATTAAGAGGATACTAAAGAAACTGCAGAAGGGATAAGGCTGTTTGCTTTGAGATGGAAGCCCTCTGCTGGTTAATATAAACTAATTAACGCACTAACCTAAATGTTTTTGTAGATAATTGAACCACAGAGAACAAGAAAGAAGACAGCAGCTAAAGAAGCAGCAGAGATTCATCAGCACTCTCAGAAATCCTTATTCTTCATTTTATTTACTAGACCCATGAATATAAACAGTGTCTATTTTGGTTTGGTTTTGTTTTTATTTACATACTCTTTGACATATAAAATATGCAGTTTAATAAATCTTTCCAGGTGTCTGCAATAATAAAACAGTGAAAAGGAGCTTTAGAACTCTGTGAGACACTTGGACACACCTGACCATTCAAACACTAAAAACATGGTTCATATGAGTGTTATAACCAGGTCTCACTGTTTGATATGCAAAACTATTTCTTTCTATAGATACGAATGCTGTTCGTTCACATCTTTTTGTCTTGAGTCCTGTATCGTTCGAATACATTTCAAAATTACTTCACAGCCAAAGCAACAAAATTATTGGACCTCACTGACATTGTATGTGTGTCCCTTTTAGGAACCAAACATGTACTGTTTCTGTAAGCCATGCATAAATACTGAAATTAAGAAGACAGATGACTCACTTTCACATGTGTGTGTACAGGTATAGCACTGCAGTAGTGCTTTTTCAGTTTATTTTTAAGTTTACATGCCAGCTTAGCCTGGTACATGGTAAGTACAGAGGGGAGGGTTGCAACTCTGGACAAAATTTGTAAATGAAACCCAGCCCCATCACGCCTGGAGGAATTGCTGCAATCTCCTCTCTTCCTCACAACAGGCTTTAACTTAAAAGAAACTAATTTCTTGGTGGAGAATGAGCGCAAGGAATGTTGCTGACACATAGAGGGTGAGAAGGAAAACTCTGAATTTTTACCTTAGTTACCATCCTACATAGCTATATTTAATCCCAATTAAAATAGCCCTGTTAAAAGCTTGATGAAAATGCAAGAGAAAACAAAACTCCTAAAATAATGAACATATGGTCTATGTATGTGCTCTCTCTGTATGGAGTGCCTGCACATGTGCTCACTCCATATGTACATATCCACGTAATCAAAAGGAGCACCAACTGTGACCAACAAAAAAAATGTTCTCCCCCCCTGCAACTTCCCCTTATGCCATATACAGGCCTGAAATACACCTTAATTTTTGTTTGTTTGTGTCTTTTTTTGCAACTCTGAAATACTTTAACATCTTCCCCTACCAGTAGCAGTTTCTAGGAGGAAAAAGACCCAAGAATACACAAGAATTATATGCAGGATCACTCTTGTAGAACCTGTGGTCCCCCCAGCAGATGCTATATAAAACATCTGAGACACAGGAAGCGTTCCTATTCATCAGCTGCCAAAACAAGGTGAGGACAGGAGAGAAAATTAAAGCCCAAATTATCCTCAGTAGAAGGGAAGATAGGATAAATAAGGACATTCACAGTAGCAGGAATAATCTGATGCTGCCTCTCAACCACTGGCATGTGAAATAAGGAACCTCAACAGAACAGTTGCTCAGTTGAAGTAAAAAAACCCGAGAGTTAGTCTTAAATCGTTTCTCTTTGCTCACAGCAGAGAGAAAACTAAATCAAGGCTTTGCAATCTTCTGTAATTTGCACCACATCATCTTGTTTACATATCTAAAGAAAGCTCATCTTCTGGCAAACCACTCACTGAAATACAGAGTGGGAGGGGTAGAAAGTGAAAGAGAAATCACATATTATTGAAATTACAGGTGTTTGTTCATCAGATACTAATCTGCTGAGAGCCCAGTGGATTCTCCCACAATACTAACACCCCAAATCAACTTCTCCCAAGAAGGAAAGAGTTTAGAAAGCAGACCAACACCTTCTCACAGACAATACCAACCACCAATCACCGTTTCTGGTGGTTTCATCAGGGCAAAGAAGATTCACACCTTGATAGCCAATGCTAAATGAAGTCATCCAGACTTTTCACTATTAACCAGTGGACTAAATTGCAGGTTTAGACTTCACCTAGGGCTTTTTGCTGCCCACGAGACAATACGCCTGCAATACCCTGCCAGCCTGAAAGCAATTCCATGCTCCTCATCACAGAGGTTCTTCAGTGCCTTCCTTATCAGATGCTTGGAAACCAAGTAACAATCCCGATGCATCCTTCAGTATGACTTCTCCTATGGCCAACACCAAAATACTGCTTCTATCTATATAATTGTATTTTCTTCTTTTTACTAAATGAAGTAATTGGCACAACTGGCAGCCTAAATGCCCAATCCAGTATTTGATGAGTTCTTTCACCTTTGTCTTGGCAGAAACAATGAACATGGCTTGAGTTTGATGCCCAAGCTTGCACCATGACATACAAAGAAGTGGAGCAGCAGACCTACACAAGAACAGGCCCCGGTCTGGATGCCAAAACAGCAGTAACATGTCTTTACATCTTTCAGAAGGTGACGGGTGAGGAAAAGAAGTAGGACCCAAAATGGAAACTAACCCCTTTCTTACTATATTTTCTGTGTAAGTGAAACTAAAGGGCACTAGACATTAAAAGAAATGAAATGCATCCCTAAAAGAAAATACTCCACAGATACTTTAAAAGATAGATTTTTATTGTAAAGAAATCAAAATGAAGATTTAACTGCTGTGTTTTTCACCTATTCTACTTGTGAAGTTGATCCACCTTCACCAACAAGAACACTTCTGCACTAAATGCAAATAGAAAACAACTGAGAGGAGATACTTACTATTTCACTTGCAATAAGCATTCCTTATTTACAGGCATCTGGCAAACTGCCTGCAGTAGAAACAGATGCCATGTAGATATTACTGAAGAAATAAGAATACAGACACAGACAGAAAATAAATTTATGCAGAAATACTTATTATCTAATCATCTTCTCTATCACATACCACATTCTTGTTATGCAACCAAGTTTGTTCACCCAGAGGAGTCCACTAAAAATAAGGAGAATATTTCATAGGTATTTATTCATCAGATAAAAATAACAATGGTTTCTAGATGGGAACTACCACCTTCTTTTGATTCACATGCCTCCCATGCTACCTGTTCTAAACTCGTCAAGTTGACAAGATTATCAAGATTGCTTAAAGAGCCAATATTTCTCTGCAGTAATTTCCCCCCCCCCTCTGAAATAGCAAAATGGAAAATAAACTGGCATTCTCAGCCAGCTTTGTCATAGAGATAATGCCATGCTCTGTGGTTAACAGCTAGTTGTTCTTCCTTCAAGGCACTGTGAGTCATCTCTGCTTTCCACACTGGTGTCTTCCAAACAATTCTGGGTAAAACCGTTCTCGTTCATTCTCACCAAAGACATTGTATGACAACACAATTACACAGAAGGAATTGCATATTAAACAAGTTTGGGTATTTTTTGAAGCATTCCATTAAAAAATGTGCAAGGCAAATAATGCAGTAACTATTAATCAAGTCTAAAAATGAATTAAAACTAGCTTCATGAAAGATGCCTGGGCTTTTGCTGGCATTTAAAGCTTTTCCGTCAAGTACAGGCACAGTCACAGCAGGATTTGCAACTCTCATCCAATGGCACCTTTTCCCAAGCTTAGACAAACAGATGTGAGGAGACACTTTCATACTCTCCGTGTAGACAGTATTGTTTTTTCATTATGACAAAGCGTTACTGAGCTTGGCAGTAGAAACCACCCACTTTCAGGAACTCCCAGTGTAGTTAATATTCCTCTGCTTAACAAAAGATGCTTTGGTCTAAAGGCCGTTCCTACAGGCTGTTGTTACAGCACTGCACCCAACTGACCTTCATTTATGAAAGGCTGCTCTGGTTACAATATCCTGAGTTATTCTGTTTAGTTTAGAGCCAGCAAAATGCAATAAACTGACGGCTCTAAAGATCACCCAGGGCAAAATAAATAAATAATAGTTCATATTGGCTAAATAAATGGTACCTGACAGCTTCCTTCAGCAATGAATGGGCCATCTTAAAAGACACAGTTTGATTGCCAAGTTAGTATCCTACATGGTTTGTTAGGGTTTTTTTTTTGTTTGGTTGGTTTTTTGTTCGTTTGTTTGTTGTTGTTGTTGTTTTTGTTGGTTTTTTTTGTTTGTTTGGTTTTTGGGTTTTTTTGTGTTTTTTTTTTTTTTGTTTGTTTGTTTTGTGTTGTTTTTTTTTTTTTTTTTTTTTGGTGTTTGGGGTTTTTTTGTTTGTTTCTTTGTTTAGTTTTTTAAAAGAGACAAAGTGTGCCCCTTTTTAGATACTTACAAAAAACCTAAACAGACTAGGCAGCTCCTGTATGGCTCCTGCATTTGGGGCCACTCTAGGGATCTCTGCAAGCATCTCAGAAAAAAATCCATATGACATCCACTAGGAGAATGCTTGCAGCCGACCCTCCGAGGTAGTCAATGGGATCTACTCTCAGGTGGGGGCATACAGAGTACCTTTTCTTTAGCTCTCAAGCAAAGCCAGAAAAGAAAGCTCCTGTCACTCCCTGCCCTCTGGGTGCACTGCAGCAGGGCTCATCCTGTGCAAGGACAGCTGCCCTGGGTGCTGCTCCAGAGAAAGTGATATCGCAACTTCAGCCTCCCAGAAATGCCGGGATTTCATCTAAATCACTGCTGTGAGCCAACTTACAGCCCCAAACCAGCTGTGTCAGTACAACCAAGGAGACTGTGACCTGAAGTAGAAGGGGTGGACACAAGCACTGAAAGAACAGGAACTTCTTCCAAAGCAGGGTGCAGCAGGTTAAGCAGCTGTACCCCCAAGGTTACAATTGCCCAGCACTTCTGCAAACTCTCCAGCTCACTGGTGGACAATTCAGGGTTTTGATATGGAGAAGAAGGTCCAAACAAAGTGCTCTCCTGGATCTCTACCCAACTTGTACTTCAAAGTAAGACAAAACAAAACAACCAACCAACTTTGATTTTCAAACAGAACTCTTCTTTTTGAGGAAAATCAGTTCATAGAAATGCTTTTTGGGTGCAGGGTTTTTTTGTTTGGTTGGTTTTGGTTTGGTTTGGTTTGGTTTTAAGTGATTTATTTTCACTGTGTGTGGGAAAATGATGCCTGAAGTATTTGGCAGTTTCAACACATGAACAAATAAAAACAATCTCCATAGTGGGGTGAGGTCAGGGTTGGGCAAAGAGAGCCCTTAGAACATTCATGTGAATTATATCACCAAAATAGACTCAACACACTTCATAAAAATGTGTGGAAAATTCATTGAGACAGCAGAAAAGGAATATGACATCCAGGATCACAGGAAGGTCATTACTGGATACAGACTTTCTTTTTTTTTTTTTTTTTTTAAGTTTGGCAATCGCTTTTGCTACGTTGGAAGTTCTGTCCTGTGCTAGGAATTGTATCCAAAAGCATCTCAGCAACCAGCCAAGAGAGGGATCAAGAGAGGGAAACACTTATGTTTTCCCCAATTCAGGAGAGGATAAAGCAAAGGTAATTAATTTGAGAGCTGTCTTCCGAAGTAAACTTTTCTTTTGGTCCATGGGTTATTTCTACATTGTCAGCCAACTACACACATTACAATTTGTTAGTCTGTTGAAATTACAATTTGTTACCCTGTTGGAATTATGTTGAAATGTATTTCCATGATAATTTCAGGGAAACTTGTTTCCTTTACTGTTTTTTAATTCTAGATCTCCTTGACAATGCTGTTGCCTGTTACTTGGCTTTCAACATCTTTTCTTTTTAATGGAAACCTTCCTCTTCGGGCCATATTGTAGCAAGCCAGTACAAGGCCAGAAAATACATTTCTGTGCTAGAGTTGCAAGCACAGAGAGGAAAAACAGGAAAACAAGTCATTCATGTGAGTGTAGGGTAGGACAGACCTCCCTGGCATTCCAACCCTGATGGAAAAGAGATGTCACTGCCTTGCAGCTGAGGTGCGAACAGAAGCTCACCCCTCAACCAAAACACATAACATGCACACACCCTCTCTCAGAGAAACAGCTCAAGACGCATCCTGAAATACCCTCCCTGCCTTCAGCAGCAAGTCCCCTGGGTAGACAGTCATCCTTTAGGCATGACCAGCCAGTCTTATACTTAGAGAGGGCTGTTGCCTTTGCATGTCTTCAGCAGAGGTTCATCTGCAGTTGTCCTACAGGTTCTGCCTGTAAAACTGGGTCTGCCGTCTCCTTGCAGGGAGGCTGGCCTCCTTACTGCCCCCTCATCCCACAGCTTCTCTGCAATGACTGCTTTCTTCTCCGGTCAGGGACGCTGTCACAGCCACACACTGACACATGAGAAAGTATTTTTAACCTCATGAAACATTTTCTCCAGTATCACTCTCCATATGCAGCTTCCCGGGATAGCACAACTAGGAAATTAAGCCAAGGAAGGCAAGATAGCACAGAGTAACCACACTGCTGCTCTGCATACAGAGCGTGGGGGAAAATACCATGCGTGTGCACTCATTCCCTAACACGCTTCATAGGGCTGCCAATTTCTGCAAAATTCAGGGTGAATCATATTTGTGCTGCTTCTTCCCACATCCCAGTTCTTGGGAGTCATATATCTGGGCAAGACTCATCTTTTATCTTCAAAGAAAAATTAAAATTTGTAAACTCAATTTTAGGGATGCGGAAATTCATACAACCTAAACACCATAAAAGTTCAAACTCCAAGAGCTGTTAAAAATCCTTTTTGTTTTTGTATTTCATGATTTTTTTGGAGTAAGCTGGAGATCTTTTGGAGTAAGCTTCAGTTAAACACACTTCTACAGATGGGAAGATTTTAGCCAAATTCTCTGTAATGAAAGGAGTTAGACTACAGGAATGCAGCTAGAGCAAGATAAGGAATGCTTTTCTGGGGAGGGTACTGAATGCTTACATACAATAATTTTAATGTCACTCCTGTCAAGCTAATGTCTCATCAGGGTGGAAACAAGAAAAATACAGGCTTTTCATTACTGGATAATTGGATGTACACCCTTAGCAGTGAAAGCAGTTTGCTAAGTAATTGCTCACCTCCAAGTAGTTAGAATAAGAATACTAACAAAAATACTGCAAGATCCCAAGGGTTAGAAGAGAAGTAAGAACTGAAGCAGCAGCTGGATGAAAAGAAGCCAGAACAAACCAATAACACACTTTTCTTACAAAACACAGCTGTACATAAGCACAAAGTGATTAAAATTATTTTGCTCAAAACTTAATTATTAAAGTTCAAATTCTTATCCTACAATTCCTATTTTATTCAAAGAGTTTACTGAAAATCTGATCTCAATTATTAAAAACTTTCATCATTGAGTACACTTGGATTTTATTCAAAGTTAAAAACCCCTCCAAACTTTTAAAAGCTCTCATTCTGGAAAGACCAACTTCACAGTTGCCTTTTTTTAAGCACACAGTAAGCGACATCTGAGATGACCAGAGTGGGATCACCACTGGCAAGTCCACTGCCCTCCTTCCCTTCCTTCACTACCTCTGTGTCAAGTAAGTATCTTTCTCAATCACATGAAGCTGGGTGTGTACAAAGATGAGCCGGCAGCTCTGGATGGATTCCTCACCTACCTATCAATTACTGTCACAAGACTTACACTTCATCCATTTTATGCTTCTCCTGTTTCATTTTTCTTGCATCAACATTGAATTTAGGACAAAAACATGAGACTAAAAAATTAAATCACTGACACCTACTGAAGCCGCTTCACCAATAAATGAGCTTCCCAATTTTTATACTGCATGATGTGAAAGAGTAAACTAGAAGTTCCTATTGAAAAATTTCTGGTTTATATTGCCTTATTTTATTCTAAGAGCTTACTACTGAGTTCGCTGACCTACTTCTAAAAGAAGCTGCTTTATTCTCAAAAAAGGCAAGAAAGGACCAAATCAACATCTAACACTTCATATTTAAAGGTGAAACATGCCTACATCTGCTACAGACTGATATTTGCTTTTGTCCCTTCTTAGAGAAAATTAAGCCAATATTTTAAGAACCATTAATTACTGACTAGATAAATCAGAGTATACTGAACATATTTTTGTGGAAATTTAATGAACTAAGCCATGAATTGCTAAATTTGCCTTCAAAACAAGAGGTGTAACCAAGATTATTTTTCTGTTATGATCAAACAAACGTACAGGTAGCAAGAGGTAAGTAAAGCAGAAGAGCCAGTTACTCAAATCATAATACCTTGAAACCAAATAATGCTTTAGAACTAGAACTAAGTAATAGTCTGGAACATTTGTAAAAGACATCACATCCTTCTGCCATGCAAAGGAAAACCATGATGAGAGTGCTGGACAACAAATAAGCTTACTAATAGGGATTTGAAAGAAAAAATTATGATCATCAGCACAAGACCTGATGTCTCCATCACCAGGATGAAGATGATTCCTTGCTCACAGGAAAGATACCACAATTTGGAGCCTGAAGAGGGACATATTTCCCTTGCCCATGCAAGGCCATCTGACCTAAAGCTTAATTGCTGTCAAAGATTTTACTAGTATGGGGCGTTTGGACATGGTTTGATTTTGGTTTGGGTTTTGGGGTGTTTTTTTTTTTTTTGCTTTCTTGAGAACTCAAGGCAGCCTTCATATGATATAAAACGAAAAATTTGTTCCACTTCATTGATCCCTTTCACTGCTCTGAAACACTAATCATATGTAAAGAAACACAAGCTATGTGCGACCATGAATACATAGCTGAAGCAGTCTCCTACCATCTCCACTACATTTATATCACTGCTTAATTTCCTCTTCTCAATTTTATGGCATTTCTGTATCATAACACAAAAGATCACAGGAGGGTCCTGGTCATTTGTTTAGGAGTTTCCTAGGAAACTTATGCATAATATTAATGAAGAGGAACTTTGGCAAACAAGAGAAAAGGCATACAAAGAAAAATAAACTCCATTTAGTAGGATTATATAGACAAACTGAAAAATGATTTTTTGATCTGATATATGGCGTGTTGGCCCTTTGTTGAAGCAGACACACATATGTTGAATGTCAACTTAAAAGCAGAATAGATTCACTAAACTATAGTGAAGCTAAAAAAATATTTGTAACTGAGACCATAAAAGGGAGAAACCTATGGAATGTGTTATGTTCATCTACCAAAGCTGTGCTCTAGCAATCAGCAGTTTCAGGCACCATATAGCAATCCTGTTCTTGGATACAATAGAATAAACTTCAGATTTCTCCTCTCTCTCTCTCTTTTTTTTTCTTTTGTTTGTTTTGTTTTGTTGTTTGGGGTTTTTTTTGTGATATCAGACACCAGTGGCAGGAAATCCTGATGGCAAGAAACCTCATGTGTTCAAAGTTTACTACTCAAATAGATGAAATAAAAGAACAAAACAAAACACTTCCCTACACATGGCACTTGGAAAAAAGAGGCAACAAAAAAAAGGAAATTAAATACATAAAATGAAAATATTAACAGAGGTCTTCATCGTAGTGAAAAAATGTCTGGAAACAATTAGTAGCTGAAAAATTGAGGAGGAAGAGTAATGAAAAAACAATACTTAGAACACTAAGTACTAAAGTAGTCAAATTTTACGACTAAAACACCCTAAAAATTTCAAGCACATAACTTACAATTTGATACATGCTTCTAGGAATTTAATGCAGTTCAAAATAAAACCATCCTCTTTAATTATAGACCTTACTAGGCTGTAAACCTACACAGCAAGTTATCAAAGTGAAACATCTGTGCACTGTCCACACATGCAGCGCATGCTTATGAAACAGAAAAGAATGATGTCATTTCAGCCTGGTTTTTATTATTTTCCATTTGCTAAATTCTCAGCAGTATGGCCCTACCTCTGCCCTCAGAAACACATTTACAGGGGAAGACACATATCACAGGCTAAGGAAGATGGTGCAGTTTAATTTATCTGCTGCAACTGCCAACAAGCCCTTGCCTACAAATGAACCTGAAGTGACGGAGATTCTGTCAGCTTCCCCCTCATGCACCAGCGCAGCCAGCAGCCTGCTCCCTGAACACAACCCGCCTCCAGAAAAAGCCTGTGAGTCCATGCAAAGGAACACAATGCTAAAAAGTCAAGCTTCTTGCAGAGATAAAATATGCTCGCCAAGAGAGCCACTGCAACCAAAGTTGAAATTCTCAGACCCCTACTGCCCATGAGGCTGATATGCCTTGAGCCCACTTGATGCAGTAAGGAGGGAACCACATACTTGTGAGAAAATATTGGAGGCCAAATCTGTCATCAGTTCTTTAAGCCAACTGTACTCTGTCCGTCAACTTTCATGCTTCAACCTGTCACTTTTCAGAAACTTCACTGGCACCAGCCTCCTCATTACTAGTTCAAAAGTTCTCCCAAACAAGTCTCCATTTTACCACCTGCCAGTTGTTTCTTGAAACCAGCGTCCCCATACCATTTCCTCCAGCCTCCCACCACTGTTGCCCTCACCCATTACTTCTGAAGACAATCACTCATGGTATCAACACATTTCCCACAGGGAGCATAAGCAGGAGAGTTACTACTGTGACCTGCAGAAGTGCTAGAAAGCACGGCTATGCTAGCATAGCACAGTGCTGCGCATTTCTTCTCTTTGGGGAGAAGTTAATGTAAAAAAAATGAACAGATTTCTGGTACTAAGGCCTGGAATATTCCTAGAAACTGTCAACCAGACATACTCTTTTTTTAATTTACCATGCTTAAGAAAAAGGAAGTGTTGTTGAGCAGAGCATATAGTTTTATAAACTTGGCAATTAGTTTCTCATTTTTACTTATTTGAGAAGGACTAGCACATTTTAATGAGGGCTTTATAAATGCAGGCCCTCGGTAGTTTTGTGGAAGGATATGGAGTACATGTGTTTCTCCCTCAGACCAGTTCCAGCAGACGGTGGAAAAAAGCCATACCCTTTCATTCAAATGAAGTCACTCCTGCTTCTCTTCCAAAAATTATAATAGCACCATGTACAAAACTCATCAGTAACTGGAGAATCTTGGACTTTGTTATTTAAACCTGGATTTGATGCATGAACTCTTTTTTAAAAACAGCTTTTCACATAAAGGCATTAATATAAACTTGGTCATATGTTTTGGGTTGGTTTTTTTTTTACACATACCAACACTTTCTTGTAATACTCAGACTGTGTAATATTTGCCTTACACACTGCACGTAAAAAATAGTCTGTCCTCTTACCAAATGATGGGCTTGAGCAACTTCAGAGTTTTTAGATTTGGACAGACTGTAGTAGAAACACAGGATCTGGTTGTGGACTCTGGGTGGGAAGCAAATACCTCTCCTAGAATTGCGGAGGCCAAGCTCCCCACGTGATGGCCAACTGGGATGCCTCTCCAGCCAGAGCAGAGCTCTGGGCAGCACAGGAAAAGTCACATTCTCTGCCAGAGTCACTGCCTTCCATCTCTGTCTTCTCTTCTCATCCTTACCCGGTCTGATATCAGTGTTACTAAGGTAGCAAACGCATACAGTACCTGGAAAAATTGCACAGCAATTCACTTTACCCATGCATGCAGCACGTGACCCACACATTCGTCAAAACTCTCATGAGTGTTGTACTAGTCCCAAAAGGACTATTAATTTTAAAAATTCCCAAATGTAGCAGTTTCCTGCTTTAAAATAGCCTTTGCATCTAAGCCAGGTAAATCTACAATCTAGTATCTGAAAATCTCCTGGCTGAAGAACTGAGAGAAGAAATATTTCATTTTGAGACTCTAAAGTAAAACTCACATTTACTCCAAATAAAAACACTAAGTGAAACAATTATTAGCAACAGATAAGAAATTTATAATTGCACATTATTACTAACATAAATGAGATTGTATTAAGTGCCACTGAGAAAGAAAATACTATTGGCAGTTCACCATTCCTGTAACTGATAATATGGTCTTTAACACTTCAAATTTATATGAAAGCAATCAATAGTCATATGACTTCATTAAAGGATTTTGCTGTTCTATAAAACACATACAGGCACACAGAAAAAAAAAAATCAGTGTGCAAGAGTAGAGTGAATTCAGACAGCATCTTCTCTGTGCAGGAAATTACTCCCATCAGATATCTGCTTATATGTAGCTGTACATGTACAAATAGATACACTTTCCATTCCTTTTATACAATGCAGGCTATTTAAATCTATCCAATAGGTAAAGTCCTAAATACAAAAAGGTTGTTCAAAAAGAAATGCTGTTCCTAGAACACATAAAATATTAAATCCCATTTAAAAAAATGTTCTTAGTTATGCTTCAATTTATAAATTTCCTCCATCTGGAGTGAGGCAGTGTGAGGACATGATACTCATTTGATTGTATTCTAAATCTGAATTTTAAAGTCTTCCAGCTAAAGGTTCACTTCGTTAGTTCTTAAAAAGCTCTGAATTTAAACTCTTTGCCTTTTTTATTATTCTCTTTGTAAAAGCAGTTCTTCCAAGCATTCAGTGAATTAAGTTTACTCAGCAGCATTCTCAGTTGTTATTTACGCTTGATTTAAAACACATTACTCACTCAATATGACACATACTTAGGTTAGAATCTGTGCATTTGGACTCTGACCTAACTTTCATACACACCAAAATAAAAAAAATGTAAAGCTTTAATCCATCATAAAACAAAACGTGGCCTTTAGCCATCATTATAATTGTAAACGCTACACAGCTGTAATAAAACTCCTCAGTTGCCCCTGCTATATTCAATTGTGCCCTTCTAAATATAGAATAATGCCAGGCCTAGACACTCAGGTCACCAGGTAAAGCTTTGCACAGCATAAATTATCACTACCTTTGCTCAAAGCACCTCTTTGATCAAAATTTATTTACTGTGACAGTGAAAAGTGGCCACTTTAGACAGCACAGAAAGATAAATTTGAACCCGTTTATCCTGTTTTCAATGGAAGGCGATCGCAGTGGAAACTCAGAGGAGTCAGCAGAAACTCTAGCAAGTTGTCAGCCTGCCAATGAACCTCAATTTTTTGTTTGTTTACTTAGTCTTCTTCAAAAATGAATGTTCACTGCAATCATTACCAGGTCTCTATGAAATTCATGCAGCATTGGAAAAAAAAAAAGTGCTTCTGTTTTAATTCTATGTAACAATTATAATTACTAGATGTATGGGTAGCCAACTAGTACCACAAATAAGATGTGTTTTCAATAATTATAAGGGGAAACATTAAGATCAACATTATTCAATTTTTCCAATGAATATAGTTACCACTGAACTCTTAATTTGCCTTGTATGTCAAAGTGAGCAGATAATAACAAGTACATTTGTAACAGGAGGGAGTTTCACTTAGTGACGTCTGAGGCATAAATGCATTTGTTGTAAGCAACTACAGAGCAACTATGTATTTATTCATTTCTTCCCTCTTTCTGCTTCATCTATGTATTTTTAAAAATAATACAGCTACCGTTCATACACAACTAAATGAAGGCATTTGCTTTAAAAGTAATGGGAGATGGTCACTTTTCTAAAGCAACTCATATTATATGAGAGACACGGGAGCACGAATAATAAAGCTATGTTCCATAAAGATATGTTCAAAGTACCTGAAATATTTTAAGTATTCCTAATAAAATTCAAAGGTGCAAATTTAACTGGAAATGATCATTGCTTTGCAACTTCAATAAATGCTTGAGTGCAGGCTGACAGAACAGAGAAGGCAGCATTAGCACAGTCTCACAGGTCACTAAAATCCAGCATTCTTGCGGGGGCGTGGAAACAATGGAATCACACAGTTCCTTATGGCACATCACATGGGTAACGAGAGAAGAATTAGTCAAGCGGTTATTACCTTTAAGTTTTCATAACAAATTGCTTTCTCTGCGGAAGGCAGAACAAACGCAAGCGAGGACCAGCGCGGCGCGGGGCGCGCCGAGGCTGCGATGGGACGTCTGGCGGCAGCACTGCCCGCAACGCGCACCGCGCCGGGCACACATCACTGCCGCCCCGGCACACACCCGCCCCAGCTGAAAAATAACCCACAAGTATGTGGAATCAGACCTTTTGTGGGCGAGTTTCCATCTTCTTCACCGCTGTCTGCTTCTCTGTGCGATCACAGACGCGCGCACCAGCGCAAGGAGGGCACAACAGGCACTGGTGCTCAAAACGGGCGCCAGATTTTCTTCACTTTCCAGTGAAGCCCAGCAGGGGAAGAATATACGACTGACCAACTGAAGGGATGCAGCTCCAGCTGCTGCGCTCCCGGGACCTGCACTGGCACTGACCCCCCTCCCCAGCCCAGTCAGCTCCTACCACAAGCCTGGCTCCAGCTGGAGCAGAGACCAGCTCGTTAGAGCTAAGAAATGAAGCAGAGGGAAGCCTCGAGGCCCCAGTTTTGTGCATCTTGTGCCGATCTAATTGCTGCCTGCCAGCATCGCAGCCCTCCACTCCTGAGCCCATTACCCAACAGAAAATAATCTTTTTTTTTTTTTTTTTCCTGTTGTGTCATCCCGTGGGTTTTGTTTCTGTCTGCTTACTGAAATAGGTCAGCAGAGAAGGGAGAGTAGGACCACAGTGGTGGAGACACTGCTCAGTTCACAGATTCTCTTAGGCTGCTGCTGACCTATAGACTACATTAAATTGTAATTTTGCAGCAATTCCTACTGTCTTCTTTTAGATATAACTCAGCATTACCACAAACCTTTGCATCACCCATACTTCTAATTTAATTTTGCCTTTGCTCATAGACTGTACATTAAAGCTAAGCGAACAGATGTTGAAAACACTTCTTATGTCTTTCAGAATTGCAGAATGTACAAGTCTCACCACAGCACTGCTCCACAATGCTGCCACAGCAAGTCTTCAAAGGGATGGAAGGACTGGCTGATGATTCCTATGGGTCTCAAAACTTGCATACTAAATACCAAATCCACAAAGCAAAAATCCATCAGGACTTCCCTCAAAATGCCCTCTTGAAAGCCACAGAGAAAAGTTGTGGTGAGACATGGGGTGGGGTGGCAGGTCACCACAGGTTGAGGGAAGCCTGTCTGAAGCCCAGCCTCTACAGGCTCAAACACCTAGAACTGTCCTTCAAGCTCAGCAACGTTCCTGGGCCAGGCACTGAGTAAGGGGCAGGTCATACACCTGCCTCTGAGCCTTGAATTCCCACCCGTGCACCTCTGGTGGGACAACCACTGCTATGCTTCTGCAATTCTGCTTGTCTTCTCTCATAGGAGAGATCTGATGCAACACAGTCAGCATCATTTGCATGTGACAGCGTGGTATTTTCCACAAATAAGCACGACACATACTGCTGTGTCCATGTGCTATTAAGACAGGGCCACGAGTCTTTAATTTCCTGCAGTAGGTAGGAAAAATCCACAAAGAAAATGGCCATCAGGATCATCAAGGAGCGGGCACCCCTGTCTGAAATAGCCATCCAGCTACAGAATTAATTAGTACCTGCATAAATATGCCTTCATTTAATAAAGGAGATTTCTTACTGCTGCATTTCGACTAGTGAATTAGTATGGAGAGAAGAGACAACTTTATTATTTACACGAGACACAATAATCTATCTACACACCCACATCATGCTTCAACCAAAACAATCAACACTCCATTAGGGATTATTACTACATGAAGCCCCACGACCACCTTGTGATTTGTGATATTATTTCCTCCACTTTACAGACAGAGAAAACTACACAACAGCAGTTATCTCAGATGAATAAGTTATTAAAAAGCTCTGTGAGGAAACCCACAGTGGAAGTCTGCCCACTTCCATGGGGCCAGGATTGAATTTCTGTTTCTCTGACTCTGCACCTGCGCTTTAACTTTACAATTAGTACCAAACTTCAGTGAAGCAAAGCTGAAATAATTAGAGATGTAGCCTGCTTCCACTGAAGCCTGTGGCAAAACTCTCATTAATTTTAACAGAGGCAAGACTAGACTAAGTGTTTATAAAGCACTTGTGATCACGGGAAGGCACTCCTGGGTTCTCAATATTATTAGCTATGAGACAACACCTATCTAAGAGCAGTTTTTGTTTTAAAGCCTTCAAAACCTGGTCTCAAACCCTACCAGGTTTTTAAAAGCTCTTGTTCTTCAGAACATTATTGAAAAAGCACTGAATGGTTATTACTTATACTGAAATTTTTTATATGAATTATTTAAATGTGCTGTGAAAGTGCATACCAAAGGCCACTCCAGCAAGGGATGGAGTCCCTCTGAGGATTCTCGGTTCTTTCATATCTGCTCTTGCCCCTGGTTATAACAGCTTTTCCTTCATTTTCCAATTAAAACAGTATTTTAACAAGATTTGGAAGATTTGTCCAATCAACAAGTTTATTGATGTATTCACTGGAAAAATCATTAAATACCTCAAAATGGAGGAAGGAAAGCTTTTCAAAGTCTTTTAAATCAAGTTCTTAACATGAAGTTGTTTTGTTTATAAAGCACAGCAGACATACAGAGTTTCTTGCACCTGGCTGACTGGTTTATATTTTGAATTATGAATTTTTCTCTATATTGTCCTACAGCGAAACAAATAGATCCTAAAGATAATGCATGATGTGTTCCACCACATTTCCTTGCTCAATTTTAAAGCAAAAGTTATATCCTGAGTATGAGATATGCCTACACAAAGGCATATACAGTTTCTCACCAAGCCTTTTGGGCAGCAAGTAAGCAAACATGCATGACTTCATCATGCTTTAACTATGACCAAGTCAATGCAACCAAGGGACCTCAAATACAGAGTCTTGCCAACAGCATCAAAGGACCTGCATTTAGTAAGTGTGAGCAAGAACTGTACCAACCATCATGAGTACAACAACCTTTCCAGGAAAGGTCACAACCACTGTGAGCCACACCAGGCACTGAGGAAGAGTCATCATGGCAGCTACAATGCTCCCTGCAAGGAAAGTGATAAAGAGGCAGGTCTGCTCGAATCTGATGTTTCTATACCTCTCGTGGGATTTTAAAGAGAAGGCTTCATTAACCACCTCTGGCAGCTAAAAAAGCATAGCTAACAGCAACATATTTCACTCAGGATAAAAATGCCACAATTATTACATCAGAGGATACTCCAGGATACAAGGGCTACAAGAGCATCGTGAAACCACACACACCTGTATGTCACATAGATCTCAAACAATGGAATATTTTTATGATCTTTCCTCTATTTTGCAGCACAATGTGAACATTTGGATGATGACTGCTATACAGTTTAGACATATTCACCCTGATTAAAGAGAATGGAAGCAAAAGCCCAGAGTGCTGATGCTTAAAGGAAATTCCAACATTTCAAGTGTTCATACTTCTCACTAAAAACATACAAGGCCATGGGAAGGCAAAACATACAACTTCAACAAACTGCTTCTGACCTACCCATAATCACAGAACAGAATTACAGAAGACTTCAAGAATAACAGCAGCTTAGATTGTTCTTTAACAAGGATATCTGTGAATACTCAAAGCTTTTAATTATTCTTTTAAAATGAATCAACATACTGTTGAAAATCAGTTTTTAAGAAAAAAACTCATCACTCTGTGAAAGTCTTAGTCTGTGACTTTTGTGAGCTTATCAGTATAAGTAAGTTTTCCACACTCTTACCTGAGTGTCTTAAGTACTGTAATGAATTCTGTCATTCCAGGATTCATTACAACAGAGTCCCTCACAGCATCACTACATTATAATCCTTACTAAAGATAAATCAGTCAATAAATTTATTCATTTAAAGCAAAGAATATGCATGTTTCTCCACAGAAGCAGACCTCATGCATTGTTTATGGTTTGACAATTTTTTTTAAACAGACTTCATTTTCAGATGAAAAAGCAACATTATTTGGAACAGCAAGGACAGCTTGTTCTCTTCTTCTGCCTCTTGGGGTGGGTTGCAAGCTTCCTTCGGTGCAGAAGAGTAGCAATGGGTCTGATACATGAGCACAGCCTGAAAGCTTCAGGGGAAGCCCCTACTCCCTTGGCAACGGTTGCACCAGGACCTGCGAGTTAACACTTGTAATAAAAATTACACAAAAAGTGAAAACAACTATTTAAGACACTGTCAATCATTAACTTGAAGTTAATACAGTATTATCTTTATGTTTAGCAAAGTATTGTCTTGAAAGTACCCTTCATGCCAAACTTTGATCACAAAAAGGCCATATCCTTCTAAAGCAGATTTAAAAAACATCAACAAACATGTATAAGGCTGATGTTTGTAAATATTCAGAAGAAGCCCAAATGTAAAAATAAAGGGGAAAAAAAGCACCTGTAATTCACACAATCATCCATTTACTCTAAATTTTACTAAGTTGTGCTTCTAATTAAAAAAAAAAGTTGGAAATCTACTTACTAAAAAGTAGTAGCTTTATATAACCAGAAATAGATAGGGCGATTAAAGGACATATTATATTTGATATGCAAAAGAATTAAAGAAGAGGAAAAGAAACTGGTAGCAGATCTAATTTCACACTCAGTGGATTACAATGTAGAGAATACACACAAGCATTCTTCACTGACAAGAGCATTGTGAAATGCTTAGTAGATTGCTGGCACTCTTAGGATTTAAAAGATTTAATGTTCTGCTTCGTTACTTCACAGCATGCAGAAGTTTGGAGGACGCTGGAATACCAAGCAGTTTAGCAAGGAAAACAAGCAGAGGAAAAAGGCCTCATCAAACTTACAGGATTTTGATAGACCTTATTTGACAGCATTTACTGTGCTTAAATTGTGGAAATTACAAACCAGAGTGCTTCCGTTCTCTTAGCGGTGTAATCAAGGCCATGCAGTGGGTGCCATTCTGACTGACCCAAAAGTAGTCTGTACATGCACTGATGTCCCATTTTTAGTTAACCTAATAGAAAGAAACTTCAATCCTTTCCTCCTGCAAGGAGTAACACCTCACTCCCTTAAAAAACATAAAGACTTTCGAGGAACAAATTTGTAAAATTTACACCTGGAATAGTTGAACTCGAAATTTTATTTACATCTGAATACAGGTCGTTGCTCATCCTGGATACAGAGGAGGAAAAAACAAATGCATGCTTTCCCATGGTCAGCGCTGAGGTGGACCATTGCTTCTCAGTGTAAGAATCATGATTAGGCCAAAGCATCTTTGTGAGCTGCAGTAATTTCTCCCTTTTCTCCCTTGTGCAGCCAAGCAGGAGCAACCCTGCAGGGTAGGTGACAGTACTACAATAGCTAATCCGAACACGCAAAATTCTGACTAAGGAAATGTGCTCTGAAAATGCAATATGTGTTCTAAGAGGATGAAACTCCTGAGAAAACAGAAAGCCTCAATAATTAGTCTTCAGGATGAGAAGGATGAGAAGCTCTTTCACCTAAGAAGTCTTGTCAAATCTCGGGTATTTAGTTTAGCTCAAAGAAAACAAGCTTTTTTGTTAAGCAAATATCTAAGCATCTGGAAATTTTAGAGGCGCACATAAAACTTCAACAAAAACTAACTTCAAACAACTGAATGTCATGTTTAGAGTGCCCTCTGTATTATCTGCATAACACTAAAGGGTTTGTGGTTGTTTTTACACCTTTTATGAAGACATTTCAGGGGAAAGGTTTTGTTCCTCTTGTTCTGTTCAGAAGGAACTTGAGGGGAAAGTCGAAATCCACACAAAATACACCTCCCCTGCCCTTCTCTTATTCTGCCTCTTGGGGTGTGTTGCAAGCTTCCTTCAGTGTAGAAGAGTAGCAATGGGTCTGATACATGAGCACAGCCTGAAAGCTTCAGGGGAAGCCCCTACTCCCAATACACTTTATTGCCCCTTGGCAACCATTGCACCAGGACCTGCCCTCACACACTTCCTCCCCTTTTCATCCCTAAAGAAACCCACCTGAGCCAGGAAAAGCCCATCCCAGGAGGAGATGGCATGGTGGCTCCTCAGGGATCGTGCATGGAAATAGAAGTGGTTTCTGTCTTGTGCCTCTTCAAAAGTTACAACCTGTTAGCAGAGAGCTGGTCACTGACCTCACATTGTCTTGGGCAGTCCCAACTACATCACAAATCAAATTAACCACATTCACTTTGTTAAAAGCATACACAAACAGTGAAAGCATCTGAAGCTATGCACAGAAACGTCTAAGCCAGCAATAAGTCAGTGATTCATAACTGGCTGATGTGTTCTGACACCATGTCCTTACCACTCAAAGCAAGAGCAGTGCTTCAGTTTGAACAACGGCCATTCCTCACAACTTCATCCCTGCCCTCTCTTTCCCCACTTAGTTATACCCAGCAAGGATGTGACACTGATGAAAAAAGCCTGATCCTTTTCCCATGCTGGCTTACACTTTGGCTCACTGCAGAACTGCACAGCTTCTAGAGCTGCCAATGGCACAACCAGCCCGCTGTGTAAGGCCACATGGCTGTGTGAGCAAAGGATGTGCCAGGTGAAAGGACAGGAGGTGGCAAGGAAAGGACAGCCAATGCGTTTGAAAACACCATAATGAT
This sequence comes from Formicarius rufipectus, assembly GCA_013399695.1. Taxonomy (NCBI): domain Eukaryota; kingdom Metazoa; phylum Chordata; class Aves; order Passeriformes; family Formicariidae; genus Formicarius; species Formicarius rufipectus. The sequence goes on along the minus strand of VXAU01000575.1, from coordinate 529,637 downwards.
GTGATTTTTTGGCAATATAGGCAGCTTTACATCTGCTCTATCACCATGCCACCATGGCTTTAAGCAGCATAGAGAGCTTGAACGACATATGTTGACAACTGGAATTTCTATAGCTGACTTACTACTCTAAAATAATTCAAACTGCATTTCTACAAACAGGATCATGTTCTCTCACTCACAAGTCTTACTGAATGTCATCATTCACCTCCTAACCCTGTCATATTTTTCCAAATAGTAGGAAAAGACATAAGGTTAGCAAAGGGTATTCAGACTTGCAAACTTCCATAGATAAAACATGGGAAGGAAAACAGAACTGAAGAAGAAACAAAACAGGATTCTCTAAGCAGGTCTAGCTAATGGAAAGTTTGATATATCTAAGTTCTATTTAACTTTATATTATATCCCATATGAAAATGTTTGTATGGCAAGTACAGCACAGCATGAAAGCTTTGAAAGGAACAGTAATATGCAAGATGAGAATGAATGCTGAGGCCAAGAGAGAATAGGAGGAACTCCTCTGCAAAAGAAAGATATTTGAATTAAAAAGTGTATATTAGTAAAGGTCATGTCAGCATATGTATTTTCATCAAATATAAGGCAGCTCTCTAAATGCAGTATGAAATAGCTGCTATTTACAGGACATCATTAGAGCTATACAATATAGTGCTTTATTTTGAAAGCTTACTGGACTTAAACTAGACTGGATAGAGAAAACAGAAGGTTACTTATTATTTAAGCAGCACTCATCTCAGAAGGATATTAGGTTTCTAGCCTGATGCTGCTTGCTCATAGCAAAGTCTAATTATGGCCTAACAAGCACACCCACTAGCTTCAACGAGACTGCTCAAAGAATAAGACAGGATCAACTGTACGTCAGGTTTGGCAGCTCTCTGATGAAGTACTCCAGAGGAAACAAACTATTTGGCCAGTTAATAGAGGAAACTATTTAACACGGAAGCCGGGGGAGAAGTGATGCAACTTGCTCACCACCACAGCAGTTACTGCCAGGGCCAGAGGCAGGACTTGGGAGATTTGCAGCTTCTATATATGTGCACAAGACCATCCTATCTCTTCATGGAAAATTATCACCTTCAGCGGATCTTTAATTTCATTATTTACAGCTTTCATAAAAAGTTACTGAATCACTTGTTTTTATTATACAGGTAATTGCATAGGGACTTGAGTTATTTATATATATATGTCACTGTCTTCTGTTCTGTTAGAGGAACATACACTTCTGCAGCTGTAGTAAAATGCAGAAAGGCAATAAAAGAAAAGCAACTGTGGAAGAAACTCAGGATTAAATGACTGTTGTTTTCAAGCTCCACCTCCCATCATGGGACAAACATCAAGTAGTAAATCAGTTCTGCATGTCAGCCTGACATACTACATCACACACAAAACACACCCATTCAACTGGTATCTCTCCTTCAAAATACTGAATGTTCAATGCCAGCAATATCAACCTAGACAGCAATTTCACTCCAAGAACTGTCTCTTGATTTTGAGTTGGGCTCTCTGCTTTGCTCTTCAAGCTACACTCTGCATTGCCTGTAAACTACTCCTGATCATAGTTCTCCCTCAAAACATGTTAATTGAATCAGGCCAGACAGATGAATGGCTGCGGGTGCCTCTGTCACAGGGTGTTCGCAGCTGAGACCACTGAACACTGCAGAACTGTCCTAGGCAATCCTATGCAAAGCATCCTGAAAAGCAATGCTACATCACCAGAAATTGTACCAAACTGCCTAAATATGGACTCTTTTCTACATAATTTTTATGTTCTCTATTTATATGAAGTTGCTTTTATGCACCCACTGCACATGGATGTGGTTACACAATGAGGCTAAAATAAAAGATTGTTAATATTTATATTTTGATTTTTAGTATTATGAGTGAGTCAGTATACTCCCATTTCACACACTGTTTACATTCCTCCTTCTTTCATTTTCCAATACTTTCACCTGAATTAAAACCACCCAAGCTCCCAACCGCCCCGTGCAAAGCTCTGCACCATGACTTCTCTCCCTCTGCTTTCAAATCATGCTCCTCTCAACCAGGAATGCTTTCCCCTCTGACTGGAAGGATGGGATCCAACCTGAGCTCTGCTGCCAACATCGCCCTACTTCATGGCAGGAAGATTCTGTTTAGCAGAGAACTACCACAAGGACAATTAATATAATCTCAGTTACAGCAGGCATAAGGGTTTGTCATCTGGTTAGTCAACAGGCAGCATCTCTGTTGCCTGTGAGACAAAACCACACTTTCTTAAGCTGTGCATACTCAGGCATGGAGTTGAACCTGACTGCACTTGAGGGCTGGCGATTTATAGGGGAAAGTCTATGGGTTCATAAAAAGATATGTATAATTTGTTACAATGTTGAATGATGGCCTGGATAAAGTGAATTTCCACAGCAGTTGTATTCCTGATGTATCACAGCACTAGCACAGCCTCAAAATGTCCAGGGGGGGCAGATACCTATGTTTTTGAAAAATAACAAAAAGAAATCATGGAGGGAGGAAGAGATGGGTGTAAAAGTTGGGCATGGCATATTCATCCACTGAAAAATTACAGCTCATCTCCACTGAAAAAGTCAAACCATCTACATCAGTGATACTCATTTGATCTATCACAAACACATACTTGCTTTTGAAATGCCTTGAAAGCCATTTCATCAAAGCAGAGCAGCCAGTCCTCCCACGCTGAAACTTGCCCCACAGCCCACCACCTGGCTGCTGCAGCCAGGAGAAGGATGAGGATGAAGCAGTGCGGGTATCAGTGGTGGTGCAGGCAAGGGGCAGCAGTGGCTTCTCACACACAGCACACTTCCTATCCTTTTTACCAGGTCTCCTGAAATGCTTGATCTCCTTGCATTAAGCAAAGGTGAAATTGCAATCATGCTTATACAAAATGAGCCAAAGCCTAACATGAGAATTTTGGAAATGTACTAACTGGTGAATCAGACATTTTTCCACCTCTCATCTCTTTCCTGTATTAACTGAGAAGTCAAACTAATCCCTTTGCTTTGAAAGTATATTATTCAGATGAGAAATGTAAAAGCAGACTTGGTCTTTAATTCTACATTCTGTATGTATTTTGGTTACAGTCTTAATAAGGATATGCTAAAGGCCCTTTTGTCATTTCCTGTCCTCTTCTCTTGCTTTGTTCAAATTACTATGTACAACTTTATACAATTTAGCTGTTTCAGGCATTGAAATCTGAACACAGTGAGAATCAGACCACCACCAATTCTTACAGCTCAGGCCTCTCCAGTGCACACAGATACTTGCAATTTCTTTTGCATGCCAATAGCAGCAATGCTGAAGATACCTCTATGTTGTTTCAGGCGTACATTGATGTGCTGCTTCTCAGTGAGTTAGAAAGAACAGAAGAAATGAAGAAAGGAATAAAAAACCAGGGTGGTCATTATGTCATCACAGCCATTTTTCAGGATGCAGTCCTAAGGAAAAGCTCTTGGGTTTATGTATCAGCAAGGACAGCCAATTGTGATTCCTGTCTCACTCAAGAGGAAGAACTTCAAAAAGCACACACAACTGGTTCTCAGGCTCTTCAAAGAGCTCTAGAAGCAGGAAAATACCAGACTACAACATATTCAAAATCCAGTAATAACAGTGGCACAGCTTCTGCCACCTTCTCACATTAGAGATGTATCTGTAACCAATCCCAGCAGCAAACTGAGATAACAAACCAGTATAATCAGACCACAAAAAAAAAAAAAAAAAAAAGGCAGTCAAGAGGAGGGAGGATGGAAGTGACTTGCAAAATATTTAAATTTAAGTATTTTGGTCAACTACTGGAAATTTTAAAGACTAATTTGAGGTGAGGTAGAGGTTGCAAAGAAGTAAAAAAATGCTTATTTTTGATTACTGTTGTCGGATGCGTTCTTCAGCTTGTACTTCTGCTTCCCTGGTGAAGAAGAAAGCAAGCTATAAAGGGGTTGCCAAGCTTCTGANTGCCCCACTTTAAAATGTGCTTTTTGCAAGGCATGAGCAAAAAAAAAAAAAAAAAAAAAAGGGAAAATAAGCAAGCAGGTAAATGTCTCAAAGACACAGCTTCAAAAGTAACTAACAGTGCCAACATCATTAATTGGAGAGTCTGCCTGCATAAATCCATCCATAATTGAATGTGCTAATTTTCCCAGTGCTTATAAATGAATCAAAGGCTATTTCATACCTCAAGGAAAGGCAAGAGGTCTAAACGAAGCAGGAGGGAAAAAAAAACGAAAACAAACAATAATCAGCATGACTGTGCCAGTGACAAGAGGACAAGCTGACCCCAACATAGATGTGCTGTAAGCTCATGACAGTTTCATCCACCAGAGCCTCCCATGGTAGTGCTTGACTGAAAATGGTGCTGCCCCACACACTACGGCGATGCCAGCATGCCTGTTTACATAGCCATGCTGAGAGTCAGATCTGGCTTCACTGAGCAAAACAAAACTCACAAAACATGCTGGGCTTTCTTGCGCTTTTCAATCATACCCAGTCCCTGCTCTGGGTCACATGAGAACTGTATGGCTGCACTGGAACAACCAGTGTGCATGGGATTGAAACAAGGGATATGAATTTGTCTTGTAAAAAACGCAGTGAAAGCCAGTTCTCTCTGCCAGAGACAAATTTATCTAGGCTTAGAGGAGTTTATAAATGAGCAAGTAAAACCTACCCACATAAGCCTTTTGGAGACATCTCATGCAGTACTGTATTGAGTATCCAACAGGCGTTTTCAGAGGATGAATCAATAACACCATGTTCCAAAGACGCTGGCTCCCTGTCCCAGTCTACTGCCACTAGACTGCACAAGGGAGTCCCCTGCAGAGTGTAAGACATGAGCTACCTGCTGAAAGAGCTGCCTGTGACTGGCACGCCCAGGCTGCAAGCCCAGTTTTAGGTCACAAAAGGACAAACTGTGGCATGGCATCCCAAGAGAGGTAACCAGGCAAGGCTTGTCACCTGCACGTGAACAGCCATGTGCAAGAAAATACATACAGTAAAGCTTTACTTGCAAACCCCAAAGCTCTTGTGTTCTACTGCATGTAACACTGACATTCAAACAAAGCTTTCAATTCAAGGGAAAAATGCAGTTGTTAAATCACCTGTTTTATAAGTAGGGTTCTGAGTGCAGTTAAATGTCTGTTGCTATTATTCCATATCCATTTCAAATTACCTGAACCAAATTTACTTGGACTTTTAAAAAGATAAAATTCCTCATTTATTTTTACTTTTGCATTACTTTTGCGATCTCTCTGTTTTGTTTCATTCATACATTCACAACTGCTTAAATGATCTTCAATTTGAGAAACTGAATTCTCATTTGCAAGGCAAACAGCGTTCATGCCCAGGGAAAAATAAAATGTTCATCACCTCTATTAAAATACAAATAACCTTTCCATTTTTTCACATGCTTGCTTCCTCTTCCCCTGGGTTTTAACCCTTCCACAGGAGTTATTACATCACACTCCAACACACCTTTTCCACCACTAGAGTGAGAAAACATTTAGATGTGAACTTTTCCTTTTAAACAGAACAGAGAAATGTGGCAGGGTTCTGTGGAATGTAAAAGAAGCCTTGTGCATTAAATATCACGTGTACAGTGATGAAGTGGAGGAAAGTAGCAAGAGTCACTGGTTTGACTAATTCTTGCACAGATAAATTTTGGAGAATAAAATAACCCTGTAGAAAACTCGTGTATACTCTAAAAATAGTTTGAAAATATAACAGGATTTGTTTTGTGCCCCCTACCTCAGCAAGCCTCACAATTACTTAGACAAGAAAAGGTATTTTATACTTTTAATTATCAGAGATTCTCAGATGCATCTATGTAACCCATATTAGCAGAGATTCTCAGATGCATCTATGTAACCCATATTCCACTTTTATAGGTTATTAATTGGGAACATTAATATATACAGACCTGAAAGTTTAACCAAACAGCAACTCCAAGAAGTGCCTTAACCAAAGTTAGTACTAACACAGTTAGTACTTTCAGCTTACTTGCAACTTGCAAAGCTTGATCTACAACTCATCAGGTCTTTGGCACTACACCATGCCATGCAGATGGAAAAATTCATCAAGATTTGGAAGTATATCCTAATGATGTTTATTTATGTGCAAATTGGTGTAAGTAGTCAAACTTACAAAAAATTTATTTTATTAATTCTCCCAACTACCTCCTCCAGGTTAACATTTACTTCTATTTAACAGCTACTTTCTTCTCACCTAAATACTTCATTAAAAGCTCCCAAAAGAAGATTTTAAGTTTCTAATACTGCATTTTCTTCAGCTCTGACAACAAGAGAACCTTTTCCTCCCTGGAATTACACCAGCACAAAAATACACTGCAGGTGCTGAAGGAAACTTCTGTGGCTCATGAAATCTTCTCAAAGTGTACGGCACATACTGTGTTTGGAACAGTTTGGAACATCTTTCTTTTATAGAAAGATGTATTTGATGTAATTCTAACAAAAGTAACTTGATTCTAGCAGTTGGAAAACAAAAGGAATGTAACAGTAAGATTATTTTTTCCTGTTTCTTAGACACCATGGGCTGATGCAGTGCCACCTTTACTGGAAGCCCTACCTATCTGGTTAAAAATGTTAGTGCTAGAATTTTCCCTGTAGTGAGGATGCAAACTCCATAGGCCAGTCAATATTTGTATGACAGACACACACTGATAAAACCATTATTTCCAGCTTCAGAGATGATAACATTTGTATGTCTTTCTGCACTAAGTTTTGCAGAGTACGTGGTCTCCGTAAGTCCTGCTGGCACTGTATCTTGAAATGATGCAAATAAATTGCAAACATTTCCATAGACATTACATTATACAAGTAATGCCAGGACATCCCAGACTTACTATAAAATAACTATTACTCAAACTCAAATATTTGGTACTTATTTTTCTCTTTCAAAAAGAATTTAAATTTGTATTTGTCACATATGTTGCACAGTACAAACTTGCAGGGAAGAGGAACAGACTTTGAAGTATTCTTACAGAATGTTTCTCTTTTAGGATGAAAAATATTTTTATCCTTTATAACTTTTAGTCATCAAACGTATTTCTCGGAGAGATGATCAGCTCAGACAAATGTTATTAAGCTTCATATAGAGATTATTGAATGAAATTCCAGGAGCTGTGCAGGTCTAACTGATCATTCATGGAGGCTGTGATCTGTAAAATCTTCTTATGAAACTACAGACTCAGGCAGAACAGAGAAACAGGCTACTCCAATTTTGCATCCAGATCATAATTTGGATCTTATGCTCATCCTAACCCTGGCCCTACCTCTTTACTTTAATGTTGGTGCCAGAACTGCTGTCTTTCACCTGTATCACTCCCATGGAAAACTTCCATTGCCTACACTAAGAGACTCCAACCTGAGCTGCATAAAAACACAAGGGAAAAAAAATATTTTCTCAAACTCACTTAAAGCCTTGAGAGAAAATAAACAGGGAGAAAACAAATGGTGAGGCTGATAGACAGAAGGAATTGAAAGAGAAAAGAAGACATGGAGTTTCACAGTACTATTATAAGCATGGTGAATTGGATTGGAGCCCACAGATTTGTACTGTTTATTTTGAGTGACAAGATATAAATAAAATACTTTAAATAACTATTTCCTTACTCATTAGACTCATGTATTTATTAAGCCTTTATATATTAAAATGATGAATAATTCTGCATATATCACTCAGTAAAAGCTCATGCATGCTGTATGACACAAAAGAAAAATAAAACAATATGCAAGTCAGGGAGAGACATTCAATGACTAAACATTAGAATTGGCAAGGACAACAGTGAAGCCATCGCTTCACTGACAAATAACGTTAATACACAATACTGACAAAGTGGGACAAACTACTTGAGCATCAGAAGGCAGCAAAGCCTGGAAGAACAGAATAATAGCAAGTATTTGGAAAAACTGAGGTGCCTACTACTTTCTGCTGAAGAGCAATGGTAGCAATAGAATGGCTTTGCAAGAAGCTGTGTGGTTGCCTGCAACCCTCTCTCCTCTCAACAGCAGTGACTGCAAGGAAATAGCCCAGACAAAAGGCAAAAGCACAAGACAGTGAACTGGAAAATGCTATCCAACCAAAGCTCACTCTTTCTAGAACAATTGCCAAAAACTGTCTGGATATTCATCTCAGTGGAAGCAGAGGGATTTTTTTATAAGGCCATGTAGTGATAGGACAGGGGAAATGACTTTAAACTGAAAGGGGGTAGGTTTAGATTGGATATTGGAAATAAATTCTTTACTGTGAGAGTGGCGAGGCACTGGAACAGACTGACCAGAAAAGGTGTTGACACCCTATCCCTGGAAGTGTTCAAGGACAAGCTGGATGGGGCTCTGAACAATCTGGTCCAGTGGAAGATGTCCCTGCCCATGGCAGGGAAGTGGGAACTAGGTGGTAACTTTAAGGTCCCTCTCAACACAAGCCATTCTATGAATCTATGAAATCCAAGTGTGCAAATGCATTAAGTACCTGCACAATATAGAAAAGCAGTCAAAAATGCAAATGTTTAGGCACATGCTAATTGCGAAATAGGAAAATGCAAATAGAACAGATTCAGTGCTTTTAAGGAAGACAGATACCTTCTGGAAAGGACAAATTTCCAAGAGTCACAATACTATCTGGCTTGACTTTTTACTGTCTTGTCATTTAGTATAATAAATCATTGTTAATAATTTGTATAAAAACCTGGAACAGGTAACAAAGAAGTAAACTATTCCTGAATTTATGAAATAAACATTACAATATTCTGCCTTATTAACATCTGTATTATATTGAAACCTCAAAGTAGATTGAGGGTAAATAATAAGCAGCACTTGATAGATAGGCTTTGAAAAATCTTGCTGTCAGGGCACTTAATCTACAGCTGAGAGCTCAAGGCAGGAACTCCTGAAACTCTGCAGTAGCTCCTTCCTCAAACACCAAGACTCACATCACGTTTCTGACAGATTTGTAGCAGTTGGTAAAAGTAATAAAAGTAAAGTTACTCCTATCTCCACCCACACACCCTATCCCAATTTTCACATGGAGCAGCCTGGGAACAAATGTATTTTTCCTCCCAGAAACCAGAGACTGTTTACCTTGGTGTATGCCCAGCTAAAGTGTGTAGATTTCTACATGTGAGCAAGTGGAATTGCCTGCCAGTTATAGCCTCTTCCTGAAACACTGTTTTCAGTTTCCATATAATTTCCCATCATAAGAGCCAGCCAGCCGCACTAGGGAATCACTCCAACAGACCCAAGACTGAATGTGTATGGAGATACTCATCAAACCAGATTCTGGTTACACAGGCTAAGGCAAACTCCTCCTTGTTGCTATATCCACAACTCAGCATAACCAAGTCTCCAACTAAAGGACTATCTCTAGACTTGCAGGGTAACCTACTAAAATTGTAACCTTAAATTCTGAAGGATATTCTATTACATAATCAATATCCCGTTGCACTGCTTGCAACACAACACCTCCCACTAAAATTGTTTCTAATTCAGTAATACACAGTTTGAATCTACTTGATATATTTGTGTGACATTCAAATAATGTTATGGATTAGCACCAATGTTTGATTTCAGCTTTAACCACACACAGTGAAAATTACCCAAGATTAGAAGAAATATGAAGGAAACCTCCAACTTCACAAGAGTGAACACTGCAATAAATGTAACAGCCAGTTATAAATGAGACTTTACAGACAAAACCAAGTTCCAAATCATTTGTTATGCTCACAGCAGTTTCCAGTGTTCTTCCCAAGCCAACCTGTTTGAACAGACTAAGAGCACAAAACGTTGTCTGTGTTAGTTGTGGTCTAGCAGAACTCTTGCCACAAATTACCACATCACACCAAAATTTAGCATTTACCAAAAACATCACCACAATTTTCCTATATTCATTGTTACCTATAATCAAGATTTTTTTATCAAGATTTATACCCAAGTGGCATTTATTCTGATAAATGATGGCAAGACAAATGATGACATATCCGACAAATACTAAGTTTGGTATGGGGAAATGTGAATATCAGCAAGCTCTCAATCTTCACTTTATTGTTTTCATCAACTCAAACACAGCTCTAATTTGAACATCTAGTAGATGTTCATCTAGTAGAACAAGTCATACTTTGGTTCTTGCCCAGGGGATAGGTGTGTTTCTCAAATTATACTCTCACAGACTAGGAATAAAGAGGATAGGTTGGGAAAGGAAATCATTACAGAGCTGAGTTTCAATTTATTTGGAGACAGTGGAAAAGAAAATACTGGCAATGCATTAGTGAGCTTGGATTTTTTTCATACAGTGAAAAAATTCCAGCTAATGTAAACTCTTAAAATATTTTTACTGCACCCTATTGTAATAAAATAGCCTGTTTCATTCCTCTTCATGCTTCACCTACTAACCTTTCAACCCTGTGTCCTGAAGAACCTTTGTATCTTGTACATGTATTTTCTATTTGGCTAATATCTATTCTATAAAGGCAAAAATTATATTAAAGCTACGAAAGTTTAATTATCAGAAATTACTGCAGAGACATTAATAATGCTGAAAATTTGTGGATACTGCAGCATTTCATATTTCAAGGAAAATGGCTACAATTGACATGTCATTGGTAGTTTTGAGTAAATTAATTAGTACTCAAGAGAACGCACCAGGGTAATAGCTCTGGAGAAACTTGTCTACTTTTGGTCCATTTAGATCTGTAAAAAACCTGAATTTTTGTATTAGAAATGCAGATCCTGTCTAGCCTGAAAGATCAAGAGTTGGCAAAATGGTGATACTTCAAGACTAACAAAATCAAGAGTTCAGATAACAACAACAACAAAAAAAACAATTTAATTTAGGCCTCCCACAAGTTTTTATATCCTTTTGAAGAAATAAAACAACAGAAGTCATTTGCCAGAAGATAGACTTCATTCATTTTGGTCCATAGGTAAGCATAGTTGTTTCACATAAATCATGGAGAGGGTCAGAAACATCTCTGTGGGGCACACGGAAGGCATGAGGCCCTCAAGGAATAATACTTCTGAATTATCCATAAGCAAATCAGCAGGACCTGACACAGTCAGAAAAGTCTTAAATTTCAGCTCTGACCTGTCCTGTCCCAAACACAGATGGAAAGCACACAATTGATAAAAGTTCCCATTACAGCTCTGCAGTTCAGTTTAGATTTGTACTATTTCACAATGCCTTCCCTTTGCCTACTTCTTTTTTGAGGGAAGAGACAAACATAGAAAAATAATTCAACTATTTAATTAAAAAGTCTATCAAAATACATAAGCAACTTGACTGCAGTTTACTTGAGCTCTAGAATCATATGGGCAGCACCTTTACATGTAATTTTAAAATTACTTCAGTTTCTCTAGCATCTATTGCCTGGGAATTCAGCACCTCTGGGCAATATACAAATTCCTGTTTTTTAGTAAAAAAAAAAAAAAAGGAAGAAGCTTACTCTCAAATCTGTTAAAATCAATCAATGGTGTTATCTTCCTCAGAATTTTTCACACTTAAGCTGACATACAGTGAGTAGAGGCACACTCATGCTCTTTCAAAAACAATAACCACCTAGAACTTTTCTCAGTGGGTAACACTGATTTAAAAACAATCAGGAAAAGCTTTATAAACTAGCAGCAAACAAAAGATGTTTCTGGTGTCGTGACGAAGCCAACACTGACACAGCGGAGTTAGCAGGGCATTGTATTCCTCTTAAGCAGCTACTGCAAGCTTCAGCAAATGGAAAGACCAGCATCACAATCCAATCACAATTTATTTCTGAGCTCAGGACCAAAGTGCCAGGCTGACAAGATTTCTGCCAGCTGAAAAACTGGCACAGTCACTTTCTCAGGAAATAAAAAAAAATAATTAGGTGGAGGACTGATACGAAAATTAAGATCAAATTTCATCTCTGCTCTAGTTATCTACTTGGTGCTAAGCCTGCAGGCACATCCCCACAGCAGGGACTGCTGCTTATGACCGAGTGCATCTTCAAGTGACCAACTTTAGTCTTTGTGCAGAGGCTGTCCCAGAACTGAGAGCAGGCACAGAGGCTGCCTCCAGTGACCATTGCAGCTACTGGGGCAGCCAAGAGCACCAAGAGCTACAGTCCTGCTGTTCGTGTCATTAACATTAGGGACAAGGCTGCAACCACAGCAGCGCCCACAACTTACAATATGGCACAGAAAACCAGAGTGGATTTACATATCACAAGACATAAATGAAGGAAAGTTAAGATTTAAGCCTTCCCTTATACTAAACTCTTCACTGTGGTTTTCCAAAGCCTCATTTATTCTGACAAGATTAAAAAACTGACAGTGAAAGAAAACAGCTTTAGCAAATGTACAAGATGGGACACAGCACATACGATTCTTTACTAGATAATAATACTAGTTTTTATAAAATCTAAGAGGGGAAGAAAACCCAACACAGGGTCAAGCAGTATGCTGCTGTGGCAGACACATGCTGAGTTGCAAGACTGCTTACCATCCAGCAGTGCCAAGGGATAACAACCAAAAAATGTAAAGGAATACCTGCAAACTATCCCCTGCTGATTTGCAGTTTCCTAGGAGGATTAAGGAAATACATGTTTCATTGTGACAGAGGCAGCCCAATTTCACCTGCTTACACCAGTTTTAAATTCACGTGGCAGTGGTAGAAGAGTAAATTTAGAGGTACTGACTGTAGATACATGAAGAAATTATTCTTCTAGTAACTCAAGTTGTTTCAGTTTAGTTAGGTCCTCCACATGTAAGCAAACAAAAAATTAATTGTTCTGTGGAAATGATGCTTTATTTGTGCTTTCCCTTTACACATCTCCAGCCAGTTACAGAGCATGTAAATAAGGTGTTAAATTTCCCTAATCCAGGAGTAAAAGACACCATATCCTTATTGCACTCGCTGCAGTTATCCCTCTCTGTGCTGCTCTGACCACTGCCTACCTCCTCATCTCATCATCCCTCACTCTCTGCCTGGGACACCCACCTCAGGACCTGGCTCCCCAGTCAGCTCAAGGGCTTTACACACATTAAGGTGGTCAAAAATATCCAGGGCTCTCCCTGATTACCATGTCTGTCTTGCTGATATTTTAAGAGAACCATATGAAAATCAGCATGACAATGAAGCAGGGCCAAGCCACTAATCAGAAACCATTCAAAATTAATTTCCCTAAAAATGTAAAATATAAGCATTTGCACGGTAGGAAGAGGAAGAAAAGCTCTCCAACATCAAAATGAAAACTTTTTATTATTTTTATAAAGTATGACATCATTGGAACTCCTCTAGATTTTCAGAAGTAATTTTTAAAAGTATCTTTTGGTTTGTTGAGTTAAAAACTAAAAAGAGTGAGTATATAAAAGACAGAGAAACAAAAAGAAGGAAACAAGTGGGGGGTTTCTAATGTAGGAATGATGCAGACACACATAACTGAGATGGAACACCAGAACACCAGCTACATATATACCTTAAAGACACTTAAATGAAAAAAAAAAAACAACAAACCAAACAAAAACCCCAAACAAAAACAAACAAAACCCCAAAAACAAAACAAAAAGAAAACAACCAACCAAACAAAAAAGAACAACAAACAAACAAAAAACCAAACACATTTTGGATAACTTATTTTTTTAGATCATTTAAAATTCAATCCTGGAAAGGTTTATGCATTTGATTGACCACATGAGCAATTCCCTTTAGGTGGTGAAAGAAAACATAAATTGTATATATGCGTAGAATTGTGCCCTAATAACTGCATTAATCTCTAAAATACAAATAAGGATTCTAGAAACAAATCAAAGGTTTCTTTGGAGCACTCTTATCCATCCCAATTTTCAATGTATGGCATGACACTAAATGAGCAGAAAATCCTTTAATAAATTAAAATTGCAAAGAATGCAAGATGCAGTGTATAGACTTTTATGTATCTATTTCATCTGTGCCTGCAGATTTTTCTGCAATCTTCTCCCAAAACTCAGCACTCAGAGTGTACCCAAAATTTCGGGCTTTTCTACATATTTTTTCCTATTCCAAATGCCTTTTTTTGTTAGCTACTTCTCAGTTCATGCTGTTTAGCTTTGTGGTACCTATAAAGTCAGATGTCTCGGATGACTCTTACTTACTACCAGATATTGTTACGATCCTACATATTTATGTAGTGGTTTTATGACTTCAGAAACAACAGGAGACAAAAATCTTCCTTTGTTATTAGGGCAATGTTCTGCAAACAAAATTTTCTTTTCCTCCATAGTTTGTCTTTTTTCATGGGATTTTTGCTGGTATCCATTGCTCCAGACAGTACTGTGACCTCATCCACATAGAAACAGAGTCATAAAACATGTGCTGGACCTGAATAAAATCAATATATCTAAAAATAGCAATATAAGAAGACTCATATTTACCATTTCGTTCAGAATTTTCTGCGTCCATCATCAGGTGTCAGCAGGGACAAAGCGAAGTGTCCCGGAGCACTAGCAAATGGGCTGCTTCAACTGAATAGTTTGGATGTGGTTTGACAATGAAAATACTTTTTAAAACAGAAAACAAGCAGGCAACAGCAAGCTGAATAGGGGGTGGAAAGCACTAGTAAGCGCATTCTGTGACACAGGCAGCTGCAAATCACAACAGGCCATTCTGCTGGTTTGTCAAGGGATCGTTACAAGTTAAAACAACCTGAAAACAATCAGTATCATTCTGGCAACCCATAAAGAATCATTAATTTTGTCCGCGTTTATCAGAGATTTTATCTCAATTCATATGCCTCTGTGTATAAAAGAGCCTGGCCTCCAAAACAAATTACATCAGCTCCTCACTAGTAAATACCTTTAGAAACAAAAAGGAATCAAAGTTTTCACAGTTTAAAAGGCACAAATGAGGGAGGGGGGTGAAAGTAGCTTCAAATCAACCATAAATAAAAGCTTAGTAGAATGAAACAGCTATATTCCCAGCATTTGTACCAGCCAAAACACGCGTGCAGATGGCTTACTCAATATTACTTTTTTGTGTCAGAGGAATCAATGTTGTCCATTTGCATTAGAACAGCCAGTCAGAATCTCTGTGTGTAATAACTTGCTGTAGCTAGAGAGAATTTGCAATGAGAGCTTGAAAGTTTTCATAGCAACCCCCAGTGTCTCTGTGTGCATGAGGGATTAGAAAGGAGATGTTTCTTTTCCTGGCTGCTCAAAACTAGTGACACAGGGCACAATCCCAATGCCACACACCTTGAGCTTCATTGAGGCTGAGACACAAACTTCCTGGTCTTTCCTTGGGTGTTTTTTGTTATTTTTCTTCTTTCTCTTGCCTAAACACCCTGCCTTCTCTTCCCCCTCTCTCCCAGTTCTCCATTTGAAGCCTCTAATTCAGGTCACTCCAGTTTTGGAAATGCACACAGGTATTTCTTGGGGTTGAGCTGTATCAGTTTAGTTCTAATTTATCTCTCTGTATTTTTATTTTTTTTTTTAAAGTCATCTGAATGACTGGCAGCTCTTACATACTAAGGATTTATGCAGATCAGTGGCACCACACACACATATAATTTTTAAACACACAAACACTACAATTAAGCGACAAAAAACTGTTTCATACTTCAATGCTTTTATGCAATTCAAAACCCAAGAGGTTAAATAGAAAACCCTCAACAGGCGAAATTGTTTCCAGTATGCGTCAGGAACTGGAGGTATGTATCTTGATACATTTCACAAAGAGAAATGTCTGCCCAGTGAAATCAACAGATTGCAAGGCCAGTGGATAAGTCCCTTGTAACACTGAAATTTTCATTAAAATTCCTGGAAGGCTATAAAATGAAAAATGTTAACATCAAAGACAGTACAGAGGTTTTCTAGAACTCTTCTGGTTGATTCCCACAAGGGTATATGATAACGCACAGGTAGATACAAAGCACGGCTCCCGCAGTGCTCTCTCACAATTTCTCAAGAGTCCAAAGAAAGTAGACTCCATTAGGAAACAAGAGTACTTCAGCTAAATGCAGGGCTTATTACCATGCAGAACTTTCCCAGAATAGATGGAAAAACGTCATTGTGTGCCAAACTCTCATTCAAACTAGTTTAACTCACAAACTATAAATGTGTAGTAATGATATATGCCAGGTATGCTGAGCTAAGAAGGAAGCCTTTTCATAGCTGCATAAAATAGGTAAAATGAAAGGAAAACTTTTGAGAGATACCTATAATAAATAGGTAAATAAATAAATAAATAAAATATGCAATAAAATATGCAAGTCTGTCCTGGAGATCAGAAATCTTACTTTACGTAATGAATGTCAAATAATTAAACATATAACATGATATCTCTGGAAAAAGACTGGGGAAAACCAACTTGCCTAACTTAAGACACAGAGAATCAAAAAGCAGCAAAAATATTGAAGCTCCATATTTTGGCTAATTTATTTCACCATTTAAGTTCTATCCTTTAATACCATAATGATGGCAACTGTTGCTTAAAAAGCAGAAAAACACAGCAAAAAGTGAAGTCCTTGCATATTCGAGATACAAGTTGAATGGCTTGCTATTGTTAAATATCACTAATGACTTTCATACACAGAGTAGATTTCACAGGATACATAGTTACAACAAAAAGCCCTTCTTCAGTCTCTAGTGACAACTCAAGTTAGCGCTATCACCTTCGCTGTCTCCAGTAAAACTCAAGTTGGAGAAAAACCTGGACACTGCTGCCTTAAAGAGCCATTCATCATATTATCAACTATATAAATGTAGTGTGGTGGCTTCAAATTCCCTCATGCAGGGCAGGAATCAATTGGTCACTCTCTACCTCATCCCAGGCAGCACAAAAAGATGAGCCAATTGTTGTATTTACTGTGTTTGACAACATACACAATGTACCCAAAGACCATCCCTGTGGTACCCAGCTTGGGATTCCAGCAGGTATACTGCTGGGGATGTTGGATTTCCTGCTGCCTGCCATAGCAGTGAGGTCTTCCCAACAAGTAGGAGCATTTCCAGAACCCCCTGAAAGGAACTACATCTTAAAATGCCTTTTCTGTACTTTTGTGGCCTCTGTGGTTTTCCGGTCTCTCGATGGGATTGGTTTCTCTTCCCTCTTACTCCAGGTAGTAGCCTGTCACAGCCAGTGCTCATGGAAGTGATACAAGAGAGAAAATGCAGCCATTTGGTGCCAGACAGGGCTGCCCCTCTTCGGGGAAGGAGAAGAGTTATCATAAGTGTGTGAAACACGGAAGGCTGAGAAGCAATAGCAAGAGCCCAAACTGCTGGTGGCTCAGCTTAATAAAAGAAAAACAAAGAAAAATAGAGGAAAATGTCTCTAGTCATATTAACAGCATTTGAAATTGTCTAATAACTAAACTTGAGTTTAATATGTGTGTTTGTTAGGAGACTTGCAGCAAGTAGATATAAATCTCCACATTAGGAAGTACTCAAATCACAAAAAATAAGCGATCATTCAGATTTCAGCCCGAATGAAAATCATTTTCTCTTGCTGATAATCATGTAATATGTAAGCATCTTTCCTTTTCTGAATACCAGGCATCACTTACAAACCTTAATGCATTTCATCTGTAACACCACTTCCTGTTCCTAATAGGGAAAGGAAAATTCATGAGGCAAATATTTAGCTCCAGGCAACAGGCCAGTATAGCAACAGAAAGTTTTACATTTGTGCCAAGATATCTTGGTTTCCTTTTAAAATGAAAATCGTGACAATTATCTTGATGCTCTCTGATGAATCAGGTCTGTCTATAGAAAAAAAAAGACTTTTTTTGATTCCAACATGCTATTTTACAAACTTATTCATTTTCTTTAAAAAAAGCAGATTATGTACCAACTTAGAAGCTAATGTGCTTGCACGAAAACATTCGTAACCAGTCAAGTCACAGAGATTTTCAGTCAGTAAACCTGAAATGCCAATTGAAACGCCAATTGAAAGAGATACCGAATTTCACCAAGAGGATGAATTTAGAGACACTTTTCAAAAAATACAGTCACTGTCCACTTTGTTCAACATTTTCCAATCCATATTATAAATCTGGCTGACTTGTAGTGTCAGTACTTGGTAACCTCAGCATTTCACAAACCATCATGCCACAAATTAGAGCTTCAACTGAACTTGAAAAAAGTCCCAAGTATTTCATGTGCTATGCCCACAATGCTTACCACAACAATTTTAAATTTAAGATTATTCTGATTCTTTTCTCATACATGTTCACTTTGTTCTGAGGTCTTCTCAGCACTACTCTTGGACTGTTTTCCCATCAAGCATGGAAAGTGTCATTGCCAGCTGATTTGCAGGTAGGAATATGAACTCTGCTTATTTTTAATCCCTGTTTTAACTGTGGTCTCACACTGAGAAGCATTTAAACAATGGCCAAGGTCACTTCAGTTTGCGAAAAGTTCTGGCTCGTCTCCAGAAAGCGTTCTGAAGCTTAAGTTATTCTGTTATTTTTCAATTTGCTAAGATTCAGTGTTTCTAATGTGCATTTGTTTTCCTTGCCTTCATAGCTTTTCTCCCAGAAATCTCCTCCTGGCTCTCATGAACACGCTTGTTGACCAGCAGCTGATTGCTCCCACTGGTAAAGCTGCTTCCAAAAGTACTACAGGTACAAAAGTTCACAGCAGAAAACAGCATCTACATTCAGGCAAGAACTTACCATTTCCTGCATTTCTGCCTCTCCCTCCTTTTCTCCTTTCTGGCAGAGCTGCAAGTTCACTTTCTGCTCCCAACAGAATGAACACACAAGCATATTTGCACCAAGCAATCTCCTGTTAAACATGATGTCGTACACAGGGTTGAAATCCTATCACACAGAGAACCCAATTCCTTTGCCAGCCAAATTTCCTCACAGTGAATTACCAACATTCATGACTATCAGGATGCAAGCAAAAAGTAAGGTAAGTAAACATACAGAGACAACTTGACAATAACCAGGGAAGCCCTTGTTGTCACCCAGCAGCTTCTTAGCTGTCAACCTGCCCCCACTGCTGTAGATACAACAGATTTCCACCACCACTCTCTGCTTACACAGTTACTATACAGAAACATTATTTTCCTAACAGGAGGTAAAACTCTGAAACCAGATATTCTGCAGTTCTTCAACTGGTGCTCGTAATTCTTCACAAGTCCATCCACCAAGACAGAGAACAGTACCCTGAGGAAGTATTTCAAGTCCATTTCAAAAGGAATCATACATTACACAAAGCTCCTTTCACAACAGACTACAGATCCATGGTAGAAAGTTAGTTAGACCTACAAGTAAAATACAACAGGACTCATTGCTTTGGATTCTGTTTCTACATTATCCAAAGCTAAATCTCCTGCCCTTAATAACACTGTGGTCAGACATACACCTCTGTGCCATACAGTGTTCACATGATAGCATACCTGAAATACTTGTAGACATTGTGACAGTGCCTAATTTTAACTGGTAGGTTTTATTCATAAGTTGGCTTAATTTTTTTAAATACATCTGATATTAGTCCTATGATGGCAAAATTATGCAGTCACGAGCTTCCATTTTGTTGGAAATGTTTCTGTTGATTGTAGTTAATGAAACTGAATTGTAGAAATTAAAACTCTTTCTGGATTTCCTTGATAAGAATGGATTTCAAATCAGTTTTGCCCAGACAGAACTTTGGACCTGAGAGAAGAGGAATCCTTGTGTTCTTTTAAGCATGCCCTGTTGAAACCTCATGGTAAAAACCACTGTTATCTTTCTGAACATGCTTCATCTGGAGCTATACAGGGTCAATGCCCAAAACCAAAGTACTGGGAATGTACACAGGGAAGACCATAAAAGAAAAACCCCAGAATATAGTGTATTATTACTCCTGCAGCATTATATTATTTGTGGCTGAGTTCTATTTGTCTTAGGTTTAAAGCAGACTCAGTTAAGTATAATTTCTATATTTGACCTCCCCCAAGATGGCCTATTGTGATTTTGTGAAGTTAGTGTATATTATACATAGCAGCTAAAAGCAGAGAAAGTGGAGAAAAGCAAACCCTGGAGCAAAACCAAGCAAGAGGATACTTTCACAGACATTGTGCTGGAGAAGGCAGGGATTGCCTTTTATTTATTTTTTCCCCTCTAATCCTATTCATTATTTTGTGGAATAGATGGAACCAATGTTTCAGTATGAATGTGAAAAACTTAAAAAAAAAAAAACAAACAAAAAACAAAAAAGCATGCTTATTCCTCTTAAAACACACAGTAACCATTACTGGCAAAAGAAGATGAACAAGGTTAGGCATGCTAAAATAATCATAATTATATTTCAATCTTTGTAAGTTAAATAATCCTTCAGAAGGGTCAGGAATTGAACATTTCACAATGAATGGATTATACTTTGGTTTTTTCTTTCTTCTGCAAGATCTTTAGCAACCTTAGGCATGACAAGGAACAAGAAGGGCAGCAGAGAAAGGTTCTGGTAGCAAGAAAGACATACCTGCATACAGCAGAACATCTGCTTTTTCTGAAATGCCACATTCCAAGCCTAAACCAGAAATCTCAGCAATATTTGCTGTAAGTATCAGGTTTTGTACAGATGAATAGAGGCATTAGTTCCCATGCTTACTAGCACAAAGCTGATGCACCAGCACAGTCTTAACCAGGCTCCAAACTTTGGTTTGCCTCTGTCCACAAAGGCCATCTCATGGCAGGTTTTCCACTTGGTTGTTTTAAAATAAGCAAACAAACAAGAATACTCTCCTCTTCCTTCTCTTGTTACTTGAATCTAACCCTTTATTTTATCATTTCCCCTCTACCACCCTTCCTGCTCTCATATGCACCCCAGTGTTGGCCTGCCTTCTCTTTGTGTCACTTGATGCCTCCTTCCCTTCAAACTTCCCTCTGCTCCATCAGACCCCCCTGCCAAGCCTCCCTGCCTCCATGTTTTAAGATCAGTTTCCTATGCTGCCTACATGTGCTTAAGACATGGGATTTGGTTTTACTATTTCTTCTGCAGTACCACACTTAAAACTGCAATTTGAGGCACAAAGATGCACATAACAGCAAGAGAAGTAGCTGAAGGGGCAAGTTCAGCTGAATTTAGAGCACCTGAATAAAAGGGTGGCCCCCATCCTGCCCCACTGCCCTGCTTGCCATGATTTAACTCTTGCTCTTGGACAGGCAAAAGGAAGTTCTGGGCAGGAAACTGCCCCAGCAAAGAGGATGCACCAACCTCCTCTTCCTCCCAACTTCACCTTTAGCCATAGCAGAGGAATGCGAATCACAGCAGCAGCATATGAGGGGTTATTAATGGTAACAAGACTGAAACAGGAACTGAAGAGAGGCCTTGATTTCAACAGGAAGAACTGAAGAAATGCACTCCACACTGGATTGTTCACTGCTTCCTATTAGCTCACTTGAATTAGACTTCTTAGTAAATATAAGGACACGGGAAGAGTTCATCCCCGTTTTTGTCAGCGATTAATGGTAGACTTAGAATCAGGAGCCTTCCAAGTCTACCCCCGTGCTCAACAAACTGGACAATGCTGTATATGCAAGAGTAAAATGGTTTCAGTGGCATTCAGCTCTGCAGCTTACAAATTGTCCATCATTTTTACTTCTATTATATTCAGAAAAAGCTACAGAGAGGGATAAAAACCTGCAGCAACAGAGGGAAGGTTGAAAGAAAAACCTGAGTCCAAAACCAGAGTTCTCTCCATTTTTGGTTCTGCACTCATATGCATAAAACTCTACTTACAAACAGACTAAGTATTACAATCACTGTGAAACCCCTAAAAGCCTTCCTTCCATGTACTGCTCACAGGCAACCAACAAATGCCTTTCAGGGAAGTCAAGGGGCACAAGCAATCTGCCCAATGTGTCAGTATTGCACTAGTTCACATCCAATACAGATCACTAATAGGGACTATAATCAAACCATTGTAACGCTAGCAAGCCTCTCAGGTCAGCTTTTGCAAAGACAGTGTTTGATCACTTTGTTCACTGGTACTGGGTCTATAATAAAAGACATATTAAATTCACTTTTGCCAAACAGATGCAAAAAGGTTTAGTGTAACTGATGAAGCTGGTATCAAAAAAGAAGTTGCGTGCCATGATGAAGTCCAAGAAATCCCAACAAACTACATTGCTGAGAAACTACAGTCAGAGCACTCAGAATCAATGTTAGGAATGACCAGGCATCAGTGACAAGGAAAAGAACTACCAATAGTTTTAAACATTTCATTTGAATAAACAGTTTTCTATTAGTGACACTGAAAACAAAGTAAAAATTTCAGTGTTTTGATTGTGGTTTGGGGCTGACTTTGACACAGGTGGTCTTCTTGTGAGGAGACAAAGTTTCAAAAAGTGATCACAACCTAGAACATCCCAGATATACAGCCTGTGGAGTGGCATCAGCCTCTCGATCTTCAGACAGTTTCCCGAGCTGTTTAAGATTAGCCTGAGAAACAAACACATGCACAGAAGTGGAACCAGTTTAAAGAACAACTCTAATGAAAAGCAATTTAGCTGTAATTGTACGCTTGGCAGTAAATATAGGCCACCACTATGCCTACTCCTACCAGCATGTCTATGACTTACCCTACACAGTGTTCCCAGCTAAACTGTATATATAGTCATGCCTACATACAAGGGAAAGTGTGCTGAGCAATAACAATCTTTCCACCCCGGGGGAATTTCAAAATGCCCCATGTGCACTTTACATAGAAGAGAAAGAATATTAAAGGGCACGTTTGTTAGAACTCTAACTGGAGAGCTTTTTGACAAGGATCAATACTAAAGGCAAATGTACAGAACAAACGAAAACAGGGTAGAGATGTGCAAGGGAGGAGGGGGAGGGTGGAAGTCAAGCAGGAAGAGGAAACTTGATTTTAATGCAAAAGGAGATGAGACACCACTGAATGAGGCAGGCAGAGAGAAGGAGCAGTCCTCCCATCTCAGCTCCCAGGAAAGCAGGATTACGGTGGCAGACTAAAAGCCCTGAATTTCCAGCAAAACAGAGCAAATAAAAAACATGACAAGCACAGACCTGCCCTGCCTGTTTGGCCATTAGCACTAGTTTCTGGTTGAATTAAACCCACCATTTGTGAACAACCATATATTAAAAAAAAAAAAAAGGCAAAAAACTTTTTCAATTCCTTTTAAAGAAGTTGCAAACAGGAAGGGGTAACATCCTGTCTTCTACTTATTTAGTAGCTGAGAGGCATCTGGTGTGCTATGAATTCCAAACCAGCAGCTTTCTGCCACTGCAGCCTAAGTCACAGACTGTTGTACCAGGCTGGGAAGTTCAGTGACTCAGGTTTTTCAAGACATTAGGCATTTTTAATTAGTGAGTTGTAATGCAGACTAATGTTGAGCAAAACTGGTTTAATTTGCATTTAATTGCAGCAGTAGATCAAGCAGCACAGGTCTGGCATCAATTTTAATAGTGGAATCTAATGAATAGTCAAGGTATACAAGAGAAACAGGAATTTCAGCTAAGTGAAAATTCCAGGCACTACAGACAAAGACAAGGGATGGCAAGAGAGCAGGGAGGTATACTCATGAGAAAAATAGGAAGCAGAGTTTTCCATTTTGACAACCCAAAAATACTTGGTGATGTAGGCAAAGGAAGTAGATTTATAAATTACATGGAATCAAGAATACAGATTTGGATACACAGAATTTTTAGTTATTAATAGTTGTATTATCATTATTATTATTTTAAAAAGGCATGAAGGAAAAAAGAAAAAAAAATAAGAAAAGCTGGACTAAAGCAGAAAAAAACCTCCCAGAGTGCAGACCAAAACCCACATCAATCCAAACCAGCCAACTGCACAAGTTCCCAGACTACAAAGCCTACAAGGCTTCTTTCCCAGTTTCTTCCTTTCTGGTCCCATGACCTTCTCTTCAGCAGGATGGATAGAAAGCGCCTCTATTTCACACCAGCCCAGTGGCTGAAGTTTGTGAACTACAGCTGCCTTCTCCCTGAAGAGATCATTAAATGAAAAGTGCCCATCATTGTCCTTAAAGAAGTAAAAAGAACCCCAAATTAAGAAACCAAGGGAGAAAGGAGGTATCAACTTAGTGTAGGCACTTAGGGTTACCTTGCAAGGTAAGTTATTGGACAGCAAGTCCAGACTGCCCAGCAACCTTCCAAGAGCATGGTTACTCACATAGGGTTTTATAATAAGCAAACATCAGATAAAAATCTCCTGCTGGGTTCTTTTACTTTTTCACAGTTATCTCACCTTGGCTTATTTCTATGGTCACTTTGTGCTGATCTAGCACACCAGAGAGCGTGCAGAGGCTGTTAAGGTAGGCACCACTGAAGTGAATGCATTATCCTATCTCCAGCATGGATGGGCATTACTGCTAATACAGTAAAACCATGTGATGTCCCTTCTGCCAGAGAGTTTTTCCTTGGGTCAGTGGGCTGAACTAGCAGTGCACCTTCACTGTATCTGGCCCAAGAAGCCAGGTACAAGAACAGGAGGAGAGGACAACGGGTGGCAGCAACTTGCAGTTACAAAGATTACGTGTTGCTCAGTGTGGTGGGCTGAGCACATCCACCAGATCACTGCCACCATCAACAGGGACGTTACCATTGTTGGACATTCTCTTGAAGTTATAATACATCTGGAAGAGAGACCTGGAACATTTCACTGGCACCTTATTCCTGCTAACCCCATACACACCCTACACCAAGCTCTTCTGGGGTATTAGGTATGGCTGGGCAGGTTATGTTGTGGCATAGTGCACACGTTCCAATAGGTAAAACTTACTGAAAAGACACAGAAGCCAGTATAAAGCAAAAATCAGCCCAGACTGAAGTGCACTATGGCTTTATGTGGAGCACTGTTCCAACAGCTGAGCGCACACACCGCACAAGACTCTGCTGTGTCCTATCAGACAGGGAAGACTTGTTCATGAATTAAGATATAATAAGCATTCTGTTTGAGAACAATCAGCAACCATACCCCTTACATTTTAGGCCAGAACAGTAAGAGTTAGAATATAAATCCCTCCCCCAATCACTGTGTTCTAAAAATCCTAACTCAATCTTACAGACTTTTTAGATCCTTACAGGCAGCTCAAGAGACACTGCTGACACCGGGGTAGTGACAACACAGTCTTGTGGCTGAGAGCAGCTGGCATCGCCTCCCACAGCCTTGCAAGGTGGGTAGGTAGCTGCTGCAGCAGTGGAGCCTCTCTGCACTCCCTGTGCTCCTACATGTCAGAAAGTGAAAAGCCATAAAGGAGGAAAGCTTGATAAGCTTGATAGCAACCATGGCTTTAAAAAAAAAAAACCAAACAAAAAAAAAACCAAACCAAACAAAAAACCAAACAAAAACAAACAAACAAAACAAAACAACAAAAAACCAACCAAACAAAACAAAACACAAAAAAACCAACAAAGAACTATGAAGTCACAGGCAGAGGGAAGAAAAAGCAAACCCAAGAATTTTCAAAGCTTTCTATGGATACATGCATAAACTAAAAATAATCAAAGCACCTGCAAGCAGCAGGGACAGACTTCATTTAACAGGTGATGAAAGACACTTATATTATTTGTATGAAGGCACAAGGCTTCCATGGCAGCAAAGAAACCAGAAATAGAACATTTGTTATCAATTCTGTGCTCCAAACTGACACCTCATTGTTTTTATCCTTCCTATATTCTTTTCTTACTGGCTTCTTTTTAAACAAGGTATAATGTCTAGCAGATGCTACAGCAGTGCTGTCCTCAGTGAATGTGTAATTAACAGATGAAAGTGCAGCAGTTGTTTCTAGTTACAGTCAGATGAGTTGGACACTCCTCATCTGGTAAGTGAGGGACAGGGATGAGCAAGCCAACCTCCACCCTCTTTCCACACTGTAAAATGGTTCAAAGCAGTACATATTGAGTGGGACTTGGAGGTACTGAGATAAAACAAATCCAAAGCACTCAAGTTTTTTAGATGTCATCTCCACAATTTAAGAATTGCAAATACTAACAATACTAGCTTTGCCAAAAGTTTAAGAATATTCACTACATTTAGCAAAGCCGAAGGAAAGAATTAGTACCGCACATCTGATGCTGACCAGTGAGAGATATACATGACACAGATTCATTGCAGTTTATTCATAAAAACTTGTACTTTTTCTACTGCAAATAAAGATTGTGAGTAAATAATTTCTGAAGCTCTGCTGATCTTCAAAATGTAAACAAATGAATGGAACTACCTGAAGAATGTGAAGGAACAGCCACATATGAATGAATGCAATGTGTGGTTTCAAGTAACCCCAATCCAGTTTAGCTGCTACTCTCACTACTAGATAGTTGTCACAGTTTTCATTGCTGCTTAGCTAAGCTCAGAAATACATCAGTTTGGGCTTGTTTGCCATTTCTGCTTCAGGGTTTGGTTGCCAAATATATAAACTGCAACCATAAACACAAGCAAGCAATATATTAAATAAGGATGAGCTTGGTTAGTCCTCATAATTATTCAGGTGCACTTTAATTACTGCAGGAGCAAGACAAGTGCCTCAAAAGATTACAAATGAAGAGTCACTCCACAAGTGTAAATTAGAGTAACACTAAAATGAAAATATCACTATTGCCATAAACATGCAGTGATGAGACATTCAGTGTTTCAGAAATAAAAAACCATTACTATAGAGAATTATATCCCAGAACAGATTTCAGCTGGAAATAATGTGAATGACTCCATTCAGGCCACACATACTTACAGGTAGCACGGGAAGAAGGTTAATAAAACTCAACCTGTAATTTCTCAATTACTTTTGAGATAAAAATAATGTTTTACAATATTTTCTTTTGGGGCAGCAGGTGTTGGGAGAGAGTGCAGCATGCTTTATTTTAAGGACGGTGAGAACAGCTTTAAAAAAAGAAAAAAAAGAAACCCTAAAAAGAAAAAAAAATCAAAAAATCCCACCTAAAAATATTATGACTATACATATGCTATTAAAACAATAAATGATCATCTAACAGTATTTAATTAAAAATATATTAACAGTATTTTATTTTCCTTCAAACAAAGGACTATGAACCTATAAACTGAAAAAAAATCCTGAAAAGCACATTTATACTGTCGACTGCTCTACAGAGTTAAAAATAGTTCTGGACACCATACTCAAAAGCATTTACTAAAGAAAATATCAAGCCTCATATTTAAACACTTCAGTATTTATTATATCCTTTGGGAGTGGTTATGGAGAGCTGAACTACATACCAACTTATAACAAAATAACTAAATCTGTTTTCATTTCACACATTGTGGTAGTTCTCAGCAAATCTGCATGTGCACATTTATTTTGGAACCAGATACTTTTTCAAAATGTTACCACTGGCACTGAAGAGGTGGAAAGAGACACTGCCAACACTGAGTGGTTATAAAGTGATGGAGGGGCTGCCAATAAAGTACCAGAGCTGGCTCCTGGTTGATGCTATTTTCTTGAGTACCACCTAAACAAGGGACTGCTCTAACTCCTGTTAACTGGCACCATTTGGACATGCTTGCTCAAATCGTTTCTCCCAGTTTCTCATCAGGAGACACATGATGCCTGACACATGTTCCATGCAGCCTCTGTGCCAGCCAGTGATTTTGTCCATCCTTCTGTGGCATGAGAGAAGCACCTACTTTGGGTAATTTCTGCTTTTCTTCCTTGTTCTTATTATGTGCATACCAACACAAAAGAGTGCAAAGTCAATGACTTTTTAAATGAATGCAACTGTGGACTAATGTCTTTTTCCTCAACATTAAAAAACCCACATGTAATTTTCAGAGCTTTAGAAACTAATTCTGTACACCATTTGCTCCCCTGAAATCTAAACCTATTTCAACACCCTGACTTAAAGCTAGAGGCTGGTGGAACTGCTGCTACTTCACTGCCAATGGTGCTTTCCTCCTTGCTTCTCTGTATTCTCTTGCATATCTACTCATGCGGTTCTGATATGGACCAACTATGGATGAAGCAAAACACTCTACAAAGAAGTTACTGGTCACCAACTGAAGGATTTCAAAAGTTTTGTCTTCCCTACAACATAAATGGCAGTGTTGCCCTGCATGATGGACTGCAGATGTGAGCATCCCTAAAGAAACAACACAAAACACACAAAAATGCTGCACTGCATTTTTACATTAGCCAAAAAAATATTTTTATTTTTAATAACTATTCACTCCCCATTACTATAGCATCCCAGTATCTAAAGGTCTGTGGTATGGCACCCTAAAGAAAACAGAATACCAGCAAATCATTCAGCTATGTTTAACTCTGGTCACGTTAGTCAGCTGAGAACAAATAGATTAGGTCTGATTTTATTTACATTTGCACCAACACGGGATCCTCCAAGCATACAAGCAGGAACCAGTCTGCAACCAAAGTGAGAGCGATCCCAACAGTAGCTTACTGGACAAGTCTGGACTGCCACTTCTTGCGGGGAGAGTGAGGGGGCTGCTGTGAACTATCACACTGACACAGCATGGATGAGCCAAATGCCTCCTGTAACACCTGGGCACAGGTAATTAAGACCTGAAAGCCACCACTGCCATGTACACAGGGCTAAAAACACAGCTGGTATGATATCGCTCAAGAAGTTGACTAATGAGCAATAGACAAAGTCCAACACAAGGGAACAGGACTGTGGTAGTGCACATCTTAGGTAAAAATGTGGGCACATCAGCAGCCTCATCATCAAAAGCTATTTTTGAGGCAGTGACTGTGAACAAAAGAGGCAAGATAAGCACAGGATGTCTGCCTATCTCAATTGGAGATCTCACACTTTCATGTGTTCAAATATGCTTTCCTTTGCCACAACAGATGTTTTACTCTATTTCCCTTACAGTAGAGAAAGTCTTGGTTTTCCTCATCCTCTCTGCATGTAGCAGGTACAGGACTCCAAAACAGTGCTGATCTCAACACTCCAGCACAAGAGGTGATCCCATCCTGCCTGCCTCCAGCCACCTCAGAAAGGCTATGCCCTGGCAAACTCTGTTTTCAACCCAAATAAAAAACCAAACTTGTGACCTTCAGGTGCTAGTACCGGTACTGTGAACCCTGAAATTTAATTTTCTTCATATACTGAAAGCTTCTATATGTTCAGCTCAGTGTTTGCCCATTTCCCATTTCTGGGTTGCCAAAAAGCACTCTGAAAAATATAGGACTCCGTGTAACCAAGGAAAATTGTTAATCATCCTGCTGCCAAAAAAATACCCTTATTGAGCTACCCAGAAATAGCACCCTATCATACCATCTGAATTGTATTATAGCAGATTTTCACAGGCAACAGCTGGAATTAGGTACATACCTTTTCATTTGGTATTTTTCACTTTGCAGCCTTAGCCTAATTTCTTTGAAGACACTGAACTTTTCTTTTGGCAGAAGCATAAGGAACAACTTATAGCAAAGCCTCAAAATTTTTAATCAGTAGGAGTTAAACACTAGGCCTTAAAAATTCAAGACTATCTCAGGAGCTATGTAAAATATTCTTCCCATTAGCACTTTTCACATATAAAATTTCAAAATCCACTGCAGACATTTACATCTACCATTCACAGACTTTTATTGGGAATCCCTCAGAGAGTCATATTACATAACTCAGCTGGGATAAATATTTGAGAGCAATTAATCACTAGGGATTTTGCATGTACATCTTCAATGAAATTTACGTAACCAAAGTCAAGAGAAGCATTTTTCCCTTTCCACAGAAATCCTCAGACAGCAATTTCGGTATGTACATTATCATCCTTTACCAATTTATGTGGTAAAACCATTCTTCGGTTTGGTTGCAAGGGGTTGCTAGAATTAATCAAAGCAAGGATTTTTGAGGAAGGATTTTCAGGACTGTTAAAGAAGGAAAGATTTCAGGCCAGGCATTAACCAGCAGACTAGCAAAAGGGCATGTTGGATTTGAAGGACCAAACATGAACCACAGCATTACAGAGTATGTCTCTGGGCACACACACAGCAAAGCAGATGAACAGGAAATGCAAGA
Source organism: Formicarius rufipectus (assembly GCA_013399695.1). Taxonomy (NCBI): domain Eukaryota; kingdom Metazoa; phylum Chordata; class Aves; order Passeriformes; family Formicariidae; genus Formicarius; species Formicarius rufipectus. The sequence continues at coordinate 499,704 of VXAU01000575.1, read as the reverse complement.
CACTTTTGGACTACTGGAATATGCGGATCATTAGAGAAGGTACTTTAGTGGTGGATTTCCTAGAGCACTATTATGACATCTTATAATGATAATAAGAATACTAGTTTCATATACTAGGGTAAAAAGCAATACCTTGTATTTAAATATCTACAGAATGTTACATGAAATAATGTAATTGTTTTCCTTTATCATTGAAGTTATCTTAGTCATCACAATCAGCCCAACTCTGCAAAACACCAGGCACTCCTACTCCCTTCCTCCTCAGATCTGGTGGATAGATTTGGCCACTGATGCCCTATTCATCAAAGCCAAACTGATCAAAGTACAGTTGAACAGAAGACAAATAAATTCTAGCCAAATCAAGCTTGTGCAGCCTACGAACCAGAGAGCATCTTAATCCCTTGGGATCTCCTGTTTCACCAGGACTGAGATGCAGGCTCTGAGAGTAGTTTGCTTGAATGTGGCAGTTAACCTTTCTGAGTTTTCCTTGTTCAACTGTAAAATAGGAATTCTGCCATCCTCAAAGCCATTTTGACACAAGCGAGAGCATCTTTGAGCTATGGCTATATCACAGTAGCCACAGCTACGCTGTGGCTCACTTTAAAATATCAGCCTTCAAAAAAGGGATTTTGCTCTTCCATATAAGGATTTGTTTCTTTTTTTTTTTTCTTTTTTTTTTTTTTAATGGTGGTGGCAGTGGTATTTTCATACAGATCTTTCTTCAGTTCTTTGTGCACCAGCCTATTCTTCTGCACTCTTAAATTTAGTACTTCCAGTTCCCAAAATCAAGATCTCTCTCTACAAGACCTGCAGAGGTTTCTTTCACAAACACTGCAACAGTAAGACAACACACGAGAGAATCTAATTTGACTGCAAGGTAAGTGTGGAGGGCAGAATTTTTTTTACTTCAATGGGACTGATGCCTGCCTAATTTTGTTTTTCACTCCATTCCTTTCCATTTGTGCCATCTTTCTGGTGACCAATTGACCTTTCCCACCCATGTCAAAACAGGTTAATTAATTAAACACAAATGAGGCATCTAGATGATCTTTAAAGGACCCTTCCCACATAAACTATTCCATGATATGACAGCACAGGCTCTCAAGTTCCCCCACTTGCTGTTCTCAGGACACCTCAGACCACTGGCAGAAGCCTGTCTGGGAACCACAGTGCCAGCCCAACACATCACCACTCACCCCACTACCACTCGACAGCAGTCCTGCTCTTACACCACACTCAGTACCAGATATTAATGAAGCTTGATTAAAAACCCAAGGGCAATCCTCAGCTAGAAGAAACTCTTTTCAAATTTCAATGTTGCAAAATATGGCTTATAGAGCATTCCTGGATATAGCACCACTCAGGTTGCTACTTTCACTGCTGCTAATTTCTTCTCCTCACAAAACAACCACCTCTCTCTTTTTGCAACCTTTCAGTGAGAAGAATCTCAGCAAATTTGACAAAAAATGAACCTGAGATAGCTAGAGCTACTGATATAAATTGGGAGGGGGGGGGAAGCTGGAGAGAGATTATTATTAAAAATTAATTTTAAAAAATGCACCACAATCCATACAAAGTAAACTGCAGAGAGAAGACAAAAGGATCACAATAGCATTTTCTATGCAATGATTTAAAATAATTACCTCATTAAGAAACATTTTCTCAAAACTAAAAAAAAAGCGCCAGAAAATAACCCCAAAGCTTACCTACACAATTTTCACTTTTCTCTCTCTCTCTCCTAAATCTTCAGTATTATAAACAGTGTCCTGAATTCCCAAAGTACCAGACTCAGCATTTTTAACTCCTGAAGCAGCGCAGTTCCCTATGACAGCAGCTCTTCAGCATAACGATGGACTGAGCTCTAAGGATGTGAGCATGGGGGAGGGAAGCTCCAATATTACAACCCATCCATCAACCACTTCTATAAAGCTCTTTTGTTCCAAGTTCATGCTTAGCAACTCAAGGTCAAAACTGATGCTGGAAAATGCAAATCATAGGTCAACCCAGATTTTTCCTCCCTATGTGTCTTCTTGACCTTAAATGAAAACAACAAACAGGCAAAAAGAAATTTTAGCTACACAGTCTATTTATATTAAAATGTATATCAAGGAATACAATCAAACTAATCCACAGTAAATTTTAATCTACTCTACTAATGACACAGATTAGGAAAAAAAATCCAAATAGGGTAAATGGCCTTGACTTTTTTGGCTTTCTTTCAGTTTGGGCAAAGTCAGTCTGTTGTTTTCACCTGGTAGGGGTTTTTCTGTTTATTGTTGTTGGGATTTGTTGCTTGGGTTTTTTTGTTTTGTTTTTGTTTGGTTTGGGTTTTGTTTTTTTTTTTTTTTGTTTTGTTTTGTTTTGTTTTTGTTGATGTTTTCTTGTGGGTTTTTTTTGTTTGGTTGGGTTTTTTTTTTTGTTTTTGTTTTTGTTTTGTTTGTTTGTTTTTTAAATTTGAGGAGCATTTGGTGGTTTTGTTTTTTTACTTTGAAAGAGACACACAGAGATACACACAAGGTTTGATTGAAAGCACCACAGGGAAAACTGACTGGTTTAAAAATCTCAAACCTTTTCCTCTCTAGTAAAACACAAAGGAACACATCTCTATTAGCCTTTGTCTTTAAGAAGTTCTGGGTCAGATGTGGGCAGTCTTAAAAAAGGAGAAAAATAGTAGTTGTTACAAATAAAAAGCAAGGATTTCATTGCAGTCGAGAAAACAGGATGTATTCCACAGGCTACAACTCTTCTCCTTAGAAACACAATGAGGGGGGCGAGAGGGGGAATCATTCACTGTGCTCAAATACTTAAGGCCAGACTTTTCAGTGAACCCCATTTTTGCAAGGTTCCACAGCAAAAATAAACAGAGGTGCCAAATACCTGAGATCACAAGCTTATTCAGTGGATATTTCCCAGAGGTGCTGTAACAAAAATCAATTTACATGCACAATAGAAAGACAGTGTAAGGCAAGAGAACTCTGACACAAAACTGTGATCTAGTATTTAAGATCTCTTAATTTTAGGATGATCTGGCAGTTGTTAGCACTGTCATCCCACAACTTCTTATTTAGAGTTTTATCCCAAGAGCTTATATATAACAACTTTCATATGGGACAAGTCCTGCCAAGAGCTTTAAATATAGCTTTATTGTATGCCAGTTTGGCTTCATCCATGTGAATCTGGACACTTTAACAAGAGTTTATGAACTTGCATTGGAAAAAAAATAAATGTGTAATGATAGTTTGTCATCCATGTGTGTAAGTTGTAGGTTATGTAAAATACCAGATAATCCTGCAGTCTAACAAAAACATTTTAAAATAAAATTATTTCTCTCCAATGTCTTTTATTTAGCCCTTAAATTGTAAGTTTCATTTAAAGCGCCATCACTCTTACCCAGTCCCATCAATTAAGTCAGCCTAAAAGATTGCTTACTTAGGAGAAGGATATGAAAATGTGTTTAATTAGCAGCAACTCAGGCTACTGAGGAACTGCTTTATTTGATCAACTGCTGCTGTGGATGATCAAAAAGGTGCTTCCCGTAATTCTCACTAGAGTTTGCTTGCTTGCCCCAAGCAAGATGAAGAACAGAACTATATGGTATGTTTTTCTATCCTGCTTAATAGAGCTCACATCAACAAACAAAAAATAGGGTACTGTGGTAATGTAACCTAGATCCTAGGCAGTTTTCAAAAACCTAGCCAAGGACCTTTGTCAGAATTTCAAAAAGAAGCCGCTGCTGAAATTCTTAAGCATGCGGAAGGGTTGTTCGGGACTCCTCCTGTGAACAGTGAATGCTTTTCACGCTGTAAGAGACATTGCCAACAGTATCTGTAAGGTGAGCCACTGGAAACAGTTCCCACTATCTCCGCCGGTGATAGTTTCTGTCTTCCTGAGATCAAGTTTATTACCTGGCCTTTCAACAGAAGCAATAGGTATTTTTATAGACTGTATTAAAGCTCTTCCACTGCAAAGTCAGAAGTCCTCAAATAAATAAATACAGATAAATAATATAAAAAAATAATACTAATTATAATTTTTAGAATATGATTTTTGGCTGCCAGCTTTATTATTTGATTAACTAACACCTTCCCTTACCCATCCTTTTTCAGATAAATGTGCTAAGACATTTACCTAAGGTCACAGGATCCGAGCTCTGATCAGGTTGTCCTTCTTTGTTCCAATTAGCATTCCTCCTGGATAGTCTTCCAGTAAGAAGAGTATCGTAGCGTTCCTGGTTATAATGCTTTATCAAGGAGCAATAAGCACAAATTGAAATACAAGAAACTCAATTTAAAAATAATAATAATTTTGAAAAAAATCTTTGCTATGAGGGCTCTGGATGCTCCATCCTTGGAGATATTCGAAACCCAACCACACACTGCCCTCGGCACCTGGCTCACACTCAGCCTATTCTGAGTAGGGGGTTGGATTAAGTGATCACAGCCCAAGGGTAGCGAGCAATAGCTCCATGTCCAGATGGAGACTGGTAACAAGTGGTGTTCCTCAAGGGTCTGTGTTGGGACCAGGTCTATTTCATGTCTTCATCAATGACATAGATGAAGGGATTGAGTGTACCCACAGCAAGTTTGCAGATGACACCAGGCTGAGTAGTGCTGTTGACATGAGGGATGGGATGCCATCCAAAGGAGTATGGACAAGCTCAAGAAGAGGGCCCATGGGAACATTATAAGGTTTGCCCTTCCAGTTGCAATGTTCTCTATATATGAGCTTCGGTGACTGCTCAAGCAGCATCAAGAACTTTTTCTTGAAAAGTTTCATTCCATTCAAACTCACTTTCTCAGCTTCAACAACTGCCACCAAGTTAGGGGGAGAAATAACAAAAAGGAACTGTAGCATATGGCACACAGTTCAAGTCACTCTTATAACACCCTGTAAATGGAGGTTGTGCTCTACTAACTATGATCATACAGAATTTTCAGGCTGAGAAAGACTCTGCTCACTTCAGTGTTCACCTACAGAGTTGACATCCAAGCTCGCTATTTGGTGGTATCTTCTTTTTTTGTTAGTTCTTTTTCCAACTGCTATTTCTTTTAAAAGCTGAGATATCCTGGGGTTCTCCCTGATAACTTCAAACATCTACTAGAAATATACCCACACTTTCATTTGTTGTCAGGATTAAGTTTATTCATATTTTATTTTTATAAACCACTAATATCAATCTAATATGTGCATAGATGTAACTAGTGATAAAACTAACGGAGCACAAACACGTCAAGCTGACAGGAGTTCAAATGAAGATGAGCTTTTGTCTATCGTGACCTAATTCATTTTACACAGTTGCACTGCACAAAGCATTTACATCACTTAAATATTTGATGTGTTAACCTGCAGCACATTATTGCTATGTACAATGCTAAATTACCCAATCTTCATCCTACCTTTCATAAACTGTAGCTATTTCCAGACTGCAGCAAGTCTCACGATTTGTCAGCAAGGTTACTAACAGTAACAAAATGGTTTGTAAGGAAAAAAAGCTACTGTATTTTGTGTGCTGGGAAAAAGGGTGGGAGAGGAAAACATGTTCAGTTAGAGCAACAGGGTCAAAACAACATGCCTCAAAGAGCGCTCCCTCCCATGTTACATACCACACTCTTCAGAGGGCACATCACAAATTACAGAATTCAAGCCAAACTCAGCACTGAGTGGGAGCAGGCAAGATAATAAGCATTGCAGATGGTTTTGGTCTTCATTACCATCAAGTAGACACAATGTCTCTGTAACAGATACAAACAGACTTTTCTAACATGACAAGCTAAAAAGCATGAAGAGCTCTATGTTTTTTTGGTATTCTTCACCTCAAGCAAACACTTCACAAATTTCTAATTACCTGCTCTTCCTCTAGACCTCAAGAAAGCCCATAACTCTTGTGAAACTTTTGGTTCTTCAAAACAGACCTTTTCAAACCACACAACTAAATTACCATCTTCTGGATTCATTCGTATGTCTTAAAACTAGACTGTCTCGGGGCAAAGAGTCATATAACTCACAGTTAAATCTGCATTGTGGTTGTGCTGTGTGAGTGCTTTCTAATGTTTTAAGGAAATTTGTTATCATAAGCAGGCCAACATTGCAGTTCAACCTTCATTCTGGATAAGTGAGCACAGCTCCCTCCTCTCCATGCAGGAGATCTGCTGAAGGGCAGTCCTGTCCTACCGCTGACCACCAAGACAAGGTAGGGCAAGAGAACTACTCACACTCACCTGGTTTTCTCCAGCTTTCCCATCTCTCCTGAAGGTGAAGATCATGATTATAGATTACAATTCCTTATATTTCATAATTATTATATAACTGCAACTGTAATTTCGAAATCAACTGCAATAATCTATTTACATTGAAACCACCCCTGCTACGATCATGCTTGCTTCCCCAAGATGAGGTAAGCCCTGTGTGATGCTGCCCGGGATTTCAGAAAGCACTGAGGCACAGCCACTTCAGCACAGGTTGCACAACCAAGGCCGAACTCAGCTGCAGCCCAGCGTGGTCAGGGCCCCCCCTCTGTGGGACTGCTCCCTGCAGGGATCAGGCTGTCCCAGCCTGCCCAACAGGACTGCACATGCTCCCCAGTGCAAGGGCAGCAGCCAAAGACACAGGGAAGGGTGTTGGCCCCATGGAGATCAGTTGCTATACCAGTTTCCCATATCATGGTTTCCATCAAGGTCCCAAACACAACTGGGACAAAACCCTTCCATTCTAACCCCATCATCATCCTTCTGTTTCCTCCCATACCTATTCCCTATGGTATGCATTCAGCCATGTAGAATTAATTTTTATGATAAGTATCCTTATACCCTAAAATACTTCATTTTCTATCATATACACATGCTATTAAAATAAAGCTAGCAGGAGGAACCCCATAGTAAATGCCTAGCTTTATTTTAATAGAGCAAGGAAATAGCTCAACAAACAAGTTTTAGAAAACTGCACCTAAACTAACACACCAAGACCTATTACAAACATTACTGTATTTTCATTCTTTCTTCCTCCTAACCAATGTAGAACAAACTTATTTCTTTCTCACATTAAAAATATTAAAGTTCACATAATAGGCTCCATTCTCCCAACAATACAAATCAAAGTAGTGTAAAGGAGACTGTAACTATATATTTAACTGCATTATTGTTCATATACACGTTGACATGTATCTTCAATCTTACAGAGTGACTGTTCCCAGAAATTCTTGGATTCTTAGATTTCTGCAAAGAAATATTTGTCAGTGTCTAGTATGTATATTGGAGGGAGGGAAAAAAAAAAAATTCAAAATTTGAGTAATTTTATTTGCATCATGTCCAGAATAACGGGCAGTGGATTTTGCTGTGTAATCAATCAAGCTTGACTTGTGCTATCTTTCTTCTAAATTGAAAATCAAATACCACAGTTAACAAAAAGTTTTGTAAGAGTTTTTTCCCATTTCCTGGTAGAAGAGTTGGGGTTTTTTTTCAATTCAAAGTGTTTTAAGCACCTCTAAGGACAATGTGGCTAACAACATTTTGAGATTTTGTGGTTGTTTTTTGTTCTTTTTTTAAACACTTAAAGGTACTTCATTAACCAAACATCACTTCTTTTCTCCAGCCTTCAAAGTATATTCAGTTACTCACCATCAGCTAGATACCGAACAGGAAGGGAAAGCCAATGCCACTTGCTTGGGAGGTTTTCCCTCTCATACAAAAAGAACAAAAGGTGCTACTAGAGATAACCCACAGAGCACTCATCTTGGGTCCTGCTGAGCTTCCTGTAAGCCATCTCCATCTGCTGCCGAAAGCCAAAACTTGCTACAGTAGAAAACAGGCAGATATCCATTTGCAAGGAGAAAGATTGGGCTTGCTTTCTTACTCAAACCCAAGATTTTGAGAAACCTTACCAATGTAACAGCCAGACACAGGAAAATGTATGTAACCAGTGAGCGGCAATATTTATCCCACCACTTAAAAGTTGGTGAGAGCCCTTCTGTAGCCAGCACTTTGATACTAAAAAGGGAAAAAAATTGGGAGTAACAAGGAGAAAGAAGAGCATTCAAGTACAACTCATTACCTTTTAAAGAATACTGTAGAAACCTCATTTTTATTTTCCATTTGGCTGTCCAACCAGAAAAAAAAAATTAGTAAACACCCACCATTGTCACTATTAATCAATATGCTCCAATTCTCTATCATTTTTCCTTTATGGTTAACATTAGAATTTATTGCTAGGAAAAAAAAAAAAAAGACTCAGTTCTTCAGATAGCAACCATAGTTCCAATGTACTTCAGAAGGCATCTGTTATAGCCCTAATCTCTAAAAAGTAGGAGCTAAGTTAATTTAAAAATTACAACCTTAGATTAATCAAAATTTGCTTAGCTAAGCTACAGCCTGATTACAGTAAATGGAATGTCCAATCAACTAACTTAACAGATCTACTTGTTACCAAGACATCAAATTTCAAATTAAAACCGAACTGCTGCTCACATGTAGATTAGGGAAATTAAAGCTACTGAAACATTAAAATGTCCTTTAAGTTCAAAAGTTAGAAGAACTCAGCCACAGATACACATTAAAGTTAATTCTTTTGCATTCTTTTTTTTTTATTTCAAGGAATACCTTGATACTTTCACTTCCATCACTGTAAAGGTGTAAATGGTTTTGCTCTTGATTTATACTCCCATAGCAGAGCAATAGACACGTTTGGAAAGGAAGCAATAAAAATGAAGGGACATACTCAGACAGGATTACAACTATTCTTATGGTGCTATCCCACCGTGCCACAACTCCAGCCAAGAAGGCCTTACATGGGACCTAACACCAAGGGATGTGAAATGGAGGGGTGAGAGGGATGGTCATGAGAAAGTCAGAAGCTTCATCAAATTTCACCCTTCCCTGTCTCTGCCTCCTTCCTCACTAATGTGACCAACTATCAGGCCTGCAGAGTGTTACGTTTGAGGAAGGGAAGATGTTCCAGATTTGAACAGGCACAACACTGGTGGTGAGGAGCAGAGCAGACACTGAAACTGTCACACCTTAGAATAGGCAGGGCTGGAGATGGACAGGCAGCTCAGAGCACACCTAGGGTGGGGAGTCTAAACTACTGAAGAAAATGAGGAACAGAAAATAAGAGGAAGAAAATTAAAAGAATTAATCAGGTCTTAACCTAAAAACCGTGTAGTCCAGTGGCTTCAAGAAGCCAATTACAAAGAGGAGTTATGACAAGGCAATTACTTGGTACTGCCTCTCTCTGCAGGAATAACTACCCTGCCTCTAGATTGCACAGTGCCCTAAGCTCAATCACATTCACAGGACCTTAAACATTTATATTCTAACTACTCCTAGCTCTTAAAGGGCAATGAAATCTCATATGCACAACGTTGATTAAAGGACAAGAGGCCAATAAATAAATAAATAAAAACAACCTAACTTAAACTACCATAATTCACAAATGACGAAGAGGGAAAAAACCACAACAGCCTAAAGCCAGAAGCAGCCCTGCCCAACTAAAACATGGTACGATATAAGTACAAACAACTTGCAAAGTCCACCCACATTAATCTGTGCTAAACCCACAGGTAGCAAGATATTTTTTCTAGTCTCTTAAGTGGCGTGTCATCCAGGCTTTCTGGAGACTGCCATCCTACCAGCAGGTTTCCTATCCAATCTACAGCCAAGAACAACATTTAATTAGCATGTTTAATTGATCTTGTTAACTCTTAGGGTGGACAGCTTTGATCTTGCCTGCTGATAGCTAGTTTAGGACTACAAAAGAAACTGAGGCTTTGCATAATTGCCAAGCTTTCGATGTGCATTTTTTAATTCCTTCTATTTCTCAATCTCCTTTTCTGTTTGTGCTGCGCTAGTAATCCTGATAACAGGAACCAAAGCACATGTCCTCATTTATAATATCACTTATTTGAGCATGAAGGAGAAAAAAAAAAACATGAGGAAAGGGAAATCACCACTCCTTCACCCAGAAACACAGAAAAGGGCCAGGAACTACCATAGTGAATCTGACCTGGGCAACATTAAGCACAGTATTCCCTGGCCGATGGCAGCCTGCACCAAACACCTCACTGGAAGATGCAGGATTCACTAAGCACATGTGGGATAATCTGCTCCCCACTCCCCTTGAAAGCTTCATCTGACTTCCCACTGATTAAAGGTTGGTTTAAATTCCAGGACAGAGGTTTTGAGGAATGTTCATGGCTTTCCACTGGGTTGTTTTATATTTGTTATGCCTCTTCTGCAGGAGATTTGTATTAGCAGCGTAGGGCAGAAGCCCACAAGACCAAGATTACTAGCTCACACTCAACCAAGCTGAGACTGTGCCAACACCAATAGGAAGAGAAACCTCTGATGACATTCTAGTATATCCTAAATATCTAGAAACCTTCAAAATAGACCCTAATTGAAAACAACTAAACACAAGTATGTTTAATTCATTAACTACCTCTCCTAAACACTGTTTTCCTGAATGATCAAGCCAATCATAATACCTACGGAAATAAATGTTCATAGGTGGTGTATAATAGGTTCTGGGCAATGTACAAAGCAGCTCTACATTTCAGCCAAAGAGCGTCAACTGTTTTCAAAACAGCAAGCCAAACCCTCATCAAACTGAATTCAGCTGGAGCTTTGCCACTCAGTAGGACAACGACTTGGCCCACCATCCCCATGGGAAATCTTTTTTTAACTCAGACTTTCTTCCTGCTTATTTCAAACGAAATCCCCTTTGGATCAGGTTGAATTTCCACAGATAATTAGTCTTGCACTAGCTAAATAAAACAAGAGTTATATTGCTTCTGAGCAGCAAACTGAATAATAGGGTAAAAGAAAAAAAAATTTTTTCCCTAAGAAGGACTTAGGAATTAACTGTTTAACATGATTGAACTTTGCTGTTGAATCTTCATATTGCATGGCAACAGAGAAGTACCACAGTTTGGTAATCTCAAGCATCTGCAAAGTATTGCAGACAAACTGTAGCTCCCAAATAGTGCTAGAACAGACCTTTTCACCGGAGAGCCTTTTCTCACCAAACTTTTCTCAATAGCACACCATGGTTTTGGTGGTTGGTTTGGGGTTTTTGGTTATGGTGTGGTTTGTTTTCTTTTGGGTGTGTGTGTTGTGTCTTTTTTTTTTTTTTTTTCCCTAAACCTTTTTCTAAAGAAGGTTCCTTGTTGTTGCAGGATGATGAATATCTTGTATTCTCTGACCTTACACCAGAAACTATAGAAAGTCAGCCAGCTCCTTCATCTCCTGCCTACTGTTAATACTGTCTCGAATAATGCTCACTTTTGGTGGCTAGGGACGGAGGAGGGGTTTCCCTAGGAATAAGCTGAATAAAGCTTCCTGTTCGGCTAAAGCAGGAAATGTGCTCCAGTACTGCCTTGCACACAAAGAGTGGAAAATACTTACTAAACAAAATAGCAGGAGATGAAGTGTAAACTGGATTGTCCTTCCATCATGCAGACAAATAGAAAGCCATACTCCCCACTTCCCCAAGCCCTTGCATTAATGTGCTTAAACTTGAAAAAAAAAAAAACAACATACATATGTATACACATTCTGCATCAAAATCAAATGATGATACTGTGCCTTTAAAACCAAACACTGAAGGATTTTAAAAAACAACAACGCTAATTAGGAGGTAGCATTTCCTCCCTCCCACAGATTCTGTTTCTTCTTGTTAGAACAGGAGGTACAACTGGCCAAACCCCATCCTCCTGCTGGAGAAACTGAACTAGAAATTGTCATTAGGTTAACCTCACAACATCTCTTCAGAAAGACTGTAAAATAAATAGCATACAAAATGGGACACCCTTTCAGTCTGTTGAATCATTAGGGTTCTCAGAAAAGAACAGCAATATTTTTGCATAAATATCAGCAGATGGTGGAAGACAAAGGTTAATGGAAAAAATGTCCTTCTTCACAACGTATAAAAACAATGACTGTTTAAGGCCTCACAGCATTTTCCCAAGAGCTGGCCTTGTAATACATGCAAGATTCTCTGCTGCCATCATATGCCTTTTGATGATCCCTGTTCACTTCATAGAGGGACTTGTTTGCACCCACCCTGTTGTTTAAGAACTGAAAGTGATGAAAAACTACATCACCTAATGCTAGGTCACAGCTACAGATGCACAGTCCTAGAAAATGAAAAGCTGTTAGGCAAGTCCTGTGGTGTAAAACATATTACAGCAACTGGATGCTGGAAATATATGACAAAACATGCAAAACAGCAACACACATCATGAAAACCTGATGAATAAAGCACTGAATTTAATTAATTCTCTAGACATGGCTAATGCAGCTGAACTAAGGTCATGAGTGCTGTATACTACTTGAATTTTATAAACCACCTTGAGCCATTAGTGCCTCCCACCACCATGAGTTATACACCAGTCATCAGCCCACAGGGACATGTCTCACCATATTTTGATGTCCCTTCTTACAGCACAGCACCCTGCTCATCATGCACAGCACAAATACATGTCAGGAAAGCACTTTACTAATTCATCTTATAAATATCCTTGTATTGAAAGAGCCAACCACAAGGTTTTGAGTTGGGGGAAAAAAAGGGAAGGTTCTCTACCACCCTAGACAAAAAGGTTGAGACAGCCAAACCAAACCAGAGAGAGCAGAGTCATTCCAGTGAACCCTGATGTCAGTGGTGAACTTCAGAAAAATGAACCATCACCAAGACTGCATACATCTGAAAGCTACCTTCAGCATCTTGAAGCAGACAAGAAATTACAATTCTCCAAGTACGTGTGGCACACTAATACAAAATCCTCGGAAAGCACTCCTCTCAGTTGAAAGCCCTGAATTACAAGAGTGAATTACAGTCACTCTTGACAGATGGGGAAGGGTTGCAAAGATGAAGTTACTACTCCAATTCAGCACATCCTTGACCAGTTTGCCACACCAGAAAAGTTCTCATATGTAGAGCAATGAATGGATGTCCTCAAAGCAATGCATTTGCTGCAGGATACCAAGGAGTATATAACAGGAGAGAAACAGCAGAGATCATTCGAGATAGATTTACCTATTAATACGTTAATATCTATATCTAGGAGCATATGGATCCTCTACATATACACAGGGGCACACTGCACAGATAGACAAGCAAACACAGTCAACGACTGTAGAGAATTACTAACTGAAAACAAAGAGCTTTGTTCTGCCTGCTTTCCCTCCCTCACACCCCTGCCCATGCTCATAGATGAACAAATAGTAGTTGACCATTGTTATCTGAAGGGTACTGCATGGAAACTTTACTTTGAAACAGAATTATGATAGTACAAAATAAAAAATCTCCACAATTTCAAATTATGCACTTTTCCCAAGCACTGTGGACATACATAGTGTATCTTCTACCAGCTGCCAGTCTGCAGCTACTTCCCAAGAAGTGGCTGTGACCCAGATTTAAAGCTTGCTAGTCCTCTTCTGATCCTTCCCATACAAAATCATGCTGAAATTACAAAAATCACCCTGGGACCCTCAGTGTCAAGAGGAAATTATTGTTGAGGCCCCACACAGAGAATAAAAGCCATTTATTCAAGTAGAAATTACCCATTATTTGAAAAGCTGGTGTACAATGTCCTATCCCTTCATCCTGAAAGCCAGAGCAAAATACTTGACTCATCTGACACAATGCCATGCTGCACCTGTATATGTATATGTGCACCACAAGAGGTGCAGTAATTCACAATATCTGCCCCACAAGAAAAGGCTTATGATTAGTAAGAATCTAGTAAGTGGGAAAGCAACTAAATTTGTTCTTACAGTCCTGCACTAGCAAATAACTTTCTCCATGATGTTTCTGTATTTTCAAAAATGGGAAGGAAAAATCCCCCTTGTCATTGGTTTATAATGCTGTCTTTGTTTGGGAACATTCTCTTTGTTTTGCATATATTTACCTTCAATATCAGGAACAGGGTTAAACTTGCAGACAAACCTTCATGACTTGCTTTATGAGACATTCATAATTCTAACTATAACTGATCATCCCATTTGATCTCCTTGGACAGATTATAATATCTAGAAAGCCTATGAGAATTGTCATGGCTTTATGTGCAACTTCATGTCAATGTGCTTAGCCCACAAATCAATTCCTTTCAATTGACAGGCAAAGCAAACAACTTTACCAAAAAAAAGAGGAAAAAAACCCACCTAAATATATATATTGGGAATAAATAATCATTAATTCTCTTGGACTTTAATAGGTGAGACCTTCGAAAAGTAAATACTAGCAGCAGCAATGCAGCTTTCAAGTAGCAAAACTGAATTGACAGCAGAGGTACCACATAGCAAAGACTTTAAAACCAAATAGAGAAAGACAAACAGAAGAACTGCATCCAGTTTTGGGCATCACAATGACAAGAACGAGGATCACCAAATTAAAATCAATAACAGGCTTAGCCCAAAGAACTGAGCTGTAACAACAAGTAGTAAATATAAATTTGTGCAAAATGATGACTAAGAGAGAATTCAATAACTAAGAGCCCAACACATGCAGAATCTCAGGGTTTGCCCAGTACAGTACTAGCCTTATTTCACCCTTCCCTTTAGATGCATTGCATCAGTATATGGTAATCATTAGAGTGCTGTTTAAACTGGGATAAACAAATACTGCTCTCCATCAGGGCATCAATATAATACATCACTACAGTGTAGGTATCCTTAGTAATAACACATTCTCATTTGAAGCCTGACTGCATCATGCCGTGCCAAACTAACATATTGGCAGAAAAGGGTATACCTGTCCTAGTGAGGAAGAAATGCTCCTTAAATTTATCACATAATTATAAAGCACCAAAAAAGTAAAGCTGCTTATCATAGAACTTGAGCCTCACACTTGCAAACCACAAGATTTGGTAAGGATGATGGAGGTGTCAACCTTTGGAGAAATCGTATACTTAAGTACACTATAAGGAATAATTCTACAATGAAACAGGTAAATTACCCACACAGGGTTTCATACACTGTGAATCCTACCTGTGAAAGGCTTTCCTTATCAATTTTGCTCATAAGTATGCCATGTGCAAAGTAGGCTTTCTACTTCTATTCAAAAGAAAACTGTTGGTGGTCTCTGAGCAGCAGCCCTATGTAGGCTGGGGTTTACACCTTATGCAGCTGCCACAAAAGTTACAACACAGTTCTTTGGACTCCTCAATGTTTCCAGCACATTGAGAAAGTTAAGCTGATGTTGCAAGCCATCTTCCACACTGTCTGTGTGGAGCTTGGACATGCACAAACGAAACTCCATGTTCCAGATACAGTTTCTATGGGATCCTTTCTCCAAAGTTGGACCACCCTGTTCCAATAACTCTGTGTAGGTGTACAATTAATCACGGCTGAGGGCCACTGTACAGGTTCTAAAAGAAACTTAAGAACCACCGCCCCATGCTGCCACTACTTAGGAATCTGAGGCTGAATCAGGATATTGCTGCTTGTGCTCAGTATGAAGTTTGGGATCAGCGCTGCACAAAGAAGCTCGGGAGAACCGAGAGACACAAAACCAGCTGCAAAGTACATCCAGGTTTCTGTTTACTGAGGTCTTCCCATGCATATACAAAAGAATTAATCAGGCATGTGGGCTGAACTGTCAGAAGCTCGGTTGATACCAAGTTTAGCGCAAACCCGGCATAAACATACAAACAAACTCTCTGGAATCACCACGCTATCACCTCCCGGCGCTGGCGGACGCCCGCTCCCGGCCAGCGCGCCAGGGTTCCGCCACACAGAAGCGGTGAGAGAACACCCACGGCCCCCAGCCCCGGACCCCGACACGGCCCCTCCCGACGGGGCGGGCGACATCCAGCGCCAGAGTCGCCGGGGATGGGTCACCGGGAGGGGGATGAGCAGCGCCGCGCTGCATTCCGCGGGACCGGGAGCAGCGCCGCTGTGGGACCGGAGGCGGCCGCCGCCACCTGAGCATGCAAAAAGCGAGACGGGGACGCTTAAGTTTCCCTCTTTCTTTTCTTTTTAAAAATAAATAACAAACTAAAGCCCAGCCTTCCGCGCCAAGCGCCCCGCCATCGGTCGGACTTCCTCCGGGCGGTCGTCCCGCTCCCCGAGCCGCCCCGCCACCGTCCGGTATGAGCTCGCTACGCCGGGCAAGAGTGGTACTCACGGATTTTGACTTTGCGGTGGTCGAGGCGGGCGAGGAGCTCCTCCAGGGCGCCGAGGCGGCGCTGGAGCCGGGCGTTGCGGTGGCAGAGGGAGTCCGCCTCGCTGAGGATCCCGCCGAAGATGTCGCCAGCGCAGCGAGAGAGGTCGGAGAGCTGCATCAGCAGCGACACCAGCGCGTACGAGCTGACCTGCTCCAGCGTCCCGAAGAGCGGCACCGTGCCGCGGCGGCGCCCGCTGCCCCCCTCCGCCGCCCCGGAGGGGTCCCCCGGCGCCGGGCCACCCCGCTCCGCGCCATCCCCGCCGGCCTCCTCCAACCTGCACAGCTTCAGCGGCTCCAGGGTCCGCAGAGGGAAGGGCATCGCGGCCAGGGGGCAGCGCGGGGCACGGCAGCGGGAGGGCTGCGGGGGAAAGCTAGGCGTCCCCGGCGCGAAAAGTCTTCATCCGCGCAGCGGCCGCGGTGACAAAAGTTCAGAGAGAGGAGAGGGAGGGAGAGAACAGCGCAGCAACAACAAATGAATTGGGGCGGGAGGGCGGCCTGGCTATGCGCTCCGGGGCCGGGGGGGAGCCGCCACCGCCGCCGCCTCGGCGGAGGGGGAGCCCCGCGCGGCGCCCATGTGCGGGAGTGGCTCCCGGAGGCGGGAGCGGCCCCCGGAGGAGGGAGGGGAGGGAAGAGGAGAGGAGGGGGAGCGGAGCGGGGAGCACCACTGCCGCACGGCGAGCGCAGGGAGAGCCCGGGCCGGCCGGGAGACAGGAAAGAGCCCGGCTTTCTCTCCCTGAAGTGGGAATGGGGCGGGGGGGAAAGGAGGAAGCGTGGGAGGGGGACTGAAGCGCCCTGGATGCGGCCACAAAGGAGGAAAGCGAGACAGACGAGGAAGAGAAAGAGCCCGGAGCAGCCCCACCTGGGGAACCCCGCGCTGTTGCAGGCACTTTTCTGAACGCACCAAACTCTCAACCCGGAAAGCGAGAGCTGGAAAAAGAGGAGGAGGGAGGGGAAAAAAGCCCTCCACGAACCTGGGAGTAGCAAAAGAGGCCGCCGCCTACCTGTGCCTCCCCGAACTGGAGCCTCACCCTTCCCGGCCAGTCAAGGTAGCTGTTCCCGGCCCGGCCCCCCGGCGCTCGAGCCAGCGGGGCTCCCCGGGGAGAAGCCAGCCCCTTCGCCTCCTCTGCACGGCGAAAGGAGCCAAGCAGGAGAGAGGGCACGTCTTGAATCATAGATAAAATAAAATAAAAGTTTAAACATGTCAGCATAACTTTTGAGATTTAGTATGAGTGTGACTTTGCTATATGTAGTCGCCTGCAAGTAGGGTAGTGGGTAGTTAAGGTAAAGGGGAATTGTGGTTTATACGGATAGATAAGAAGGGGAAAACCGGGGAAGAAACGCTTTTAGCACATAAACACAAGTACTCAATAACATTGCAGGAGAAACAGAAGATGAGTGGAGGATAGCTGCTTGGAATGCTAAGGCTTTGTGTAACTGCCCTATAGTATAAATATAGGGGAAAGGTAACCAAATGTATAACTAGATAAACTTTGTACGAATATATATTATAGATAATACTTGAAACCCATCCCTTTCAACTGTATAAAAGCTGCTGTTTTTCTGTTATTTGCTGGACACACACTTAGAGGGTGAGACCTCTGCATGGCCCTCGGCTGGAATAAAAGTGTGCTTTATTGTGAAAGGATTCCTTTAAATCAGTTTCACCTCAGCCCCTTCCTCTACCTCGCCGCGGGTTAGGTTGGACGTGCTGCTCCAAGGCAGGGAAAGAAGAGCAGTCTGCCTGGGAACGGCGAATTGTTTGTGGTTAATTTTTAGTAAGATTGACACTGAGGTAGGAAAAACAAAGTCTGGCCCAGGCAGAGCGTGACATCGAGTGTGACAGCACTGCACGTTGAGTGTAATGCTGGTGTGGACGCAAGGCAGGTTCCAGCCCTAGAAGCTCCTGCACTTTTCCCGCGTAGGATACAATCAGCTCTTCATAGAGATGACGGCCCTAATGAGCTATTCCCTACAGAACCAATTTAGCCTACTAGCAACTGTCAACAGCTGCTATTTAATTTTAATTGGACAATGCCCTCCCAGCTCTGGCTTCTGCTATATGATAAAGAGAGGAACCCAATCCCTCTCTTCTTGTGGGAAAGGGCCCTGGGGAAAAGTGGTTGTAGAGTCCCTTCCTGCTTCGTAGCCTGCTCCGGCTCCTGCTGCAGCTGATGAAACTATGTGATGAAAGAAAGAGAATCAGCTGGAGAAGGAAAAGTCCAGGGACATATCCACTGTGCCATTCCATTAGCATCTCGGGGACACACAATTTAGGTAACAAAATATTCTGCATCACAGTATTTATCATTCACAGTTTTAGCCTTAGTTACTTAAGGGAAGCCTGTAGAAAACTAATCCACCAGCAGTGTTTCTGAAACTTCTTGGTGCATGTGGGCAAGGCTGCAGGCAGTGGGATACGAAGCAAAGACTTGATGGCAAGCATGAGACTTTAGATCTACGGGAAACGTGCATAGGGCTGACAACCATAGCAAAAATTGCAAGTCATTAATTCTTCTTTTACATTAATCAACGAAACTTTGATCTTCAAATATTTCGGGGGGAGGGGGGGGGGAAGGGGGAGGAGTAGGAAGCAATGCCATCTAGTGTTAAAAAAATAAAGAACAAAACCACCTTTCTTCGCACCTCTATCCAAACAGGTTAACTGACAGTCCTAAATGGATAACCTTGCAACTTGGAATGTTCCCACTGGTTTTCTGTTACATACAGTACCAATGAGTGCACATGTGCAATATTTGTAGAAACTCATGAGAAGAACATTATGCAAGCAGGCAAAATGATGTTTAATCAGGGGTTTAAGCACCTAAAGAATCCAAAGCAATAGTTGTGCAATGGGGAAGAGGATGGAAAGCAGTCATTCTCTCATATTGAACTCTTCTGGTTTTATTTTAGGACATAATGTCTTCGTTAGTTCTTAGACATGTTTGTTTAGGGTAATTGTTTGATAAAAAATGTGTCCTGTTCACTGGCATCTTTGAATTGAGAGCAGTGATAACTTCATAGGTTTTATTTGAACAATAGCAGTACCATGAGGAAACCAAGTATGAGATGGCCTCCATTATCAAACACAGTAGGAAGAAAATGAGCAAAGACCTCAGCGCAAGTGTCAGCTGAAAAGAACCCACAGCAACACATCTGCCAGGGAGATATCATAAGACTGGGAGAATGTTTGTTTAATTGCAAATTACTAATTTTTAAGTTTAGTGATAAGTACTTTCAAATAGATACATTTACCAGTCTGATTTTTTTTCTGAAAATTCAGATAAAATCCTGATACTGCAATTATTTTTTTCATTTTCTTATCTGTAAGTGGGAAAAAGTATTTAAAACAGATTTGAACATGGGGAGAATAATAACAAGAAATCAAAGCTTTAGACAACACCTTAATGCAGTAAAGAGCCTCAGCTACTTGCGAGTGGAATTTCACTGCCAGTGAAACCTACTTTACCCATTTCACTGGTTTATATGTTTGCAAACTGTAAAATAAACTACTGTGACAGCTTGAATATTTCTGGTGGGAATAATGTATCATAAAAAATAAGGTCTTTCTGGGACTGCCAGTTAAACCAAGTTAAGAAATAAATCTGAATTTTAAGTGCACTGATGTTCCTGAAACATTCAAGGTATATGCTTATTCTGTAACAATACTTTTTTTCTCATTAGTTTATATAATCTGTTTTTCTGGTATGGGTTGTTACTATATAGAACACTCAGAAAAAATAGGTGTTGCAAAAAGGAGAGAGTGACTGAAATGTGAAGATCAGTTTAACTGAAACTAGTAAAGGGGGCGTCTCAGAGTTTGCCTCTTCCCATGCTAAAGGAAGGGACATAGAAAAGGAAATTAAACTTAAATACTTACACAGTTGCAGATTTAAAGTATTCATCATGCTGGAAAGGAAACATTTAAAATTTCTAAGGTCAGCAGAAATACATACTTTCTTAGGGGCACCCATCCCCCTCAAGTAGCTGTGCATATTGTCTTCTTTCAGTGGTTACAGCTGGAAAATGTTTCCTTTTCTGGCAGAACTGTGAAGATGCTCCTGACCCTTTTTAATACTCCCACAGGCCCAGGGGGACTTTGAGGCAAGGCAGGCACCACTGACCAGGGTGGGTGACAGTCCCAGTGCTGCTCCCTGCTGTCCTGCAGGCCACTGCCCTCAGGTGAGCCATCCACACAGCTCATGGCCCCACATATTCACACAACAGTTTTTGGCTATCAGTGTGTGTAAGTGGTGTGGGACCAAGGGGCTGCTTTCCATTTAGGTGCATCCCTTGGAGAAGGAGGTCCATGAGCAACATGTGCAGCAGTCACTTCCACTTGCACAGCTAAGCCTGGCAGACCTGTGGCCCAGTGTTCTGGATCTCACACCTCCAAATACTCTCAGTCAGGAGTGGGAGATCATCTCAGAAGAATACCAGAGCCTAGAAACTGAAATGCAAAGGAGAAAGGTAGACAAAAGGACAGCGGAGACTTTACTAAATATTTCAAGTCAATATTGATTTAATTTTTAATTAAAGTCCAAGTTCACTGGAAAGTTCATTATGTCTGAATTGTAGCTTTCACCCTTCATCAGTTTAAGCCTCAAGTTAAATTACCAAATGAAAGACCTAATGACTTTCATGTTCTATTTCAAGAAACAGAAGACAAGTCTTGTGGGACTTACTCATCACCTACTGCAAAATGAATGCTGCTCTTCCCTTGGCTTCCTTCTGCAATCCCTTTGGGCTTTCAGAAGCAAATCGTGAGCAGTAGTACAAGAGCCACATGGACAACCGCAAAACACCAGACAGCTCTTCCTGAAATTGCAGTTACGTGCCAAGAGGGTAGATTAGATGTAGTCAGCCAAAGGCACCAAGCTCATCCATTGTATTTTAGCCCACAAATTCAAGCTATGTGCCTGCATAGCCTAGGAAAACCTAACCAAGTGGAAAAACAGAAATAACAACAGCGCAACTTGAAGGGATGGAGGAGGACATTTCTTGGTCACTCCCAGAGCAGTTCTAATGAGCTCTGGTTTGTAATTAAGAAAGCAATCTCAATGTCCTGGGCACATAGCATATGTATTTTTTACTTGCTTTGGCTGTTGAGCTGTAGAAGTTTGGTGTAAGCTTAAAATAGAGACAATTCTGCAAGAAAAGTATATTTTCTGACATTTTATTCTTAATTGGTTAACAAAAAGTATGTGGATGTTCCCAGTCCTGTTGAGTCACTGGGCTTTTCCAATCATCATGCATTTAATTTCTGTCTTCAATAGAAAACCTTTTTCAAAGAAATCTGTATAATACAGGCAGAAAATGGGAGTAGATATGACTCCTGAGAAAATTAAATGGTACCAGAATTCTGCCCATTTCTGTCCCTCATGACTGCATACTTTTTGTGCATTATATAAATAGTATCAAATTATAAAATCAATTACCACTACAAAAATTACAGCTATTTTGCTGGGTTTCTCTAAATTTCTACAATACTATATTAGGCTGCAGATCACCTTTGCCTGACTATGCAGCAAAACTTTCAATTCTCCCTTTTTTTTCAGCTTACCAATACCAGGAACTGGTATTTTTTTCTACTGAAATTCTTATGCATCATGGCCCAAAAGACTCCGTTGTTTTCCAGAAATTAAGTCTTGTGGATATTCTTTTAAAAGTAATAATCGAACTTCTCTGATGATAACAGGCTTCTCTCTGACACAGATTACTTACAAGATCCTATTTTCCTGAACATTAACCATTTCAAACTTTTGTCAACCCCAAGGGCTACTTGTCTGGCATATCCTTGGGTCATGCACCTGCTTGAAGTCTGGAGTTGATCCCCCTTTTCTATTTTGTTCTGTAATATTTTTGCTGATTTTCTTCACCATGTTATCATCACCAATCAACAAAAGCAACAGTGTAACTCCAATACTTTCATCCCTGTTATTCAAATAACTTAGCAGGTGTATTCATATTTTCATAGTAAATGAGTTTGGTGTTTTCTTGAGCACTGTCTTGAAGGTTAGTGGTTTTGTTGCTCCAGTCCCAGTGATTTTCCTGTCCCTACTCCTTTTTCTCAGTCCTAACATTAAGCTGAAACTTATTATTGTAGTCTGTCCAGCTTGTGGTTTAGACCTCGAGTTGTTCTGCTATCTGACCCCTGAGCTTTTCCAAGCTACAGAGCTCTATATATCTACAGAAGAACAAGAGTCATCACATTGTGTCCTGCCAGCTTAAAATCTCTCAAACCCTTTCTCATTTTTCTATCTATACACAGTTGTATTTGGATAAAAGCCATGCTAGCAGTGGTGCAATGGGGCAATCAAAGCTGACTGCAGTAGGAATGACATCATGGAGGAAACAGTAGTTGTGATGGCCAAAGGATATGATTCAGAAACACATCAACTAGGTGTAACAGCTCTTTGCCTCTAATAGAGGGGCTCTCCCATGCCTACCCCCTTCGTTTCATTCCTGTCTACAAATGCATGGTCTATACCCTGCTCTGCAAGCATTTGAAGTCGTCAGTGTAGAACTGCCACAGCTCTGCTTCAGGAAGAGAGGCAGCTGATCTGCTGTAAAAAATTGTAGGAAAATGTAGTCTCTGCACTTCAAGACACAGCAATATGTTGGATCATTCTCAGGGGACCAGAACAGTGGTGGAAATCTTGGCACTTGAATAGAAACACATGCAAAAGCTTATAGGGTCTATGAAAATACAACTCTAGCATAATAGCCCCCTAAGAGCTTGAAGTGATCATCAGAGCTTTTGGTCTTTGTGTTTAATCAAGTAGAGAGAAAAGAGAAGACTGCCAGTTGTTATGACAATGCTGGACTCAGAGACAACATGCCTTTAGGACTCCAGTTCTTGAAAAATGGAAACCCCAAGCTGTATCTCCCCAAAGAGAAACCAAGTTTCTGAACTATTATATCAATGGATCAGTAATACTGCTCTTGTAGTTACCATATTAATTTGCTTCATTTGATTAAGCTACTTCTGTGTCTTCTAACAAAGTGCATTCCGCACTTCCAGTCCCTCTGTGGCAGAAAAACCTCTGATAATATTTGATTTTTTGATTGGTTAAGTGTTTAGGTTTCTGTTTCACAAGGACTTTAGACATGGAAATATCATGGAATCACAGAACCGTAGAATAGTTTGGTCCAAAAGGGACCTTTAAAGACCAGCCTCAGCACCCTTATGGTGAAAAAAAATCTTCCTTATGTCTACTATGAATCTAATCTATGTCATGTATAACTATTCATTATTAATGAGTATGCATAGAGGTATGCATACAGTAAGTGACTGTAGGACGGGTGCTGTTATTTGTGCAAGAAAACCTTCATCTGGAAAAACAAAGGCTGTAGGAATTACCAGATGAAAATCAGATTAAACATATGGAGGTTTCATAAATACTGACCCACATCCTTTATTGCTGTCCCCAGCTTTAATGACAATAGATCATGTTGGAAGCTTGCATAAATTCTGTATAACTTTTTTATTTATCTAAGACACTGACCACATTTATGTCTTCTCTAATTGTGTTACATGTGATCTTCTTTGAAGCAATTACACAGTTTATATTTTGATTAATTAACCAAATATGATAGCAAAACCCCTTAAAACAGTTTGAAAAACAATTCCATCAAAGAAGACTTGAAATTGTATTCTTTTAACAAGGCTGATTATCTTCTCAAATGAATGCCTTAGGACTCAGGACAAGCAATACACTCAACAGACAGAAGCTTCTTAATTGCATCCCAAACATACAGACTATGCTGGTCACTAAAGCAGAAGTTAATTTCTCCTTAGGTATTAGCTTCCAACCACTACAGCTACAGCAAAGTACTTGTTTAAAATATGTATGTGTGTATGTATATAACATTTTTTGAAAAAGATGCCACCCTGTTCCATTTCAGTAGATGAACACAGAGATGGATGGTATGCCAGTCAGTAACAAATGAGTTTTGATACATTGTAGCAGCTCCTGCCTCATAAATAAAACACAGGGTTTGGACACTGAAAAAAAGACAGGGCGTGATAAACCATCTATCAACCAGCTCAGATTTCCCTGTTTTCTTTCTTGTCAGTGAGCATGGCTTGTCACTGGAATCTCTACCATGGCTGAGCCAGTCACTAGTGAAATTATATTGGGGGTATGTGCTGCAATCTGCAACAGATACCGCCACTGTCTAAAGTGATTTCTCCGTGTTCAGATTACAAAAAATTACAAAATATTTCCTAAATACATTTAGTATACTGTCCATGTTCTGAATGTGATGTTTACAGGATGTGAGAAAAAAAATTCTTCTGGCTTTAAGTTGACTTTTAAAAATATTCATGTGGGGAGAATTTGCCACTGTGGTAGATCAATAAAGGTCTCTGGCTGCCTTGTTTATTTTCCTTTGCATGATTTTGTCTATCTAGTGACTTGTTGTGATGACATCCAGTGTGGTCATGCTGCAAAGCTCAATGTTTTTGCTTATATACACAGTCAGTCTCAAAGACTGGCATATTGCTAATAAATAAAATACAGCAAAATATTTTCAAATTCCAAAATAATGATTTGAAATACAGACACTATCTAGAAATTACACTGAATAATAAAGTCTACCCTACAAGGAGTAACATCTGAGGGTCTCCAAATTATGAAGCTCAAAGCAATGAGACAAGTGGCTATGTCCTGTGCAATAGCAGTACCAATCTTTACAATGATCTGAATTACTGTTGTTGCAGGATCATTACTATTAAAATGTCTAACTTATACAAACAAAACTCTTCTATTAAATTTAAAATAAATTGAGAGTGATATTAGAGAAAGTGAGGGAAATGAGGATTTTTAGCACATATTGCTCGCTGAATATTCCCAGAAGTTTTTGGATACCAAATACATGATTATGCAATCACTATAATAAATGCAGCTGTGTTTATTTCACCACATGGATCAGACAAACTGTACAAGCTAAGCATCAGTGTCTTGTTCATAAATCAGTTTTAAAAAATGTAGCACTGTTTGCAAGACATTACTCAGACCACTGTTCCAACTGTTTTCAGACTTGGCAGACTATGCATTCCTTGGAGGACTATGAACATGCCCAGTTTTAAGCATTTCTAGCAAAATCATTTTTAACTTAGTTCAAGAAAAAAACATAAAAATTCCTTGATTAATAGCATAGGAATCAACTTTTAAATATAATGAAATCCAGCTAAAAAAATTTTACTTTGTTTTGGTTAAAAATGGGGTGAAAAAAAGTTTAAAGAATTTTGGCTTATTTCCTTTCAGGAATAGCTTCTGTAGAGGGAGTGGGAGGTGGGGGGCTGGAACTGATTGCATTTGAGCCTCCTTCCAGGACCTCCCTTGTGGTTTCCTTCTAAAAGTTTGTAAATTTAGTACCTGGTTGTACATACACAGCAAAATGAAATAAACCCCCAACAAAACAAAACAAAAAACCCACAGTGTCACAGTTATGCCATTTTGGCTCTTTCCTGTGTCAATTTTTCCTGTTTTTTGCACTTCATGATAGTTGCAACTTCAGTTTTGAGTACTAACACAATGATTGTGATCCACAGCCAAAACATGTAAAGCACAGTCAGTTATTTTCCACTAAAGTGTAGAACTTTTTACAAATGCTTTCCATATAGCTGGTGTTTTTTAAAATATGCCTTTAAAAGGAAGTCTTATTTAAACCCATGACTCTGTCATGATTAATGTAAGGAAAGCTTAAATGGAACTCTTCTCACTAATATCTGCTGTACCATACTATAATTAACTATTAGTCTATATAGAACTGCCTTCAGTGAAACAGTGCTGCTCACATGCCCACTGTATTCCATCATGTATTTAAGTTTTAAACAATTTTCTCTGGAGGATCTCTTTATTCTACAGCAATACAATACCCACTGTCACAGGTATTCTGTTTGGAGCTGAGTCATATTGCTGCTACTTCTCTTCAGTATTTCCAATGCAAAGCAAAATGCTTCCAGTATTTATTTTTGCCTTTGTTAATGAGTAAAATCATATTAAAAAGAAAACTTTGGAATACCATTTAGTATGTGTATTGCTTGGCAAAAAACTTTCTGTACAGATATTTCTACGTACACTTACTGTCTTTAGGGAATGGATTTTTGTTTGGGTTTAGTTCTACATTTGTATATAGCTAACAAAACAGATTCTGAAAACACAAATATGCTTTCCAATGTCTGTTTGAGAGAACAGACATTTAGTCAGTGGAACTTCTCAGCAATGTCTTCTAGCCTGGAAAAAAATAGTCACTTGATGCTCTTAAAACATTGAAGCAGTTGTATTTGTACTGAGCCACCAAGCTATAAAGGGGGAAGGGAATTCAATTTCCCAAACAACACAAAGAAATTACATGAGGCCAACTACAAATTTGACCAGGAAAAATTGCAGACTGCAAGTAACTCACAGTCTTACTCTGATATTACGGTAACAATCTCAGTTATATTTATAGAATATAACTTTATTTCTATAACTGTAAATATGAGAGATATATTTCATGCTCTTAGTACATTCAATAAAGGAAGCTTAGGTGCTTGCCTTCAAAGTTTGTTGCAGGTATAATCTTCACAGATCTTCTCACTTAGAAAAATTACTGGATTTTCTTGAGTTGAATTGAACTTTCCAAATGAGATCTATAATTTTGCATATGAAGTTTACCATTAGGAAAAAAAACAGACCAAACTGACAAAAAGCATATTTGAGATAGTTTTTTATTGTGTGGCTTAAGAAGACAATTGTAAGTTTGGCCAGTTTTCTTTTAAGCAGAATGATACAACAACAAATTCACATACAAATTCTTTCTTATAAGCTATGAATTCATCCTAGCCCATGGATCATGTAGATACAGGTCATCTAATTGCTTCCTTTTTCTTTTTCCTCTTTTTTCTTTTATCCATTTATTGTATGGTCTTTTGGTAGGGATTGTGTTTATTTGCTCCCTGAGTTTGTACAGAGTTTCACACCACTGAGATTCTTGCCCATGACATTCAGAGGTGTGTGCAGGTGATTATGTCCACAAGCCCACGTTTGTGCACACTAGAGGTCAGGCTGAAATTGCTTTGAAAACTTAAACTCTATTTACTGGATCTTCTCTACCATGCTTGTGTTGCTCTGTACTAGCAATAGTCTTCAATGGCATTTCATAGAGAGAATGTGAATAGTAGTTTCCCCTACTGACATTAGGTGTAAACCCTGGCAAAGAACATAAAACAATTTTTGTGGGCACCTAGCCAAATTATTACAACAACTGAGCAAGTATTTAATTTCAATTGTGACCTTAAGACTTTTTGGCAGGTTTTGTTTGTTTGTTTGTTTGTGGTTTTTTGTTTGTGGTTTTTTTTTTTGCTTGGCTTGGCTTGTTTTTTGTTTTGTTTTGTTTGGTTTTGGTTTTGTTTTTGTTTGGTTGGGGTTTTTTTGGTTTTGTTTGTTTGTTTGTTTTTGGTTGGTTGGTTTTTTTCCCCCTGAAGTCTTACCTCCCTTGTGATAAATTACTGAACAGTTTGAAAAACAAGCTACAGAAAACAAAAGATGCACATTGGTTCTTTGTGATATGAGCTGCATGTCCTATCTTGTTGTACTAAATTAATCATAAACATTCTTCAATATTTAAAAGGGGGAAAGAGCAGGTGCCTGTCAAGAACAGGTGTTCCAAATTTTAGGTTAAATAAAATCCAACAATCCTTTCTACATATTATTTCCATAATTTACATCAAAAACCATGCTCTGCACTACTATATATGCCCAGCTGTGCAGACAAAGAGCCTTTTGTCATGTGTTTTCTGGTGGTGTTTTTAGAATTTACTTTCAATTTTGGTTCACAAGGGTTCAGTTTTGCTGACTTTCACGGAATTCTGTAAACATCATGTTGCTGATCTTTGAATGATTATAAACACCATTACATTTATAGTGAGTAGCCCTATGAGTACCTGCACAAAATAATTCAGTAGGCTGCCCAAGGATGAAGAATTCACCTAAGGCTTATTTTGATTTATTTTAAAAGCTCATATGAAATTCATTGTTGTCCACTATTGAACAAGCATGCAGGAGTGGTGTCATATTATCCCAGCCTTTTCTCAAGTCTTTCAATGGGTCATTTGAGTCCTCTGAGAAAGGTTATTATGATAAAAGTAGTGAAACGGTTTGGTAGATGGAATAATTTGATTATAATATATTTTAACATGTGAAAAAGTCTTGTTACTATATTCTGGGTGCCTGAATCACCATACTGCTGGCCCAAAGAGGTGGCTTATTCATCATCCACATTCTGGCAAAAGATTTGTTTAGTTTTCAAGTGAGCCATGTATTTAATGTCTTAGTAGCTAATCAAGTATTGATTTTTTTTGCAGTAAAAACACTTCATGAGCACATAATACCGGTGGAGGTTTTAAACTTCTTGCTCTCATATGATAGCACTGACTTCAATTGACTATTCATGCTAGAGATGTGGAAACTGATCAACAATAATGGAGATGTCTAAATATTTAGAAATGCTTAATTATTTCCTTTAGCCCTAAGGTAGAGGGGAGAGAGGGGGAGTTACAATGTAAGTAACATGTTTTCAGTGATATTTCTGAAGGATATATCTGTCAACATTCTGTAAAGGAGAATACACGTGTGCCTAACCCATACAATTCTACATCTATACTGATCCAGTGTTAATTAATTATATTTATAATTTCAACTCTGCTGCATTGTTCTGCACATTTATCTGGGTGACAGATACATGCACAACTTGTTATGCTGCTCCTCACAAACCAGCAAAAGGTTCTTTACTTCCTATGAACTGCAAGGTTCCAGACTACACTCTTTTTTTGGAAGGTGATGCTACAGCAATGTCACACTTCTGTGAGTACAAGGTGCCACCCTGTGAAATATATCCCAGATTAATTATAGGAGCTAAAGGACCCAATACTTTCATCGCTCTCTTAGAAGCCTTTATAACCTATTTGCCATCTCATGTCAACTGAGTAGCATTTTCAAAAAGAGAATCTGATTTTATTTGCATACATATCTCAATACAAAGTACAGACTTAACTTCTTTGAAGTTCTTCTTCAAAGCATCTTCAAGGGTGGGCCTCTAGTCTGTAAGGAGATATACATGTAAATAAAATCCTATTCAATTAGGTTTAATTTGCTGCTTTAACAAAACATTGTTGCTATTAAAACACTGTTACCCTTGGAGCACTTCAGTCAACAAGTATATACAAATGTTACCACTATAATGCTTGGTGGAGTTGTCAGGAAAAAATCTTTATAAAGGGAGAAAAAACCCTTTTCTAGACTGTGAATCATTAACACAATACAAAATTATGCAAAAGCTCAGATAAATGGAAATAATCCAAAACATGCTTTTTTCCTCCCTCAGTGAATGTATAATATCCTTATTTGATTCAACGCAACCCTGTTATCTGCAATAGGATTTGTAGTATCAAATAAAGACCATGCTGCCTTTGATTCTTTGCTCTTATCTTTTATAATAAATTAATTATTCACTATAAAATTACTTTCATTATGAAAACATAAAGTCTGATGCTTTCCCAACTATCTGCCTATGTAGGCTCTGATAAATCAGATATAGAAGAAACAGAGACACCTTAATGATCATTCTAATGTGATGTAGTGTGCAGTGATAAGAAATGCACTTGGAGCAAAACATTACCTGCATATTAAAATTGATTGGGTGTCTTTTCCAGGGTAGTTGATCTCTCCTACTGAGAGACTAAACTGAAGCAGAATTAACTGTGGAATCCAACTGCTTTCTGAATATAAAAGTAATTTTATTTTAAAATTGCTTAGTGACGGAAAGATTTCCCCTTCGTTTAAAACCAGACCATCAGAGATTCTATTTCAACTGCTTTGTTAGAAATAAAGGACACCCAGCCACCTTCCATCCAAACTGTCAAATCTCTTTGCTTTGTTCTGCCAGCACAGAACACCTTTAAACACAAGGGAAAAAAAACAAACCCTACCTCTATATACCAACTGTAAGGTGGCTACATTTGCTTGCTCATATACCATGTGAGAAATGAGTTGAATGAACAAAAACATTTCCAAAGTTACCCTGCAGAAATAATATTTATCTCAAAGTCCCACATATCTACACAATTCTGTCTCTTTCTTTTTGTAGCCCCCTATATATATATGTATACGAATGTATATATGTGTGCAAATGAGGATTCTACTTGGGCAGCCCTGTGGCTGGGAATTTGTGTCCAGTTTACAGCCTATATGAATTTTGTTAGCTAGTGTTTCCCCATAATGCATGCCAGACTTGATATCAGAAGCCCGTTGCATTAAAGAATCAACTGTTTCAGCTTCTCTATCTGTCCCTTAAGTCTTGTACCACCACCTTTTTGTTTAATGCATCTCGAATGTTACAGATTAAAGATTAATTTCTTTCTTCTCAGTTGCTTACATGCAAACACCCTTAGGCTGTTTATTCCCACAAGTGAACTGTCAGTATAACACTGGTCTCTTTCAACAAGATCTCTTTCAACAGGACTGATCTTAATGCACTAGAACTGATCCAGGTCCTCAGACCCAAAGTATGTCCTGTTGTAAGGAATTAATTTCACTGTACAGTGGCCTTCAGTGGACATTCAGTCCCTATCTTTCACTTGAGAGTCATTGCAAATGCAATTTCCCTTTGACAGCACCCCTTTTTGGACTCAAAGCGGCCATTGAGTCTCACAACTACAACATCCCATCCAAGTCTTCACGAGGCACTCCTATCTAAAAGCCCCTCAGGTCTAATGCAAGAAGGTTCAGGATCAGGGTACAACTGGTATCATGTAAGGTCTAGACAGAGATAAGGATACATCCTAGCTGCACTCCTGTAAAGCCATGAGATAGCTTCATAGTGAGACATAAGCTTGCAAACACCAGTAAAGCTTTTGGTTGATGTTTTTAGTGTGCAATGCAGATTATACCACCTCTGCAGCTGTGTGTGAATAATGTCTAAGAGTCTTCATCAGAAAACAGTTATGAACAACATGCTTCTCAAGTGAAAACTAAGATCTCATTGAAGGTGGAAGAAATTCAAGTTTACAAATTGTAGAGACAGTTGATAAGTTCGTCTTTCTAGGAAACAAACTACTGTCACATGGGGGAAACCAGCTCAGGCTACCAGCCATACCTAGGAAAGATGTGCCGAGCATTGAAGTCCATGAAGCCATCAGTGACAGGGAGCACTGAGGAGAGGAGTGATAACCAGAGATTCAATTGCGAAGTCACCAGGAAATAGTCTTGGTGGGGCCGAACTCGTTAATTACCAAGGCTAGGTAGGCACGCCCTGCTAATATTATTGCCTGTCTTGAAAAGGAAGTTCCTGCAAGCCAGCGACTCAGGACTGGAATCCAGGTCGTAAATGTGACAATAGAGAGCTGCATCCAACTAAACGCGGCATCAGAGCTCCTCGTTTAACTGCGATCGATAGCGCCGTCCGGGGCACATCGGCCGCGGGGACGAAGGTGGGCCCTCGTCCATCAGACCTGTAGCTTAGCCCGGAGCGTTGCGCAGGGAAAGCTCTGGAGCTGGGAATGACCAGCGGGAGCCCTGCAGCGCGGGCTGGGGAGTGCTGCCCCCTGCGGGCGCGGCCCGGCACTGCCGGAGGGCGCGTCCCACCCCGCACACCGGCACCGCCACGGCCCCTCGGCCGACCGCTCCCAGCCTGCACCTTTCAGAGCTACGGAATCACGGATTCAATTCGGTTTAAAAAGACCTCCGAGGTCACCGAGTCCAACCTGCGAGCGAACACCGCCGTGTCAGCTGGACCGCGGCACTGAGTGCCACATCCAATCTGACCTGAAACAGTTCGGCGGACGGTGACTCCACCGTCTCCTTGGGCAGCCCGTTCCCATGCCCAGTCACGGTTTCTGTGTAGAAATTCTTTCTGATGTCCAACCTAAACCGCCCCTGGCGCACCTTAAGACTACATCCTCTCTTTATCTCGAACTTGCTGTCCCACTGACGGCATCTCTAGCCCATGTAGCTTCTTGGGCTCACGAAGCGTGTCCTCTCAGAGACGATTCCTGTTGCTGATCCCACCAGGAGATACTGACGCCTTGCAATGTCTGAGGATAATTTCCAGGAAGGCTCTGCTGCCGCACAGTTCAATGGGCTGTAAGCTTATGCTAAGAAGCACAAGTAATGAAGGCTGCAAATGAGCGAGCTCCCCAATGAGGGCTCCATGAAGTCAAACACAAGAAGTTTCACTTCAGTGTCAGAGAGAGCTTCCTTACTCTGAGGGCAGCAGAGGACTGGAACAGGCTGCCCAGGGAGCTCATGGAGCCTCCCTCTCTGAAGACACCCAAAGACATCCAAATTCTCCCTGGACACGTTCCCGTGTCACCTGCTCGGGGTGCTCCTGCCTGGGTAGGGGGGGCTGGACTAGAGCATCCTCAGAAGTCCCTTCCAACCCCAGCAATTCCATATTCCATTCAGTGTGAAACACTCGTTCGAGGCACACGGAGCTCGGGGCAGGCAGCGGACTTCAAACAGCAAAAGCAGCTGAGGCCTTTTTAGTAAGGAGCGGGTTGCGTTACAGGCGGGAGGTCGAGCAAGCGAAGGCAGGAGAGTGCGGGCGAAGGCGGGGCGCTCAGAGCTGGGGAACCCCCCCAGGCGGCAGCGCGGCGGGTTCCCCGGTGTGTTTGCACGCGTGTCGATCCACGCCAGACCGCGAGGGGGCGCCCCTTGCCCGCGGGGGCGGCGCGGGGCATTCTGGGAGCTGTAGTTCCCCGCCGCCGCCGCCATGTGACCCGCGCACCGGCCGCCGCTTCCGCGCGGCTGCGGGGGCGGTGCCTCCCCGCGGGCAGGGGCGGGGCCGGCCCGGGGCGCTCCCTCCTCTTCCTCACCTTCCTCCCTCCCCTCGGCGGCGTCCTGGGATCCGCGGGCATCAGGCGCGGTAATGAAACCCTGGCGGGCTCCAGCGTGGGTCTCGTCACCCTGGGAGGCTGGCGGGGGCGGGTCCGCGGCTGTGCCGGTGGGTAATGGTTGTGCCCGGAGCCGCCGCGGGGCGGGGCGTGTCACAGAGGCCTCCGCGGCGGCGAGGTGACAGCGCCCGGTACCAGCACCCGGTAACAACTCCCGGTACCAGAATTCAGTACCAGCACCCGGTACCAACACCCGGTAGCAGCGCCGCCCACGGCACACGCGTGGCTTGGCGTCGGTAGCAGCTGTGTCGCAGAACAACTCGGCACCGGCGCAGTTCGGCCGCGGCACTGCCGCTCCTCCCGTGTCTTTACTGGCGTGGGGTTGAGCGGCCGCGGTGCTCTCTGGCAGCCTGAGACCCCGTGGAGGTGCCTGTCAGGTGAAGATGGTGCCGGAGAGTAATTCCTGCCTATTCTGTTGATCAGGCAGGCCTGGGCAGCTTCTTCTGAAAACTGGATGCCCTTGTTCTCAGGAATGAGTGACTGCTGATCTTTGAAGGGACTATGAGCTGTATTTCCATGAGCTGCTTTCCCCCCTGCTTTTATTGTAAACGCCAGTTTTAATGGATGTTTCTTACCTTCTCTTCTTCCCTGTGAAGGACAAGGTATTAGTCTACATGCAGTAAATTGGAAGAAATGGAAGAAAGGAAGATCAAGAGGAGGAGCCCCAAATCGTCTACCAGTCACTCTGCTCAGGTTGTTAACTCCAAAAAAAGCTCAGTGCCAGTCAGTAAAAGTACAGCCTTTTCCAACCCTGCCCCACAGCCTGCTGTGCAAAAACCAAAGTTAAAACGGTAAGCTCGGGGACACCTTGCACGCTCAGAGACAGTGAAAGCCTGGAACTTGGCAGTGCCCAAGACAGTTTAGACTGGCTGTGACTGTCTTGTGAACATTTTTGATAGGTCTTTTTTTAACAAAGTGATTTGTGTTTAATGCAATATAATGGTTATTTTACAGAAAAGGAAGATGTAACACAATGCTGTAGACTCATATAACAGTTTAGCTAAAGCAGAGGAAAGCCTGATGTGACTGGTGAAACATAGAGTTGGGCGATCAGATCTGGGCACCAGATAGCAGAGCCCCAGATGTACAGCTGTGAGGGAGCAAATAAAATAGTACATGACTGCAAGGTTTGAACTGACAAATATGGCAGGAAACGAAGGACATATATTGAACAGGGTGAGCTAGAACTAGAATTTTTGGGTGTTATTTGATTGGGGCAGTTGGGACAGGATCTTGCACAGGGAGAGAGATTCACTTCTTCAGAAAGTAACTATGTCAGAGTACTTTGTGTTGTATTGATAATGTGTCTCTTTCAGTTTGAGAACATGAGTTTTCCTGCATGTTACAAAATATATTTCTTGGCTGTGGCTGACAGTAGATAAGAGGGATTTTAAAGTGAAATGTGAGCTAGAGAAAGGCAGCGGAGTTTACTGACCTCTGAGGATTAGCTGAAGATTAAATACAGAACTGCCATCATTCATACCGACACCCTGTTTGAAGGAACCAGTACTGGCCTGATGAACAGTGAATTTCTGCAATGTAAAAGGCTATACATTATTTTTCAGAAAATATGTGTCAATATTTTGAAGGAAATAGTAAATACTAATGTGCTATAAATTTGTGGGTTTTGCAGCTGACTGTACAGTCTCAACATTATTCTGGAATGTACGAGAAATCAGCAGTCCACAAGATTGTTAGGATTCATAGAGGAGAAAATACCCTTTCTGTTTTAAGTTCTGGATATTCTTGTGCAATTGTTAAGCTTACCAAGCAGTGCTAATACAGACAATTGCTTGAACTTTCCGAGCAGCAGTGGTAATTGACAACAATATAAGGATGAGCGGCTGTTACAATAGTGGAGTAGAATTATTTAATTAATTTTTATGTAATCTGCAAGAATCTAATGAAGTAAGTTTTCCAGGAGCAACAATACATTTTATAATACATCAGAAGTAGGTGGAAAAAATGGATGACATTTCCGTTGTACAAAACTTTAAGTCTGAAATTGAAGCAGACTTAGCTATTAAACCTAAATTGAGATGCACTGCTCTTAAGGTGAACCAGATACTGTTGCTGGACTGCTGATTGTTTCAGTCTGTAGAGACTACAGAGGCTGTTAGGCTACAAAAAGAATTATTATTTCCCATAGGAAAGAGAGAATTTATGACTTGCAGAGCATGGGAGTATTTTGAGGAAAGGGTACAGCTTTCTATGCTGTAAACCCTATTAGCTGCACTAATTAAATAAAGCCTCTACTGGGATATTTTTAATATTCCATAGTATTCCTAAATTAACTATTTTTACTGGATCAGGTTCTGAACAGAGTGATTGTGAGGCTGCAGAACAACCCCTTATTTTTTGGGTATATTAGGTTAGGATATAGTCTGTCTCTCTGAGCCAGAGATAGAATATGCCACTTCTCACTGGTAACTGTAATATTGCTTGCTTGTTCATTTGGATTTATAATGGTTGTTAATTTTTATCGATGTAGTTCCTGTTGGCACATGGTGTTCTGAATAAATATTTTGTCTAGAGAAAAGTGCATGAGATCCTTAAATTTTGATGGTTTTCTTGCAGGAAAGGCTGTAGGGAATTTTTAGCTCATCTGAGGTTTGTTGCAGTCTACAGGTATTTGTGATAACAAAAGTAGAAGATTTTTGAGGGATGTCTCTCTGGCTTAGAGTTTGTGGATGCTTGTTGAGTGATTTTATGTAGCTAATGGCTGCATGGGTAAGTGGTGGAACCACCATCCCTGAAAATGTTCTAAACACATGCAGATATGGCACCTGAGGACACGGTTTAGAGGTCAGTATGGCAGTGCTGGGTTGTATGGTTGGTCTGTATGATCTTAAGAGATCTTTTCCAGCCTTAACAATTCTGTGATACTGCCCCATGTGTCACTGCTTGGTAATGACAGTACACTTTTGATTATTAAGATGACGATCATATACATCTGGTCCATTGACGTTTCCAACTCTTAGTTTGAAAGCAGAGTGGTGGAATCTTTCATTTTGCAGTACTAAACTGTTGAGAGAGTTCTGTTCTTTATTTTTAAGACAAGGTGATGCAAGTTTTACTTAAAAAGAGTGATTGAAATATCTATTACATATTTCCCATTTCATTTTCAAAGCCCAGATGTACACTTTTCTTAACTTCAGATTCACAGTGAAAGTGAAAACAGGAAGTAATATTGGCTTTGTTTATTTCATTTTTTCCCCCAGTGTAATAAAAGAGAAAGCCAAACCTCCAGGAGGTGAAGCAAAGGGGGCACAGGCAGCACCAATTCAGCATTCCTTTCTCACAGATGTATCAGATGTCCAGGAAATGGAAAGGGGGCTTCTGAGTCTCTTGAATGACTTCCACTCTGGGAAACTTCAAGCATTTGGTAAGTGCATGAGTTGTGCATATACTATAGTTGGTTTTTTTAGTTGTACAATAGTAACATTTGCAAAAAACTGCGCTGCATGGTCAGATTTAAACTGCATGGCCAGTTTGTCAACTGGACTCTGCCATATGAAATTAAGTTTAATGTAATTAATACATCTTACTGCATTTTTAAATTATAGTTGCATTGTAATGTTGTCCTTGTTTTGAGATTATTCATATGCCATTTCATTGTTCCTTCCAGCATGGAAGCACCTTGGCTTATTTTAATTTAAGACACCAAATTTAAAAATCACTTATTTATGACAATGTAGGAAGAAGTAACTCTATTTAGTACCCAAAGCTGCATTTTATCCAGCTTAGTCTGCTGTCTTAGCTTACTATTCTTACAGCATCTCAGCTGATGGAGGTTTCAGAAAAATTATCACACTGTTTTTGCTTCTTTTTTCACCTGTACTGAGTAGAAAGATGCACCTGTGCTTTTGTTAAGTTTAGTGTTAGGTCAGCATGTTATGTTAATTCTACACTGATTTTACAAGGGAACGTAAGAAAGTCTGTATTATGTAAAACAACAGTTAAAAGAAAGAAACCCCCAGATTAATCAAAATTAGAAGTTCTGTAGTGATCATATTTCAAGCTAAAAAGCAGGGCCTTTCCGATTCAGAGAAAAATTCAGGAGTATAGTAAAAACTATTTGTATTCTAAAAAATTCTTAGGATGTTTGGTAGTTATTTTAGCATAATGTAACATCAAATGGGATGACTGCAACTTAAGAGTGAGAAATCACTGAGAGAGGAAATTTACTTGTTCACATTCCTCTGATGTAAAAAGCTGCATCTTCACAACTTCATTTGGTCTCTCAGGTTTCTTTATCTAAAGCTGTTGCTCATCCTTTCAGGAAATGAATGTTCCATAGAGCAGATGGAGCATGTACGGAGTATGCAGGAGAAACTTGCTCGCCTCAACCTGGAGCTCTATGGGGAGATGGAGGAACTCCCTGAAGATAAAAGAAAACTAGCCAGTGATTCCAACCTGGATAGGCTGCTGTCAGATGTAAGTATTGGGAAGGTAGAAAATATGGACCTTTGCCCAGAGCACTTGGCTCAGGAAGACAGTGCTCCTGGCTGGGCAGTGATTTACAGCTGAGGAAAACATAGTTCTGTAATGAACCTGTGTGAAAGCCCTGCCCCTGTCTTGGTTTTGAGGAAACGCAGAACCTTGTTTGCATTTTTTTCAGGCTGCTGGTTGTTTTGGTGGGTGGAGCAGTTTATTCCACAGTCTAGTTATTTCCCTCATTGCACACTTTCTACTCACTGAGGAAGGTGCAACTCTGGTTTGTGGCTTAAGGTCTTGCACTGGTATCCACAATCCCTGCAGTTGTTTTGGTGGCTAGCTGCAAGCTGCCTGAGCATACAGGCATCTTTAGAGACAGCCCATATACCGGGGAATTACGACCATTTTCCATCCTCCTACATCTGGGGAAGATGGCACATAGCAAGGAAGATAGATCCATATATCCTAAACTTTCAGTTTCGCCATTCTCTAGTGTATTTCTATCAAAGCAACTGTTAAAAGCATCTTTAAATTTCCTCAGATCAGCTGATTTAGACTTAATTTGGAAGTTCTGTTGCTTTGCTTTGGTAATAAATCATAAATTTCAGCCAAACTGTCAGTTATTTCCTTCATTGTTTTAATGTATTTATTTCATCACATCACCGTAATTGTTGCATTTATCTGACAGAGATGTAATTTCTGATACTTTATACATTTATATTGCAGCTAGAAGAACTGAATTCATCTATGTATCCTTTTCCTAAAATGTCTATTTTGCATTATAGTTATTGTTAATTCTAATCAAATTACACTCAAACCAGTGTCTTTACAGGAGTCAAGCTGCTTCAATAATGCCTTGTCTTTTAAATTTGAGCTATAAACCAGCATGGATTTTAGGTTCTTCCAATACATGACTGACTATTAGCACTTACAATTACAGATTGTTTTTCATATGATGAATTATTTAGCTACCATGTACCACTTGAGACAATGTGTTTATTGTTGATGGTAAAGCCCATCAGCAGTAGGGTCTTTTTACATGTTGCATTCTGGGACAAACATCCATAGTAATACTCTTGTAGTATCCAGAAGTGTCTGTCCCACTGATAAGTGAATTCTATTTTCTTTTAGTTTTTTTCTAGAGATATGTGTGGTTGTTTATCACTGATCTGACTGTGGATAGTGAACTGACCTAACTTTTTATTTCTAGGGTCATACTTCAGTAGAGCTTTGGTAACTGAACAAATGTGTGCTCATAGCCCACACAGAAGAAAATAAAGCTGAATGTCTTAGCTTGTCGTTTACACTGTGCTCTTGATAATCCAGGGTGACAGTTGAGGAGTGTGACATTCAGTTTATTCCGCAGTCTAGTTATTTCCCTCATTGCACACTTTCTACTCACTGAGGAAGGTGCAACTCTGGTTTGTGGCTTAAGGTCTTGCACTGGTATCCACAATCGCTGCATAACTGTGGAAAGCTGTGTAAGGCAGACCTCATAGAAAGCACAAACGGAATGTGATAATACCACATAATAGTGATAAAAATAATCTGCCATCCCCCCTTGATCTGCAGACTAGTTTTGGAAGTATGTAATGCTCAAGTCTCAGTGAGTAATATTAATCTTCTGGTTGAGAACTAGCATAGAACCTACTAGAATGGAATTTGTATGGACTGATGTATTCTCCAGAGTAAGCAGTTTCATGTAACACTGCTTTTTATACCTTTACTCTATGAGAAAATGTTATTCCTTAATGATTTACTTCAGCCAAAAACTACATTTAGCAGATGCTCAAGATATTCCAAATGGTACCACGGGCTGAAAGAACAGCTTTGTCAATTTGGATTCTCCCAGCATCTCTTTTGTTATTCCTGACAATGCAAGTCAGTTGTGACTTTGCCTTGCCTTTTTTTTTTTTTTTTAATTTTACACAACAAAGACTCAAAGTGCAAATCCATGGGTTTATTTTGCACATTCCTCTGGGCACCACATTATGTCAGGGCTCAGTACCTAGAGTTGTAAATTATTGTCATGCTGTGCTTTTTATTATTGCCTTACTTAACAGAAAAACTGGGGCAACTTGGAAGTACATTTCTTATGCTTAGTGTTCATGTGGTTGAAAATGATATATGTATATAAGGTTCACTGACATTTCTCCAGTTTTTATGAAAGTAGTGAAAATGCTGCCTTTCTTATCATTATGTAGACAATCTGCACACTGCATCTTTAGTATTTTGTTGATCAGTGATGCTACAGATTAATTTATTCTTAATTAAGTGAAAAATGTTAAATATATGCTTCATTTAGAGAAGCTGCTATTGGTTCAGCTATATTAAGAAGATGAGTTCTGGCACTGTCCAATTGTTTGCAGAGTTTACTTTTTTCCATTACTGTGAATAATTATAAACTGTCACTAAATTAAAACTAGTGTGCATGCTAGCAGTTCGCATAATTTAAGTATTGTGAAATTCCAGAACTGGGTAAACAGTTAATTATTCAATAAATCCAGTATATGCAATATTGTAGTTATTTCAGTGTTGTAAATAGTCTGGTATTAATTAGTATAATTTTCCTGCTCACTGTCAGGGAACAAAAAATTCTGTAATACTGTAAGATCAGGCTGGTTTTACATCCAGAATTTCTGTCCTGGTCCATCAAACTATGCCTTTATAGTTCTAGATTTATTTTACATTCAGTTTTTAGGTAATGCATTCAGATTCTATATTGTATACGCTTGCTTAACAAGGAATGAAATCTTGTGGATATGTAGCCAGGGAACAAAAATGTCTTTTGTTTGGCATCTTTGGAGAAGATGCTTCTTCAGCCACAAGATGTAGTTTGGATTCTGTAAGCTCTGGCTCTGCTCTGAATCACATGTAGTGCCAAGGCTGTATCATGCAGCTGGGGACAGAAGGATCATTTAAACATTTGAAGGTTCTCTGGCTACAGATTCAGCCTTAAACATCATTCCATGCCTCACCTATCAGGCAAATCTCAGTGATTAATGAACCAGTAAGGCTCCCAGTTGTTGGCCCTTTAGAGTGTTCTTGTTCTTTACAATTCATCTCCTTCACTGTTGAGATTCTCTATGAGTTTTGCTTGCTGGTAAAAGTACCTCGGGGTCCTGGCCTGCAGCTGGATGTGTACCTGGGATGTGAAATGCAAAGTCAGTG
Source organism: Formicarius rufipectus (assembly GCA_013399695.1). Lineage (NCBI taxonomy): Eukaryota > Metazoa > Chordata > Aves > Passeriformes > Formicariidae > Formicarius > Formicarius rufipectus. The sequence goes on along the minus strand of VXAU01000575.1, from coordinate 459,008 downwards.
TAAGAGAATTAGAATACAACAAGCTTTGTTACTTGTACTATACTTTTACAAAGTAAAGCCTAGGTTGATGGGCTTTTTCCCCCCCCACTCTAACCAGTAATAATTGGGCAGTTATCCTTTTCTGCACAGTACCTTCTCACTACCAGCACTATGGCCCTGTTTCTGGGCAGAGTTTACTTTTATGCAAAAACCCACACATTTTTTAGCCTCATGCTTCACTCAAGGTGTAAGGCCAGGCATAGAGCTGCATTTACACAAAATTACATACCTGGAGATGGCTCAGATGCAGGAGCAGAGCTATGTGCTCGCTAGCAGCTTATTGCCACTGAGTACAGGATATTACAGCATAATAACACACACTGGTCCCAAACCACACTTCTAACCTCATAGTTTAGGTACTCTACAATAGAGACAATTCTTTTGCAGTTTTGGGCTCTGTCATCTAACTCTAGCTAGGCTTATAACTTTAAGCACATTTCAAATCCCTTAAAAACCTGTTGGATATCTTGATCTCGTTTCTGTAGCAATTTATGAAAGTGCAGAGCACATATTTTGATATAAACAAATACCTTTCTCAAGCAGCTGTTTAGAATTATGTAAGAATTAACCCCTTTTTCTTCAATCACCTTAAGGCCACAGGCAATCACAAATCACAATGCATTATTTGCAAATAATTAAGAAATTATTATTTGCTTACCTCCTGGATACAAATTCATCTTCCATGCAATCCATTAATAGTATACGCTTACTAGATTTTGGATTCATACAAGAAAATTCTGTACCAAGATCTTTGAGAGACTGAACGCTGTGTGATAAAGAACTAATCACAATTCTGGGCTCCTGCAGGAAAAGGAAAAAAAACCTGCTGTAACGTATTTGTGGACAATCTTGTAATTACAGAAGTGTGTATGAGGCTGCAGAAAGTAAGTTCCTTTACCTTGTTTCCTGAAGAACTGTTTATGGAGATAAAAATCTATTAACATAAAATGTTTACTATATTTATCAGTGTGAGTTTAGGTCAGTGTTGTCATTTGAACTCTCACTGATAAATGGGTATGGTGTTTGAAAGAAGATGCTCTTTGCTGTATCACTGGTCTGGATTACCTCATTTGGGATCCACCATTCACTCTATTTGCTGACACTTTGCTCTTACCCTTACTGTTGGTTTAAAGTGTGAGGACAGGAATACAAAATATTAGGTAAAATAACACATCATTATGCGATCTTTATAAAAATTTTAAATCCAAAATCCTAGCTTGGAATCAACATCATATCTACTTTCTATTTTGGAGTACTCACTTTGTATTAATCCAACTTAGGACACTTTTGAACTGTGACTGTCAAAATGCAACCCCACTTAAATCAATAGCTAAAATTCTTTTCCACAAGTGAAAAACATTTTTTCCCCCTACTATTCTACATGAACAGATACTTGCAAAAAGGAAGTTATAAAACTTCCAAAGAAAACAATGCTGCAATAAGGCTACAGGAAAAAAGGGTAAAACACATTCAAAAAACTGGTACTTTTAACATGGAAAGTTCTAAGACATTATCAACTTTAGCAAGTTTTTTTCATTAGTGAATCCACCTATAGAAGCAACTTGGTGGAAACCACAGAATCCATCAAAATTACTAGCCTCCTAATTTTGAAAAAATTACATGTGAATGAATACTGCTTTTCCACAGGAATTTTCCTGCTTCACTACTATACCCTCAAAAGTGCAGAGCAAACTAAGGACTATGTTCCTTTTAGGTACCCTTCTAGAGCAAAGGGACGTCTTGATTCTTCTATGATCTCTTGGTTCCTTCTGATCAGAAGGCAAGTGACCATGTTCCTTCATGAGGACAGCAAAAGACAGTGGACTGAAGTTCTAGGAGAAGGTTTTTTTTACAAACTGAAGCACTCTTCTTCCAAAGGCAGGATACATAATGGAAAAAACAGGTTAAAGTTTGAGGCACGTCACTTCTGCATTTTCTGATTGCATGCACTGAATGACAACTTCCTATAAATTCCTTTCATCATATCTTCTTGAAATACACACTCTATTTCCATACTTAGACAAAACTCATGCCTTGTATTGGTTCAAGATATGCAAAATAAGACACAACAGCACTTACTGAATTTCACAGCAGTTTCACAAAGATACTCCTAACATACCCATTGGGGCTGCCAAAGTATTTCCTTTGCTTTCTACACAGCAATCATATATTGCTGAAGCTATCTCCTGTACATACCTTTTTTGCTCTATCTGACACAGCCAGTCATGTATGCTAGACCTTCAGAAGCCCTTAAGCAAGTGTTCACAGCAACTCTTATAACACTCCATTCCCCACTCCCTCAAGTGTCTGGAAAAGATCTGATTTTCAGTATGAAATCAATTTATTTTCTCAATATGCAACTGTTCTTTCAGATGCTAGTAATTCTTACTTGCCTTTTGAATGGATACCAAGACCACAGGCTGCTTGCAGAAGACATTCCTGATTCAGAGTGCAGTTTCTTAAAATTAACACGTTCCACCCCATGGGTCACACCCTCTTCTGTCAGTTTAGATGCAGTCTTACTCCAGCCGAAGTTGGGTGACAGAAAGCAAAAGCTTTCTGTCACTGCTGTTATGTGGGGTACACCAAAGAGTTTACGTGCATCGTAGAGTAGGATGTATCTCTGATCTCTAAGCTCCCCCATAGACTGGGAAACAATTCCTCGAGTCATACGTGGTTCAACAGCAGTATTGCCAAAATTTGCGTTTTCATCAATATACTACTGAAAATCAGTTTAAATTGCTTTTACTATTTATGATCCTTTGTTAATTTCCTAGGCCTCTCATAAACAAGATCAGTCAAAATGATTAATTTCAGATTCTTCCAGATTAGGTGCATTGTTAGTATCTCTAGGTGTCAAAGTGTCAAGAACATACTCTACCGGAGATGAAAGAGAATTCATCTAGCTTTTTATTCTGCAGTATGCTGTCAAAGTGCAATAAATAGTACTAATAGCCCTTTTAAAACTTTGCATATAAACTGAGAGATCACAAACTTTATATTTCATAGAGTGACAATTCTAAATCTTTTAGTATTATAACTAACAAAAGCTTTTTCAGACAATAACTTATATGCAAGACATTTAATAGATATGTACCATTAAGATGGAAAAAAGTACTGTGAAATGCCTTTGGAATACACTAATAATACACAACCAGGTGCAACTGGTGTACAGTAGGTATACACTACATAAAAATAATGTGCAATCTACCTTTAAGGCAGAAATTACACCTTTAAGCCCATTTTCTCAATTTATAGTAGTATTACTGAGAGGAAATTACATACCCCAAAACACAAGCAACTGATTCAGATACTCCTGTGACATTTGTATTTTGCTTGTGTATGAATTATCAGGACAACCATGTATCATCTTACTTGGTTACCACTACATAAACATTATTAACATTTTTCATATTCAACCCCTACTTCGTTGTTTTCAAAGGCTATTAAGAGAACCTAATTTTTTTGTTGTTGTTCTTATTAGGTAACAAAGTCCTTGGTTTTCACATGTTTTACTCTAGAGAGCTGTATTATAAATGATTAGTACCTCAACACGTGTGGAAAGGCAAGCTGCATTCCTGCTTATGAAATTAAATGTTATGCCTCTAAAAATGGAACTCTGGGAGGTACAAATGAACTCAACTTCACACGGACTGATTTGTAAAGTATTTAAGCAACATAGGCATAAAATACGTTTAAAATACACACATTTTTTTAATCTTCCACACAGGGTAAGAATCACTTGGAAGTAATGTGGTTTTGTGACATACTACAATTTCACAAAACTACCTTCTACTAGAAACTGAGACTATAATGAATTGGGAGTCAGAAGGCAGTGATTTATTATTTTTTATCATTTTAAGAAAAAGTGATTAAGTCACCCATAAAGTGACATTTAGAGACAAACTGTGTACATAGCTGAAACCAGAAGAGTAATTCACAATGCTGCCCTAAATGTAGAGTGGAAACACAGCACACCCCATCCATAAGGGACAGAGACATGTCACACAAGAAACAAAACTGCAAATTTATTTTCTTTAGTTTTAAGTTTTTATAACTTCAGCTTTGTTTATCGCACATAACACATTTTCAGTAATATGAGTTCTTCTAGTTCATGTACTGTACAATTGTAAGTAAAGTGAGGTGCATGTGAAGTACAAAACGATTGAAAATACTAGCTTACACTGGACAGACAAGACTGCTCAAAACAAAGTGGCTTTTCAGCTTTTTACCTCTGCATTTTGGAAATCTTCTCTGCAGTCCAAAGACAGGCAATGAATGGAGAAAAAAGCAACTCCAAAGCAGGTGAAACAAGGAAAAAGAGGCACATTATTAGGAAAAACAAAGGAAATGCAATCAAATGAGTAAAGAGACACTGCTCCAATCACAAAGTACAAAGAAAAATATTTTGCAGGTGTTTCAGAAATGCATGGCATACTGCTGTCCATCCATCCCAGCTGGGTACATGAATCACACTCCATACTATTTAGTAGTCTGCATTTATACTTGCAAGAGAAAGAGCACCTCTCTTTTACTGTACGTAATTCCTTGCCGCAAAGAGCTTACAATCTAAATTCATAAAAAAGAATGCATCAAGTAGCTGGATCAAGATCAAATGGAGAATACAGGAAGATAATTTTATAAGGGATTAAAGTTGGGTTGCATTACTGAGGTAACTTCTGAACATCATTGGCAGTGATGTTCTTAAGACATAAGTAAGTTTTCAGTAAGAAGCTCTTCTGATCATGAAAAACCAGTTTAAAATGTACAGGATGATGCATTAAAAGTAATTGACCAAAATTCTTAAAAACAGACCTGTTGGCAAGACACAAAAATGTTCAGATTGCCTAAGTTCTTCACTTGAGACACTAACTTGTCATTCTACCAGAAAGATATGGATGTTAGAGAAATTCACATGTATATGTAACATTTAAATGTAAAAGGCTTTTTACATTTAAGCTTAAAATGTTAAATTCTGATTTAAGAATCCTGTTGCTATAAACATATGCTTAATACTTAAATATTAATATGAAAATAGTGCTATTTAAAACTTTAAAATAAACTATGGACAACATACAGTTGGTTCAAAAGATCAACATTCTTTAACCACAGTGACTCACTTTTCCCACTTCTCAAAAAAGGGAAAAACTTTTTCCAACTCTGTTCCTGCTACTTGTCAATTGTAATAGAAGTGATTGGTCCATTAACTTCAAAGCTTTTTAGTTTAGTTTTAGGGGTCTTTTTTATTTATTTTTTTGGCCTTTTTTCTGCATTTCCCTATTTATATAGTTTTTTTGCAGTCAAAGCCTTGCACTTTATATGTAATTTATATGTCACCCTTGTGCTCACTTAGCTGTAATTTTTTAATCTCTTTACATGCAGATAGAAAGTACTACCTTTCATGCAACCATGACATTCTTTCATACAAGGGAATTTTGCTTTGGATTATACACATAAGCCATCTGCAACACTTCCATGACATCTGAAAAAGTGTTCAAATAGTTATAATAGTAAAAATTCACCACAATTATACAGTGTGTGTATGATGACCAAAGAGAGAAATACTTGTTTTTCACTGTAACAGCATAACCAGTGGAAAAACCTGACTTGAACTACCCTTTAGGAGGGGAAGCAGATGTTAAGAAAATTTCATTTAAGCACAGAAGTGAGACAGTGAAGTTAAGGACTGCTAACAGGAGATAATTTAAGAAAATCAAACCAGAAATGAAGATTAAATAACTATAAATTGCTCTGACCCAAATTAGTATTAGCATTTACTTTTTTGAAATTACATTTGTATTAAATTTGCTTATAGGAGGATACAAAAGGAGTATAGCCACAGATTACCAAGAGAATTTGATCACTTCTAACCAATAGCTAAAAAATGAGGGAAGAAAATGATCAAGGGATTATGATCAACCACTTCTTGTACATGCCACGAAATTACAAAAAAATCCCTGAAGACCTGTAATAAACCCCTCCCCCTTATCTGAATGTGTTTCAATTCCCAGGTAAAGATGAATCAACAAAATTAAAATATTGTGCTGTTTTATTGGTGTAAAAATCACACAATTGCTAGTTCTGATTCTGCAGAGATACATCCATGCAGTTAAACATCTATGATCCCACAGCCAGAAGAAGCCATTAAATAGAATATCTGCTGTTAGTCAGCAATTAATGCAAATTTACATATGAGATCAAAAGGTGTGTATCGTACAATATACAACAAATCCTAATACAGTACATCAACCTGAATAGCAGGATACACTCAAGGAACTCTGTTAATAGTGAAGCCTGTCTATATGGCAGAGAAATAAGGCCTGGAAACAAGATGACAGAAGGTACCCCAGAATTCCTAAGAAGCAAACTGTTCTTTG